>CACRSC010000047.1:0-52767 GCA_902651635.1 Mastigamoeba balamuthi | reverse complement strand
CGGCGTGGCGGTCGGCCCCGGCGGCGTCGGCCAACGCGTCGACGTGTCTCAGCATCGCCGGCGCCACGTCGCTGGCGTGGTGGCGCCCGTCGTCGTCGCCGTCGTCGTCGCGGTGGTCCGCTGTCGTGGCGTCGCGCGCGCAGGGCAGCGGCGCTGTCGTCGGCGTCGACGAGTGCGCGCGCGTCGCGTGGAACGTCAGCGCGGCGTCGGTGGGCGTCGACGTCGCCTACACGTCGGCCAGCGCCTCGGCCGACCGCCTGGCGCTGTTCCACGCCGACAACGCCGCCGCAGCGTGGGTCTACGAGGTCGTCGCCGCCGATGACGTCGCCGACGCCGAGCCGCCGAGGGTCCGCAGGGCGGCGACGCTCGTGCTGGGCGGCGTCAACGTCACCGCGTCGGCGTGGTGCGGCGCCGCGCTGTGGGTCGCCGGCGCTGACGTGTCGCCCGAGCGGCTCGGCGCCGTCGTGCTGTCGTTCGCCTTTGGCGCGCGGGGCTCCGCGGGCGACGCCGTGCAGTGGCCGGCCTTCGACACGCGGACCAACGGCACGTCAATTGACTTGGGCCCCGCGGGGCCGCTCTCTGTCCAGTGCGCCGGCCTCGACCCCGCGCGCCCCGGCAACGGCGACGCTGTCGTCTGCGGCGCCCGCGGCCTGTGCGCTGTGGTCCAGCGGGCAGCCGCGGGCCTTCTGCCCCTCGTGGGCGCGCTGCCCGCGCTGCCCGGGGCCCCCGTGTGGTACGCGAGCAGCGCCAGCAGCGGCGGCCGCACCGACTCGGTGGCCCTCGTCAGCGACGCGCTCGAGACGGCGGCGGCGGTGGGCGTCTCCTGCCACGTGTGTGACGTAAGTTACCGCGCTTTACCGCTCTGGCGTGTGCTGACGCCTCTGTGCCGTTCAGTGCCCCCTGGGCGCGAGCTGCTCTGCGGAACAGGGGTGCGCGTGCAACGCCACGTGGACGCCCTCCCGCCTGTACAGCGACGCCCTCTGCTTGCCACGACGTGCGCTCTCTCTGTTTCCCCCCTGCCCGTCCAGTTTGTTCAGCTGCCAGCACCTTTCCTGTTCGCTCTTTGCAAGCCCAGTATTCGCGGACCGTATCAATTGTCTTCATTCGTTTCATGACATCCGTTGCTTGAATTTGCCTTTATTTTTACATTTTTTGAAACCCGCCACTCGGCATTTGCGCTTTCTTTACAACAACTCACCCGTCCCGCCAGGCATAGGAGAGCTGGGGTTCTGCAAGTACCTCAACGCCACGTACGGATTGCGTGACGTGGTCTGGCGTGTGGGATCCGCGTATCTGCGCTGCTCTTCGCCTTCGAGCGCCGTGGAGCAGTGCCTCTACTTCCACCCCTCGGAGCAGCTCCCCAGCGGCCCCTTCATGCGCGGCGACTGCACGAGCCGCTCTCTCATCATCGTCGGCGTCGCCATTGGCATGGGCGCCGTCGTGCTCGGCGTCTGCGTCGCCGCTGCCGTCGTCTGGCGGCAATTCCGCACGCACGCGCCCCTCTACGTGCTTCTGCCGTCGCAGGCGCCCCTGCGCAGCCCGGGCTCCGCCGACGACTCGGGCGACGACGAGGAGAAGTGGGAGCTGTGCTCTGGCATGCGCAGGTACGCCTGCAACGACCCCGAGCTCGGCGTCAACGTGGAGCCCCCGGAGCTGCTTTTCGGGTGCGGCAAAGTCGACGCCCCGCTGGCCGTCGGGCAGTCGTCGACGCAGGCGCTGCGAATCACCGCGCCGCGGGGCGACGTCACCCTCGAGGTGCTCGTGCCGCAGCGCACGCACAGGCTGCAGCTCGGCGTCGACGTGCGCAAGGAGCGCCTGTTCCCCAACGACGACGTCGTCGCCTGCGCAGAGGCCACCGCCTTCTGCACGTGCACCGTCGACACGGAGCTCCGCCTCCTCGTGCCCGGCAGGGGCTACGCGCCGGTGCCCGTGCACGTCAGGAGCGCTCCGTCCGCCGTCATCGACGCCGACGAGGTGGCCCGCGGCGAGCGTGTCGCCCAGGGGTCGCTGGGGGCCGTCCACAAGGCCCGGATGCGGGGCTGCGACGTCGCCTCCAAGGTCTACGACACACGGCTCTTCGCCGAGGGCCAGTCGGTCAAGTCGGACCTCGTCCGCGAGATCGACGTGTGCACGCGTCTGCGCTGCCCCCAAATAACGCACGCCGTCGATTTCGTTTTTTTTGAAACTTGGTGTTGACTTTGTTTTTTCAAACTGAATTTCTGCGAGGCAGGACGTACTTTGGGCGCATCGTGTCGGAAGCGCAGGACCTCGGACTGGTGATGGAGTACGTGGCGGCAGGCGACCTGTCGCAGTTCCTGCGCAAGAGGACGCCGCTCGAGATACGCGTCCGCATCGCCGTCGACGTTGCGCGGGCCATGGACTACCTCCACAAGAACAGTGCGCGCTCACCTTCGCCTGCGCTGCGCCTCCTGACCCCCCAGTCGCCGCAGATTTCGTGCACCAGAAGCTGCAGGTCCCACGGAGCTCCCATGCCCTTCGCAACTCGATCGACTGACTGGCCTTCTGCTTGCAGCCCAGAAAGGTGCTGATCACCGCGGCAGACCCGGCGGCCCTCGTTGTGGCGAAGCTGTGCGGGCTGGACACGTGCCGCCTGGCGTGCCACAGGTGCGCTCCCGCGTTCGTGGCGCCCGAGATACACCAGCGGGGCGCCAAGTGCAGCGCCGCGACGGACGTGTTCAGCTTCGGGGTGCTGCTCTGGTGCCTCTGGAGCCGCGCAGAGCCCTTCCACGAGTCCACACCGCTCGCAGAGGTCGCGGGCTTCATCAGCAGCGGCAGGAGGCCCGAGCTGCTGCCCTCGGTGCCCGCGCAGCTCGCGGACGTCACGCGCAGGGCGTGGGCACAGGACCCCAAGTCGCGGCCTCTCTTCCCCTTCCTCGTCGACCAGCTCGAATTCGCCCGCGTCGGCCTCGCCAAGGCGGCTGCAAACGTGGTGTAACCTTTATGCCCCAAGAGACCAACACAACACGCCCTTGTTATGCATTTGGTTGGCTCAGGGAGATCGGGCTGCTATTCGGGGAAGCCTGGCCCCTAGTTTGCGCTCGTGTGCTGCTGCTGCTCAGCTAGCAGGGCTGCACTCTCTCCCCTGGGCCGGCACCTGCAGTCCATTGGATTCCGCGAGGCAGTCGATAGGCGCACGGGGCCTGCCTGTGTTCGCAATCGCAGAGGAAAACAGCTCGGAAAGGGCAGTGGTCCACATAAGTTCAAACCGACTGGGTTGGGGAGGGAACCGAGAAATGCCCTGGAACATCACGATGTATGCTCTGCACCACGGGAATACCGCACGGTGTGGCATTCGCGCTCCCCTACCCCCCGTTCCTCGTCATTTCTTTTCACAAGTATTCGTACCGGGACAGCAGTTTATTGTTCGCTTGAGGCCCAGGCGAGCCAGGACAACGCAGCAAGCCCTCTGCCATGGGACTCAGTGCTCATCTCTCTGTCGCCCTCTCGGCCGTCGTGATGGTCCTCGCGGCCACCACCCTGATCGGCGTCTACGTCTACGGCTCGGACCTGCACGACAAGGCTGTGCGCATTTCCCCCAGAGAACAGAACGGCCGTTGCGCCGTTGTGTGTGGGCGTCAACTGACTCCCGGGGGATCGACTCCACGCGATGATGTGGGACGTGGGGGGGGGATCGGCCTTGTGTGCAGAACAACATACGCAACGAGCAGCAGCGGCAGCAGCAGAGCGCCGTGCCTGCCGGCCACCTGCCCCGGAGCTTCGTGCTGCCCGACGCGGCCATCACGCCCGTCAAGAACCAGATGTCCCGCGGCACCTGCTGGTGCGTCGCCACTCCCCCGCCACCCGGGGACGTGTCCGGGCTGCGTGCCCCAGCAGCTGCAGTTCTCACAGCCCCTCTGGGCCCCTCTGGGCCCTCTTGGCTCCCACCACCTCGTGCAGGGTCTTCTCGACCATCGGCGTAATCGAGTCGAGCTACCGCAAGAACGGCATCGACAAGGGCTTCCTCGCCGCCGACGAGTACGTCTCCTTCTCGGAGCAGGCCTGTACGCCGTCGATACCCGCCCGTCGCTCAGTGCCCGATCGCGCAGAGCTGCACGGAAGTCATTCTGCGTTATTTCCCCGAGAGAAAAATGAAAACTGACCGGGTCAACGCGGGGGGCACTGGGGGGCGGGCAGACGGCATCGGGATGGTGCGCTACTGCGGGTCGCACCCCGAGGACAGGTTCTGCTTCGCAGGGCCCGCGCAGGGCACGACCGAGGACGGGGAGCCCGAGTGGCTCTACTACATGGGCAGCAAGGTCGCCCCCTACGTCCTCCCCACGGCCGTCTGCCCCTACACGCCCACCGACGACGGCGAGCTGACCTGCGACGGCATCGACAAGGCCGTCAGCACCAACCCCATCTCCTTCAAGGCACGCGTGGGGGCTGTCGGGGATCCCCATTCTGTTGTTGAATTTTGACTTCAAATTGCAACCATACTGTGTGCCGCTTGTTCAACGGCTCACAACTCTGTTTGAGCGCAGGTGAAGAGCGTGCAGTCGGTGTACACGATCGACGACATCAAGCAGCTGCTGTACGAGAAGCAGGTGGCGCTGGCGTGGAGCCACGCGGTGTTTGACGCCACGTACTCGATCCCCTGCGACGACAACCAGACGACTGTCTACCACACGCAGCAGTGCATCACCTGCGCCCACCCCTGCTCCACCAGCTCCACCGGCTGCTGCGCCGAGATGGTCCTCAACGGCTACACCAAGCAGGGCGTCTTCGGTCTCCACAAGTACGGCGACACAACACATCTCAATTGATTTCACTTCGCGTTTATCATAAATGAACTGTTGGACGGCACCGCAGGTACCCGCACGTCTCAGGAGGCCACGCGATGATGGTCGTGGGGTGGAACGACAACTTCCGCGTGGACACGGGGCTGCCGGGGCAGATGCACGAGCGCACAACGGGCGGCCTGATCATCAAGAACTCGTGGGGCACAGACCTGGGCCACAGCGCGGCCTACTGGGCGCAGAAGCACTCGCTGGCCGACGAGAACTTCATCTGCCCCCTCGAGGCCAGCTCATCGACGTGGATCCCCGTCAACGCCACGTGCATGGCGGAGCGCAAGGACGCGCTGGCCTGCTCGTCGGGCCTCGAGAAGATCGTGCAGAAGAACTGGGTCAAGGGCGCTACGGTCCTCAACTGCACCGCCAGGGCCGCCAACGCGGAGACTGCCAGGAGGCTGGGGTGGACGGGCTGCAGGGCGGGGATGCACTACGCGCTGGTCTCGCAGGGCGGCGAGGTGAAGACGACGGCGCCCGCGGGCAGCGACGGGTACGTGCGCTTCCACCTCGTCGAGTGGAACCCCAAGGACAGCACGCAGCCCGTCCAGGTCGTCCAGACCGGGGCCATGACGTGGGGCGGCCTCGAGATGCTCCTGAGGCCCATCAGCATCATCGGGGTGCGTTGCGTCATCGGGACCAACTCGGCAACTGACTTGTGCGTTTGAGCAGAACACGGAGCAGTGCGGGTTCTTCTTCGTGCCCTACGACACCTTCTCCGAGAGCACTGTGCGCTTCCCGGCCGAGGGCCACGACACGCCGGTGGTGTCGTACATCGAGCTCGAGTGGGACGACGCGTCGTACGCGGCCAAGAGGTCGAAGGCCAACGGGAAGGACTACAGTCTGCTCCAGGCGTCGACCAAGAAGATGAAGCTCACCAAGTTCGCCGGCCCCTTCGACTGGAACGCCGACATATGAGCTGCAAAGAAGGAACATCGCCATCACTGACTCTCCCCTGGTTACTGTTACCAAAGATGAAGTAGTCCTAAGAACTCATATAGCAACCATCTAACAACGATCCGACTGCTTCGCAAACGTTACCTGCCATACAATTGCATTCCATTCAGTTTCAAATTTTCAATCGACAGCCGTGTTTCGTCACAACGGGATCAAGGCCTTCCATCATTGCTTTATGATAACAGAAATCTCTGAGGGCAGCTGTCCCCGTCCATTGGCTCGAGCCCGAGCCCAGGGCGCAGAAGGGGCGCCACCACAAGGCGGCAGGCAGCAGCAGAGCCAACTCCAAAAAAGCGCCAAAGCAGCGCAAAGTGATAACTTTGCAGCCCATACCCCAGCAAACACGGAAATGTCTGAGAACAACTGAAGGTGCGCTGTGCACCTTGGGAAAGCAACACGGTGTGGCGGCCCCCCAGCCCGTTTCCTCGTCCTTTCCTTTCTCAACCCGGGGGGGCGCATTCGCTAAGCTCCGAGAAGGAACACAACGCACACAGCCGACCAACCGATGGGGCTCAGTGCTCAGCTCTTTGTCGCCCTCTGGGCCGTGGTGTCGGTCCTGGTGGTGACCACCCTCATCGGCGTCTTCGTCTACGGCTCGGACCTGCACGACAAGGCCGTGCGTGCCCCCTGCTGAGCTCCCCGCCTCAGTTTTCCCTCGGAGAACAGAACGGTCGCGGCCATTGTGCGTCGCTGTGCTGCACTGCTTACCGCCACCGGCCCCCCTGCGCCCTCCACGCCCCGCAGAACAACATACGGAGCGAGCAGCAGCGGCAGCAGCAGAGCGGCGTCCTGCCTGGCCACCTGCCCCGGACGTTCGTGCTGCCCGACGCGGCCATCACGCCCGTCAAGAACCAGCTGTCCCGCGGCACCTGCTGGTGCGTCGCCACCACCACTCCCCAGCAGGCCACAGCGTTGCCTGTGCCCCTCGCCTGGAGGGCCTGGCTGACTGACCGACGACCCTCGCGCAGGGTCTTCTCTACCATCGGCCTCATCGAGTCGAGCTACCGCAGGTACGGCATCGACAGGGGCTTCCTCGCCGCCGACGAGTACGTCTCCTTCTCGGAGCAGGCCTGTGCGCTGAGCCCTCCCCTCCCAGCCCTCCCGGATCCCCTCTGCTGGCCCTTCTGCGGAACACGCGCCTGCAGAACACAACCGACAGACGAAAACCGAACTCACAGCTGTTGTGCACTAACGGCCACTGCGGGGGCGCTGGACGGGCGGGCAGACGGCATCGGGATGGTGCGCTACTGCGGGTCGCACCCCGAGGACAGGTTCTGCTTCGCGGGGCCCGCGCAGGGGACGCCGACGGACGGGGAGCCCGAGTGGCTCTACTACATGGGCAGCAAGGTCGCCCCCTACGTCCTCCCCACGGCCGTCTGCTCCTACGCGCCCACCGAGAGCGGCGAGATGGCCTGCGACGGCTTCGACAAGGCCGTCAGCACCAACCCCATCTCCTTCAAGGCACGCCGCACCGCTCTGTGGTTGATTACGGGGCTGTGCTTCTTCTGCCTTGTTTTCAAATTGGATAAAATTGAATTGAATAACAAATGAATTCAATCCATTGAGCTCAAACCACACGTACTGCCGCAGGTGAAGAGCATACAGTCGGTGTACACGATCGACGAGATCAAGCAGCTGCTGTACGAGAAGCAGGTGGCGCTGGCGTGGAGCCACGCGACGTTCAAGTCCACGTACTCGATCCCCTGCGACGACAACCAGACGACTGTCTACCACACGCAGCAGTGCATCACCTGCGCCCACCCCTGCTCCACCAGCTCCACCGGCTGCTGCGCCGAGATGGTCCTCAAGGGCTACAAGACCGGGCAGGGCGTCTTCACACTCCACAAGTACAGAGAGCCATCCCCGCCCATTTCAGTTGATTTCACTCCAGCCTTTGCGGTTACCAACACGAGGGCGGCACCGCAGGTACCCGCACATCTCCGGGGGCCACGCGATGCTCGTCGTGGGGTGGAACGACGAGTTCCGCGTGGACACGGGGCTGCCGGAGCAGCTGCACGAGCACACGACGGGCGGCCTGATCATCAAGAACTCGTGGGGCACCGAACAGGGCCACAGCGCGGCCTACTGGGCGCAGAAGCACTCGCTGGCCGACGAGAACTTCATCTGCCCCCTCGAGGCCAGCGCCTCCACGTGGATCCCCGTCAACGCCACGTGCATGGCGGAGCGCAGGGACGCGCTGGCCTGCGCCCCCGGGCTCAAGAAGATCGTGCAGAAGAACTGGGTCAAGGGCGCCACGGTCCTCAACTGCACCGCCAGCGCGGCCAACGCGGAGACTGCCAGGACGATGGGGTGGACGGGCTGCAGGCCGGGGATGCACTACGCGCTTGTGGCACAGGGCAAGGAGGCAAAGATAACGGTTCCCGCGGGCAGCGACGGGGCTGTGCACTTCCACCTCGTCGAGTGGAACCCCAAGGACAGCACGCAGCCCGTCCAGGTCGTCCAGACCGGGGCCATGACGTGGGGCGGCCTCGAGACGCTCCTGAGGCCCATCAGCATCATCGGGGTGCGTTTCATTGTTGGGACCAGCGCAGCAACTGACTTGGGCGTTGAGCAGAACACGGAGCAGTGCGGGTTCTTCTTCGTGCCCTACGACACCTTCCACGAGAGCACCGCGCGCTACCCGGCAGAGGGCCACGACACCCCCGTTGTGTCGCACATCGAGCTCGAGTGGGACGACGCGTCGTACGCGGCCAGCAAGAGGTCGAGGGCCAACGGGAAGGACTACAGGCTGCTCGAGGCGTCGACCAAGAAGATGAAGCTCACCAAGTTCGCCGGCCCCTTCGACTGGAACGCCGACATCTGAGCTGCTTCCAGTCTCTGTCTGTCCGCATTAGCTGTGGCAAGCCAACAACAATATCAGAAGCCAAAACAGCGAATGCCTCCAATGTCAGAAAGGTCACACCTCAATCAGGGGATCATCAAGCAAAGCGGTCAGGTTACTGCCATCCACGGGAGTGTTGCTCAGCGCAATGCCCACACTCGAGGCGAGTCGAATACTACTGAAACAGATGCTTCACAACGCACTGCTGCATCCATCACTCCGTAAGCGTTGGTGTTCGAACAACCGAATTGTCGATAGATTATAACGTCTCCCGTTAGTTCGTGATTACCTTACTTTCTTGAACCTCTCGGTCGATTACCAATTGCTCAGCCGTGCCAGCAACACAGACAAGCCCTCCACGTTTCGGTCTATCGCGTTGGGAATGATGTTCTTGACATACTTGGCGCAGACGTCAGTCCCCATCGCCGCGTCCTCCGCTGTCCGGTATGCTCGAACAAATACAGCCAATTCTGCGCGTACACAATATCAGTCATCAAGCGGACCGCGCAAGGGAGACGAACCCAGGGATATGGAAGACTTCTGCAGAACGAAGCCAGGAACCCGCTTCAGTGCTTCGGCACTCCCAGGGATCAGTGCAGCGGCGCATGGCGGGATGGCCTCCATATCGCGCGGTGGCTTCCAAATGTCCACAACGATGAAAAGCCCTGCAGCCCACCGAAGCCAGTCAGACAACGCGAAGGAGCAGGCGACGTACGGGGAATAAGGGAGCGAGGGACGGCACTGGGAGCCACCTCGGGCTCTGGGGGCGCCGTTGTCGAGATGGCCATGTTCACGCACGATGAGAACTCGCTCTTCTGGTAGGGCCACGAGAGCCTCTGCTGCCTCTGCTTCCGCTTGCTCTGCCTGCCGGGCTCCCTCGCGAACACCGCGAAGGGCTCGCTGAACGCGCTGAGGCTGCCGAGGGCGATCGCCATGACGACCGTGTCGCAGCGCAGGTGGCGCCTGGACGAAGTGCACGTGGACCGCAGTATTGCGCTGTAGCACTCGAGGTCGTCTGGCAGCCCATCGGTGGAACTCCGGACGTCGGTCATTGAGACCACGTCTCCGCACAGAGTGCACGTCAGCGCCGGGTAGGAGAGGGACGCGGAGGCGCGGATTTCGGGGCGCTGGAGAGCAGTGATGACGTCCTCGGGGCTGATCTTGTGGGCCTCGCGCCAGTGGCGGGGCAGCAGCAGCTCGACGGTGTAGGGCCGGAACATGTGCACAACTGGCGTGCCCACGCTCAGCACGGGGCCCTGGAACGCCGCGAATATCCTGTCGGTGCGCGAGGACATCGGCGGAGTGGGTGGATGCTGAACAAGTTATGAAAATGAAAACTGGTTTGCTAGAGTGCGAGGGCCGTTGAGGAAATACTGCGCATTTCACGGAATATCCAAGGTTGCTCGTGCCCCCTCGCCAAGGCGGTCTCGGCCAGTGCGACCACAACAGAGAAGAGAGGGCCCAGCAGGAGGACAACACAGGACGGGGAGGGCACTAATAGGCCAGAGCTGCGCAAAGTCACCCTGTGACTCACATAACGGCTGGACAGAAGAGGAAGATGGTGCACTGGGTCTCTCTTTCTTCCTTTGCCTGTTTTGCTGAAGAATACGGCGCCCCTCTGCCCGAGTGCTGTGAGAGCTCTCGCGAGGGTGAGCGCCAACCAGAGACAATACAGCCAGCAGACACATTCTTGGTTGCATGAGCGCGCGCATATACTATTCACCACGAATGGCATCAAAACAGCGTCGCAAAATGTCTAGAGGTTTCGTTTGGCTGGATGCTGACGTTCGGGTAAAAGAAGTGCGCCTGGAAAACCAATGCGCTCTGGAGGAATACATTCAAACGCCAACAGCAACAAAGGAGTTACTGGGGCTGCCTGTGCCTGCATCAGCTCTGGCGGGGAAAACGGCAAAATGAGTGAGCAGAAAACCGTAATCGCAAATGCCATGAGAGGCCGATGGAAAAAGACAGGAGATTCAGATTGTCCAACGAGGTAAATTCCTTTTGACCGCCGTAAGAGCGAGAGAGGTACCACATCTATTTTGTCTTGCGCCACGCGCACCCACACGGCCTCGTAGAGGTCTGTGCACATTAACGGGGGTTTTTAGTGTCCGCAGAAAAGTGGATTGATCGGATTGGCAGTTAATCGCTGCTGTGGGGAGGGCAGGAAATTGCCATTTAAGGTAGACTCCCCACAGCTACCCGCGCAGTCACAGCGCCCGAACGACTTCCACGGAAGCCGCCGCAGACGTCAGCACAAGAGAGAATTCACGAACAGTCAACAGCGGGGAGGAAAAAAAAGAGACGAGAATGAGCGCAACCTACGGAGTCACCGGGGCCAGCGGTCACCTGGGCGGCCTCGCCGTCAAGCACCTCATCGCGCGCGGGGCAGCACCCGCGGACATCGTGGCCTTTGTGCGCGACCCCTCGAAGCCCGTGTCGCAGGCGCTGGCGTCCCAGGGCGTCCGGCTCGCCGCCCTCGACTACACGTGGCCCGTCGCCGACCAGACGCGCGCCATCCGCGAGGCGGGCGTCACGCGCATGCTGCTCGTGCCCTCGTCGGACCTCTTCCACTCGCGCGCCGAGCAGCACAGGGCCGTCATCGCGTCGGCCAAGGCCGCGGGATGCGTGCAGTTCCTCGCGGTCGTCAGTCTTCTGCGGGCCGACAAGTCGACGGCGCTGCTCGGCGCCGACTACAGGGAGACCGAGCGCGCGCTGTGGGCCAGCGGCCTCGCGTCGTTCGCGCTGCTGCGCAACACGTGGTACGTCGAGAACGTCATCGGCGAGGCCGCTGGCACGGGCGCCGTGACGTCGTGCGGCGCTGTGCCCTCGCTGACGCCCGCGGCCCGCACGGACCTCGCAGAGGCCGCGGCTGCGGTCCTCCTCAAGGGCCCAGCGGCCTACGGGGGCGCCGTGCTCGAGCTGGCCGGCGACGACGAGGTCACGCTGCCGCAGATAGCAGAGGCCGTCGGCAGGCGCCTGGGCAAGGCCGTCCCGTTCCGCCCCGTGACGGCGGCAGAGATGAGGGCGGGCCTGGCAAAGGCCATGCCGCCGCCGCTGCCGGACCTCATCGCCAGCAGCGACGAGGCCATCGGCAAGGGGGAGATGACGGACAAGTCCCGCACGCTCAGCGCGGTCCTGGGGCATCCCACCATGACGCTCGCCCAGGCGGTCGACGCCTTCTTCGCCAGCAGCAACTGACCCACAGCAATTGGCAGACCCTGCCCGGTCATCTACTCGCAGAGATTGCCCCCTCAGATGAAAGGAAACACAGAACACAAAAGTTGATCTCTGCCCGCAGTGGCGTTAGAACATGATCTTGAAGCTACAACACAAGCTGAAGCAAATTTCTTTACAAACAAGTTCATAGTATCAAGAGTATAATTGTATGCCTAATCGAATGGAAGATGCTGTATTGAGATAGTAACAAAGGGGGTGTACTGCAGAACTGCGCCGAAAGGCTTGATTGCTGCCCTTAGGGCTTGCTGAAGGCAACTGAAGGCAACGCGCCTCGAGGCACCTAATTGACCAAGGGGGAAAAGCTGGCTGTTCCATTAAATAACAAGCTGATCACCCTACCCTTCTCGGGTAATGACGGAGAAATCAGACTCACTTGCTCTGCTTCACGGGTACTCGAATTACCAATTGCTGAAGCGGGCCAGTAACACTGACATGCCTTCCACGTCGCGGTTGACTGCATTGGGGATGATGTTCCTGATGTACTTTACACCGATGTCAGCCCCCAGCGCTGCATCCTCTGCCGTGCGGTATGCTCGGACAAAGACGGCCATTTCTGTCGGGAAGGGAGGAGGGCCTCTTAGTAACAGCACTCCAGTGTTTCAGGGGAAATGGAACCCGAACCATGCGAGACCGAGGACTTCTGGAGCACGAAGCCGGGGACCTGCCGCAGCACCTCGGCGCTGCCGGGGATCAGCGCTGCAGCACAGGGCGGGATGTCCTCCAAGTTGCGCGGCGGCCTCCAGATCTCCACGAGCACAAAGAGCCCTGCGCGGAGTCCGCAGTCAGAAGGGCGGGCGAGAAGCCCGCGGACGCAGGGCCGTGTCCGCACGTGGATCCTGAGCCCGAGGGACGGCGCCGAGCACCAGGGCAGCGCTGGCGGACGCCGCAGCGGCGGCCGAGATGGCCACGTTGACCGAGGAGGAGACCTCGTGCTGCTGCGCGGGCCACGGGAGCCGCGGGCGCCGCTGCCTGCGCTTGCTCTGCCTGCCGGGCTCCCGGGCGAACACCGCGAAGGGCTCGCTGAACACGTCGACGCCGCCGACGGTGACCCCCAGAACGACGGCGTCGCAGCGCAGGTGCCGCCGGGACGACGTGCAGCTGGACCGCAGCAGCGCGCGGTAGCACTCGAGGTCGCCGGGCAGCCGCTCGGACGGGCTCCACGCCTCGGTGACCGACACCACGTCGCCGCACGACGCGCACGTCAGCGCAGGGTACGACGCCGACGCCGACGCGCGGACGACGGGGCAGCGCAGGGCCGCGAGCACGTCGTCGGTGGCCAGCCCGTTGGCGAGGCGCCAGTGGCGGGGCAGCAGCAGCTCGACCGTGTAGGCCCTGTACATGTACACCACCGAGGCGCCCACGCTCAGCACGGGGCCCTGGAACGCCGCAAACACCATGTCCGTGCGCGACGACATCCCGCACGCGTGCCGCCCTCTCGCGCTCTCTGGCTGTCTCTGGGCTCTGGACGGTCTGCAAAAGACTTCTTCTTGTGAATAAAGTAATAAGTTGTGCACAGCTCCACCGGGTTATGAAATTCGGTGCATTTCTGAGAATAACAGGAATAGCCTTTCCAAGGCCGGGGTTGGCACTTTCCTGCAAAGACGCCAGAGGCCGCGGGTCCAGTGGTTGCGAGCAGGCGTGTCCAATGGGCGGACTGCGGAGGCATCAGAACCGACAGAGCACCGGCGCCCAACTTGGCCCAGAATGGCTGGCGGAGAATAATCCCGCAGTGTGCCGAGCGCACCTGCTGCCCCGCACACTCCTTGTGCACAGGCCGGAGAGATCCCCTGGCGTAGCCGCAAGACGTGCGGGCAATGGCATCGGGGGCGGCGGCAGCGATGCGCCGGATCGGGCAACCTTGCCGGATTCTATCGACGTAAAGGACCATTTCTGTTCTGAGCGCGTGGTGCACGGTGCACCTCTCCGCTGTGGCGGGTTGGACTATGACGCTGGGCTGCGAGAGAAACCGACTGACCCCCGAAAATGCAGCGCAATGGCCTCAGCAGCTGACGCACACCTCGTGCAGGTCGACCCCGCCGAGGGCACCAAGCCCATGCTGACCGCAGTTGATACGTCCTCTGCGTCTCAGCCCCACGGCCCTTCGCCCAGGCACAGAGAAGCGCTTCACGCACCCCTCCGTGCAAACGACTGAACTCGCCATGCACCCGCACACGAGGGGTAAAAGATGCACGCTTCGGTCGCTCTCGGCCCTCTTCCTTCCGCTTCTACATCTACACACAGCCACCCCAGAGCCTGTTGTGCAAAGGCCACACTGTGCCTGGCTGTCTGTGCCCTGTCTTGACCGATCAGCAGCGGGCTCCAACACCAAGTGCGCACTGCGCTCCATGAATTGTGCGGGGAGCAGTCTCTGCTGCATGGCCTCTGCAGTGCCCGCGGAGGCCTCGGGCGAGCTGCAGTACATCGCAATCGAGAGGAGGGCGTGGGTGAGTGTGTGGCATCTGTGTATTCCAACTACGCTGGACCGAGGGCGGAGCAGCAGCCCCGCCCGTGTCAGTTGAGCCTGTACTCGGTGTCGGCCAGGAACCTCTCGTACTGCGCCCTGTTGGCGTTGAACCACGCGCGCGCCCCCGCGTCGTGGTTGACCACCTCGACGAGCGCCTCGAGCACGAACCTCAGGCTCTCGCGCGCGAACGCCCCGCCGCCCTGCGCGCCCCCCGCGGCCGCGCGCGCCGCTGCCTCGGCCAGCCGCGTGTGCATGAGCATGTAGGCCTCGAGCCGCCACTGCTGCAGCTCGTCGTCGAGCGCCAGGAACGCGCAGACAAGGCGCTGCGTGGGCCGCCAGGCCTCGCGCGAGACGAAGCCGCCGCCCCGGGCGACGGCCTCGCGCAGCGCCTGCACAAAGAGCCCCGAGAAGTGCCTGTTGCGCGCGCAGAGGCGCTGCATGAGGCCCCGCACGGCCCCGGGCGCCACGCCGTCCCGCACGAGCCGCGGCAGCACCGCCGCCAGCGCCTCTGCGTCCTCCCTGCCCAGCTGCTGCCCCCGCTGCTGCGCTGGCGCCTGTGCCTGCGGCTGCGGCTGCGGCTGCGGCTGCGGCTGCGGCTGCTTGTCGTCGGTGTCGCTGGGGACGTCGAGGGAGCCGACGAGCAGCGCGAGGGTCTCGACGAGGTGCGCCAGCTGCCGCGGGGCCATGCCGCACATGCCGCCCCACGACGACACCGGCACGTAGCCCGTCGGCGCAGCCACCGCCAGCGCCGGCACCGGCACTGGCGCTGGAGCTGGGGCTTGGGCTGGCGCAGGCACAGGAGCAGCCGCGGGGCTGGCGGGCGCTCCCGCTGCTGCAGGCGCCGCTGCTGCCGTGGCCTCTGGCGACGCCACTGCCGCCGCCGCTGCAGCCGCAACAGAGGACGTGGACGAGGAGGAGGCAGAGGGCGAGTGCTGCTGCTGCTGCTGCGGGACGAGGCCGGCGCTGACGGCAGCGGCGGTGGCAGCGGCGACGGCGCACGAGGCGGCCGAGGCCGAGGAGGAGGCGGGCGCGGAGCTCGAGAGGACGGCGGCAGAGGCAGAGGAGAGCGAGGCCGTGGGGTACATGAGGGGTATCGAGGCCGCCGCGGTGCTGCCGCCGACGCACTCGGCGTAGAAGCCGCAGAGGAACGCGATGGCCCTGCGGCCCCCGACGAGCAGCGCGCGCTCCTCCCGCCCGATGCGCGCAAACTCGAGGGGCACCGCGAACAGCTGGTCCGCGAACCTCGCCTTGCGCCTGGCCGTGTGGAACTGACCCGTGCCGCGTGAGCTCGCTGGGGCGCGCAGAGCGTAGAGGAGGGACAAAGCAGAGATATCACAGAGAACGAGAACTGAGAGCAGAGGGAATAGAACACGGACACTGCAGAGCTCAGAGCTCAGAGCTCAGACCTCAGAAAGAGGAGGATAGAGAACATGGAGACCATAGAGATTAGAGAAGAGAGAGAGCAGAGAGAGCATACCAGCCTGAGAACAGTATCCACGAGGTTCAGCGCGTAGAGGCGGGTCCCATTGGCGCTCCTGAGCACCGGCACCTTCTTCTTGGCCTCGATTGCCAGCACGGTCCTGGGCTGTGAACAGCGCCCCCGCGTGAGCGGCGGAGCGACGGTGGCTGGCTGGCAGGCAGGCGGAGGTGGTGTACCTCGACGGCGGCGTAGAACTCGTGCTCGGCCGGGACCACGAGGCGCAGCGCGAAGGCGATGAGGTCGACATAGAGGACGCGGACCTTCTCGGCACCGCAGTGCAGGAGCATCTGCTTGAGCTGGTGCCTGTCGCGTGCCAGCGACCGCACATACTGCTGCTGCAGCCACTGCGCGCGGCCGCAGGCGGCGGGCAGGCGGGGGCCACCAGAGGGTCGCCGCAGGGCACCAGGGACTGTGAGCGCTGCCAGTGGGGGAGCTGGGGAAGCTGGGGGCTGAGGAGCAGGGAGGCACCTGGTCCGAGCACTGCAGGGCCTTCTTGAGGTGCAGCTCCCAGAGGGGCAGGCAGGGCGCGTCCTTCCACCTGGCGGCCACCTCGGTGACCACACGCGACATGAGGTACACCGCCGCAAAGCCCGCGTCAAACGCCCCGCTGCTCTCGGCCTCGGCCTCCTCCTTCTCGTCCTCCTTTGCCTGCTGCTGGCTCTGCTGCGGCTGCCGCTGGCGCTGGGCCGCTTCGGGGGCGTCGGCAGAGGGCAGGAAGAGGCGCAGGAGGTCCCACAGGAACGCGAAGAACTCGGGGTCGAAGACGTACTTGTGCCGCAGCAGCGCCGCGTTGTCCTCCCAGATGCTCTCGAGTATCTGCTGCGGCATCGGGCACCGCACCGCCGCCGCCTGCTGCTGCTGCTGCTGCTGCTGCGCTGGCGCGGGCGCCGGCGTCGCCACGGGCCTGGGGACGACCTCTGGCGCCGGGGGCTTGCAGCGCTCGTAGTAGAGGATGTACGCGTTGGTGGCCTTGGGGCGCCCGGCTGCGGAGCCCGCGGCGGCGGCAGAGGACGAGGACGAGGCGGCGGCTGCGGCGCCCGAGGAGGGGGCGGCCTTGTCGTCGGCGCCGCCGTAGTAGTTCTTGAGGTCGTCGGGGTTGAAGGGCGCCACGTGCGTGTCGTTGTACTCGAACCACCGCTTGTAGGGCGGCGCGTTCTCGCGGCGCAGCGAGAAGTAGTGGCCGCTGTCCGCGGTGCCCTGGTGCACGACGACGCCCACCAGCTCGTACTGGTACCACCACGCGGGCCTCTGCTGCAGCTGTGGCTGCTGGTGCTGCTCAGCCCCCTCTGCGGGCGCCGCTGCCGAGGCTGCGGAGGATGCGGCGGCTGCGGCGGTAGCCGCGGGGTCCCGGGAGCGCTGGAGGGCGTCGAGGGTGTAGGGCTCGACGTCGAGGGTCGTGGGGAACTCGCAGTAGTCGTTGAGCTTGGCGTTGCGCATCGTGTCCATCTGGAACTCGAAGCGCTTGAGGTGCAGGACGAGCAGCTGCGGGAGCGCGTGCAGGCGGCAGCGCTTGAGCGCGTCGACCTTGCGCTTGCACTGCTGGCAGACGTACTGGTTGTCGCCCTCGAGCGTCTCGCCCTCGATGAAGAGCCCCAGCGCCTCGTGTATCGTCCGCTTGTTCTTCACCTCGAGGCTCAGCGCGTAGAACGTCTCCTCGCGCTGCGAGACGTGCGCGGGGTCCTCGCGGCAGACGATCTGCGTCACCGTGCGCCCCTGGAAGACGTCGCGCAGCACAGGCGCCGCCACGTTCTCGAGCCTGTCGAAGAGCATGTTGTAGAACTCGTTGGCGTCCATCTGCACGCCCGGGTTGAGCGCGCGGCCCTCAAAGTCGCGCAGCGAGGCCACGAGCCGCGACGTGTCGGCGTACCTGCGCAGGCTCTCCTGCAGCGCCCCGAACAGCGCCTGCAGCTGCCGCAGGAGCTCCCAGTCGCCGCCCTCGCCCTGCGCGGCGCTCGCCAGCACGCCCTCGCGCAGCTGCGGCACGTGGAAGAGCTGCTGCAGCTGCGAGTTGAGGTAGCACGTCGCGCCGAGGTTGCGCAGGCCCACGAGGCCGTGCGGCGGCCGCTCGTTGTCCGCGGGGCTGTAGGCCCAGAGCTGCTCGGCGCAGAGCTCGTCGAGTTGGCGGTGCGCGTGCAGAACGGCCTCCTGGAAGTTGCCCGCGTGGCCCCGCGCCAGCTCCACCAGCAGCTTCAGCGCCCGCCTGCGCGACTCGGCCGTCTTGCACTTGGGCAGCGCCGCCGTCCCGTACGTCTCGGCCGTGGGCACGTGGAACAGGCAGTTCCAGTACAGCTCGTTCACCAGCACGTTCCTGTGCGGGCGCGAGTGAGCTGGGCACGTGCGGTCGCGGGGAACTGTTCGCCGGCTGGCTGGCAGCGCAGCGAGCGACGGGGTGGCTTCGCAACGCAGGGGGAGAACGAGTGGGCTGCTCCCGCAGATCGCGACGCATCACCGCGCACGCACAGCACTGCCACCCGGCAACGAGCGCACGACAGCAGCAGACAAACAGCGGAGAACAGCGGGCGCTGAGCTCCCGCGGGTCCCCACGCGAGTGTCGCGCCCAAGTGGGTGTGAGCGACGTACGCCTCGGGGTTGGGGTCGTCCTGAGCCTCGGGGTGCCTGTCGCCGGGCTGTAGCGACGGGAACCGCGACACCAGCGTGTGCAGCACCTTGAGCAGCCCGATCAAGATGGCGTCTGGCGCACCGCCGCTGCCCGCCTGCAGCAGCGCCAGCAGAGCAGCCCGTGAGAGCCCGCCAGGGGACGTGGGGGGACCAGGGATGAGGAGCGTGGGAGCCTGTCGGGCCAGAACCTCTGTGGGCGGGTGGTCGACGAGCTTGCGAGTGAGCAGCGCGACGAGGTCGAGGTCGGCCTCGGGGGCGTCGCCCTGCGCGAGCAGCGCGTCGAGCAGTGCGAAGTAGTCGGCGCAGCACTCGGCGCGCGTCTCGATGCCCGCGAGGCTCTCGAGCAGCAGCTGCACGAAGAAGCGCCGCGGGGCCGGCAGCGCGGGCGGCGTCGCTGCCGCGCGCAGCTCGGCGCTGCAGCCGAACGAGCACAGCGCGGCGACGCCCTCGGCCACGCGCCGGCGGACGCGCTCGTCGGGGCCGAAGAGCAGCGACGGCAGCCACGCGCGGCCGTCGGACCGGCAGACGTCGTAGACGGCGGCGACGTGGTCCTCGCTGCTGGCCACCGAGGCCGCCACGAGCTCCATGCAGAAGCAGACCGACTCCTCCGCGATGCCCGCGCTCTGCGCGCTGCTGTCCGAGTCGCGCGGGTTCACCGCCGCCTCGCGTGTCTGCAGCAGTATCTTGCGCACAAAGTCGGGCCCGAAGAGCTCCGCAAACCGGCCCTTGGGCACGGGGCTCAGCGACCGCCGCTCGCACTCTGCGCAGCGCACGGGCGGAGCAGCTCAGACCGGACGGAAGGAAGGGCTGCAGGGGGTGCGCGTGACGACGTGCCGACGGCGACAAAGTGGAGCACAGAGAGCAGCAGGTGGTGGGCCTTCTGGTTGCTGATGTGCTGGCGCTGGTCCAGCGTGTCGAGGAACTTGAGCACGTGCGCCAGGCCCCCCGTCTGCACAAACCTCGCGCACCACTCGGCCTTCCTCTGCGCGGGCGGCGTGCGCTGGCGTCAGCGGCCCTGCTGAGGCCCCCCCGGGAGAGTGTTGGGCTGCGCTCACGGCCATGTCGAGCTTGTCCGAGCGCAGCAGGTAGTGCAGCGTGAAGAGGCCGTAGAGCAGCATGTAGCGCCGCGTGGGGTCCAGCAGCCGCTCCCACGGCTGCGCGAAGCTGACAAAGTCGCTCAGGATCCTCTCGTTGACCGGCATCAGCTGCAGCAGCTCCCAGCACTTGGGGCGGGGCAGGCGCACGCGTCAGCTGGGAGGGCGAGGGCGCTGCCGTGTGGGGCCCACCAGGAAGCCGACGCGCTCGAGGTCGGGGCCGAGGTCCGAGTGCAGGATGCTGAAGAGCTTGTCGAAGTTGTCCGCGTGCGAGAGGATGGCGCAGGGGTGCGTGCTGTCGAGCGCCGGGTAGCTCAGCGACGGCGCCTTGTACTCGAGGCGCAGCGCCGTGGGCTCGAAGGCGCCCGCGATGCCCTCCTGCTTCATCGCCGACATGTCCACCGCAAAGTCCAGCGTCCCCACCGCCAGGACCCCCAGGACGTCCTGCTCAGCACGCAACGGCACGCGATCAGCCGCCACAAGCGCTCACGGAAAGCACAGGCAAGCGCAAAGAGAGAAGGCAAAGGGACAGAGAGGGGGAGGACACGGCACCTCGGGCTCGAGGTCGTACTTGACGGTGATTGTGGAGCCCTCGCGGATCCGGAGCGACTCGAGCGTCTTGTCGTCCTCGCGGAGCTCCCTGTCGCCCGCCGACAGGAACACGCAGCGCGCGTTGAGCCCGAACCCCAAGTTCGCCGCGCTCATCACAAACGACTGCTGGTTCAGCGCCCGCGCCACCTTGGCCCTGCGCACGGCATGCGAGAGACCAGCGTCAGCAGCACTCGGGGCGCTTGCGGGTGTCTGGCGGGCGCACTTGAGCGTGCCGACCGTGTCCGCCGGGAGCACGTTGTTGATCGTCAGGACGCTCAGGGGCTTGGCCGCCTGCCTCGAACCGCCGGGCGACAGCGCGCCCTGTCCGATGCCGAAGAACCCGCCGCTGCTGCTACTGGCCGAGGACGAGGCCGTCTTCTTCCTCCTGTCCTCGAAGAAGTCGTCCTTTGGCGTGTACTCGAGCCTCTGAGGGCGGAGGGCGGGGGAGGAGTGAGCTCAGCGCAGATCGCCGCGAGTGCGCGGACCACGGGGCCCTTGTTGAGCATCTTGATCTTGGGGATCCAGCCCTTCCACTTGCCCGACGACTCCTTCTTCTCGCGCTTGTGCGGGTGCTCGATCTGCAGCGCCAGGTACATCGACCCGGGGATCACGGGCGCCGGTGGCGGCAGCTGCTGCTGCTGCTGCTGCAGTGGCTGCGGCGCCTGCTGCGGCTGGGGCGGCGCCTGCGGCTGCGCGGCCCGCCTGGACGACCTGTCGCTGTTGTACTCCTGTATGTAGCTCTGCAGGAGCACCAGGCAGCGCTCCAGCTGGTGCGACTGCCGCGCCTGCGGGCACGCGCACGACGACGAGCTGTCGCCCTTGTTCCCAGACGACTGGAAGTCGCTGATGGCCTGCGACAGCTGCGAGACGGACCACGTGACGTAGTGCTCCCGCATCTTCTTCGTCTTGCTGCGCAACGACTCAGAGGCGAGCTGAGGCCCAGGTCAGCGCGGAGGAGAGTGGGAAAGGGAGCAGCCCACGTTCTGGTAGAGCATGTTGAGCGTGGCGATGGCAGCGGTGGCGACACCCTCGTCGTTGGCCTCGGCGATGATCAGCCAGAGCTTGTGGAACCCCCTGGAGGAGCGCAGGGCGCAACGGTCAGAGGGCGCATCCCCCCGGCACAGGCGCGGGCGCACTCGATGTCGACGTTGACGGCGTAGTACTCGGGGGCCTTGGCGCTGGCATCGATGACCTTGATCTTGCCCTGGCTGCTGTTGATGTACAGCAGGAAGAGGCGGAAGAGCTCGAAGCCCGAGACAGAGATGCGCGCGCAGTCAAAGTCCTCCGACGTCAGCATGCGCTGGAACACCGCGGCCACGACCTCGCCGACGCATTTCTGCTGCTCGGCCGACGCCCAGGCCTGCAGCGTCCGCTCGCGCAGCCACGCGAAGAACAGCTCCGACTCGTCCGTCGTCAGCTTCTGCGTCACCAGCGCGTCCCACAGGTGCCCCGCCTGCGCGCACCCGCCTCCGTGAGCAGAGTGGCCCTGGACTGCCGTTTGCATGCGTGCGCGAGTGTTGCTTTTTAAAGTGCTGGGCTCAGTTGCCTTGCAGCACTCCTTGAGCCCGACCGTTAACTCCCGCGTGGTTGCAGTGGGGAGGCGCCCAGCGCTCACCTGGTCCGCGTTGAGCTCGATCGAAGAGTTCGAGAAGACAAACTGCAGCAGCGCGAGGCGCAGGCGGATCTGCTCGAGGTGCGCTACGCGGCCCACGAGGGCTGTGGCGTTGATGGCCGCGGGCTCCATGGGCTCGCGGAGGTCGTGGGCGAGCGCCGTCAGCCTCTCCTGTGCGGCGACCTTGTAGACCTCGAGGTCGCTGATGACCACGTTGACGAGCCTGTGCCTGTCGTCCAGCGCCTCGACGACCGACGCCACGCTGGGCTTCTTCTTGCGCCTGGGGTACGTGCTCGCGATGCTCTGCAGCAGCCTGATCGACGAGAGGACGCACCTGTTGGCCGCGATGTTCTCCGTGCACTGCGTCATGTACGCCATCCTGCGCAGGGGCCCCCCCACTCCCATGAGCTCCTCCGGGGCAACCGTGCGTGGTGCGCACCGCTGGGACTGGCAGGTGGGGCTGCGGAGGAGGTCGAGCAGCTGCTCGGTGGCCTTGTCGGCTACGGCGGGGCTGGCGCCCGAGTCGTCCTGTGCGAGGCCCCAGAGGATGTCGGTCCCCGACGGCACGTCGGCGCTCTTGGGCTTGGCCTCGAGAATGAACCGCGAGAGCAGCGACAGCGTCGCGTTGTCGTGGCTCTCTGTCGGTGTGCTCTTGAGCTTCGAGAACAGCAGCGCGATCGAGCTCTCTGCGGGCGGTGCGGGGCCGCTGGAGCGTCAGCCGGGGCGGCAGGGGCACACAAGGCAGCCAGCTGCGTATAGGCGCACGCGATAGCGTCGGCAGCAGCGCGAGCAGAGTGTTGTAGATGGCGTGCTTGACAGACTCGTGCTTCCCCTTTGGACACGTGCGGTGCAGAGCAGAGCGGCGCAGTCAGCAGCAGCGGGCAGGGCGGGGTGAGCGCACGATGGAGGTCTCCCAGAGCTTCTCGATGGCCGTCGGCGGCAGCTCGCCGTTGCCCGAGAGGAAGAGCAGCACGTCCGCGCCGGCCTTGATGAGCTCGGGGTGCGCAAACTCGCAGATCTCGCGCGGCACATCGCTCTCGTTGAGCCACCGCACGACGAGCCTCGGGTCCACGGGCGCCACCGGCGGCTCCTTCTGCTGCCTGCCCTGCAGCCCCTGCAGCCCCTGCTGCGCGTCCTGCTGCTGCGGGGCCTGCGAGGCGATGCCCGCGCTGCCGGCGCCCCCGCCGCAGCTGCTGCCGCAGCCGCTGCCCAGGATGACGAGCGAGGACGCCGGGGCCGAGGGCATCGGGTAGTGGAACGAGGGGTACTGCCTGAGGCTCTTGTTCTCGTCCTCGGGCGACCCCCCGCTGGTCCACAGGTACCCGCGCATCGCCGTGAAGATGCCCGCGTCCTGCAGCGCCGTCCGCCGCACAAACAGCGAGAAGATCTGCGCGGCGGGTGAGAGAGGCCCGCCGGGCGAGGGCTGCGCGTGCGCACTCTGAGGCCCTTGAGGCGCGTCTCGAGGTTGGCCGAGCGGAAGAGCTGCACGCCGACGTCAAAGTCGAAGTGGTCGATCGCCTGCGCGATGGTCTCGGCGGGCGAGACGGCCTCGAGCAGCTCCTCCTGCGCGCGTCCCAGCTCCTGCAGCGCCACGCGCTCCGCCGCGCCGAGGTCCGCGCGCACCACGTGGAAGAGCATCTGCGTAAACACCGCCTGCGTCACCTGCGCCACGTACTGCGTGCAGAACGGCTGCGCCAGGCACCCCCTGACCTGCACGAGTCAGACCCCGCCCCCCGCACGTAGCGCGTGAGCAGCTGGCGCTGGCGCTGGCGCTGCTGCTGCTGGGGAGAGGGCTCTCTCGCACGTATTGGATGGTCGTGCACATCTGCCTGGCGCAGTCGAGCGAGGGGCGCGGGTTGTCGCAGCGCAGGCGCTCGAGCAGCGCGTCGAAGCCCGAGATGGAGCCGAAGTAGTTGACGCAGTCGACAAAGTCCGCGGGGGGCGAGTCTTTCTTCTGCGGGGGTCCGCGTCAGCTGAGACCCAGCCACAGGAGCGCGGGGAGAGAGAGACAGACAGCCAGAGAGAAGAGAGAAACAGAGAGAGACATAGAGAGATGGGAAAGAGCAAGCAGCGGCAGGAGCGCTGGGGGAGAGAGAGAGGACAGAGAGAGAGAGAGAGAGAGAGCTCTAGCAGCGGCGAGAGGGGCGACCTTGGACCACAGGGCGTAGGCCTGGGGCGGCGGGGAGCCCACGGGGGCCGGGGTCGCGGGGGCGGCGCCCCTGGGGTCCCTGTCGGCGGCCTTGAGGTCCTTCCAGTAGGCCAGGCAGGGGTTGAGCAGCCTGCTCAGCGTCAGGTGCAGCTCCATGATCTGCTCGGCCCCCCCAGCACCCAGCACGCATCCCCCGCAAGCAGCCAGGCACGCCAAGCAGCCAAGCCGGGCGGCGACAGGCAGCAGAGCAGGCAAGGGCGTGAGCAGAGCAGAGGCGAGGTGGGGCTGCGCTGGGCGGTGGGCTGGCGCACGTCGAGGGGCATGTCCCGCACGATGATGTCCAGCGCTGCCCGCGCCAGCGCGCTGATCTTGGGCCGCAGCGCCTGCGGCATCTCCCTGCGCCCCGCGCACACGGGCCAGACGCGCACACGCCACGACACGTCACCGGAGATTTCCTCGCAGGCGCCGCTGAACCCCGTCGCTGCACTTCAATTTCCCGATCTCCGAATATCCCGATCTGGAAACCACGACACGGCCCACGCGCAGGCGCCCACGTGGCGCCACGTGGCGCCCGCACACCCCCGCGTGGGCCACCACCACCCCCTGTGGGAGAGGTCCCCCGCACCTGCGGCCGAGGACGGCGATGGCGAACTTGGGGAGGGCCGCGCGCACAAAGGCGTCGGCTGCGCGCTGGTCCATCGCCCGCGCGCTGCACGCGGCCGCCAGGCCCACCGCCTCCTCCAGCGCAGCCCCGGGGTCCCCCTCTGCAAGGGCGCGTGGCCAGGGCCACCGATGCGACGTCAGACGCGACGTGCGACGCTGCGGCGGTGAGACGCGGGGTGTTGTGTGATGCGACGTGAAGACGCGGGCCGAGACGCGGGTGTGATGCGATGCGATGCGGCGCAACGCGAAGATGCGGGGCGATGAGACGCGGGGGTGTTGAGTGATGCGGCGCAACGCGAGGATGCGGGGCGATGAGAGACGTGGTGTGTGAAGACCCCGGGGGGGTGTGGAGGCGGCGTGCCCTCGCGGAGGGAGTACTCGATGCGGTGGGAGGCGGCGAGGAGGGCGGCGTCCGGGGCAGCGCTGCCTACGGCGTCGACGGGCGGCTGCTGCTGCTGCTGCTGCTGCTGGGCGGCCATCTGGGGCGAGGGACGCTGCTGCTGCTGCTGCTGCTGCTGCGGAGGCTGCTGCTGCTAGTGCTGCTGGTGCTGCTGGTGGCCGCCGCTGCTCGCGGAGAAGCGATGAGGCAATACTGCCGATGCGGCGCAGATTCCGCCGGCGATATTACTATCCCAAAAGACCACGCCGCCAAATATCCCCCGGGCCCCATTTCTCCCCATGAGGCAACCGCTCCCATTAGGACCATTGCCACAGAGGAAATCCGCAATTGATTCGACAGCACTCGGCCCCGTCCCTGGCCGCCCCCTGGCTCCGCACCCGTGCCAGCGGAGCTCTCCACGGCATGGCCCAGGCCTAAGAAGGGCAGGCCAGTCCCATCCACGGCTATTCTGGCCAGGTGTTTCTTCCAGGCACACGAGAGAAATATCTGACTGTGGCCGATATCAATTGTTTGTGGATTCGCCACAGAGCGGCAATGGCGTGGGAGGAGGACGATTTCCTCGGGGAGGCAGCGACAGCGCGCGCTGAGCTCGAGCTGGAGAGGGCCGTCCTGCTCCTCGTACCGCCTGGGAGGCCTCTTCCCCTGCGTGGCCTCTGCAGTCCCACTGATGGGGCCCACGCTCGCCCAGATCCCTGGGTTCGGGACGATCTACGGCAGTGTGAGGCACCGCTGGTCTCTGCGGGGCTGTTCCCCCGCCGGGCGGGTCCGTCGTGGTCACGTGGTCGCGGTACTCCAAGTTCTCGCGCAACGCAGAGCATTCCCGTTTCTCTCCCATTCAAGTCTACGGAGCACTGCCTCGGGTTTCATGCTCCAATTCCCAATTGCACCACGTTCGTCACTCTCATCACCTCAGAGGGCCTTTGCTATTTCTAGCACACAGAAGTGGGTCAGCGTGGACACTGGGTAACATGAGAATTGATTGGTAGCTGCGGTCTGGTAACCGCAAGCCCTCCGCTTTCAGGAATGCTGAGTTATGTGCACACATTCAATTGGCGTCCATTGTTTGCTGCGGGCTGCGCGCGCCACTGCTGCTCAGGACCTCCGGGCCGCCAGAGCAGAGGCGACGGCTATCGCGCAGGCCGAGGCCAGCGAGACGCCGGTGGTGACGGCCCACACGATGCCGCCCATGTCCTCGCGTGCCACGGGGACGTCGGCCCACGCGCTGCCGCCGGCGCCCACAGCGACCCACTGGCCCCCGCAGTGGGCGACGAGCAGCGCCTCGGGGACCTCCACGCGGCGCACGAGGCCCGAGGGGCCGCTGAGGGGCGCCTGGTAGCGCATGTGGACAGGCAGGCGCAGCTCGCGGACGCCGGGGCGCAGCGCGTACTCGAGGACAGCGACGCTGGGCGAGGCGCGCGACGCGGGGGCCTCGAGGTCCATCTCCGTGGGCCACAGCGACACGTTGACGAGGCCCGCGAACTCGGAGCGCGCCCACGACTGCGCCTGGTACCTGCGGCCAGCGAGCGGGTGAGGCGAGAGAGCGCTGCGAGCTGTGCTGCTCAGCTCCCCAGAGCCCAAGAGGGCAGCGCAAAGGAAAGCCACGGAGCTGAGCCCACAAGGCAGGCGAGCAACGCGCGTGCCCACGGTGCCACACATGCCAACCGATAAGGACCGATCGCACCCCAGGAATCTTACACACGGCAGAGCGTCCCGCGGGCACTGGGCAGCACACACGCACAGACAGCGGGCGGCGAGAGCCAACAGGCACAGGCGCTAACACACACGCGCATGCCCAGCAGGGGACGGAGCGTGACCCCCGCAGGGCATCGCTAAGAAGCAAAGCAGAGCAGCAGAGCAGAGCGAACAGAGAGAGGAGAGGAGAGGAGAGCAGAGCAGAGCAGAACAGAGCAAGCAGAACGAGAAGAGCAGAGCAGAGCGAACAGAGCGAGGAGAGGAGAGCGGGCAAAAGGGCCGCAGCGAATCAATTGCGTGACGCAGAGGCACAGAGAACGCCTGGAGAGAGCACCTGTCGACGAAGAGCTGGGCGGAGAGGGGCTGGACGAGGACGGCGGCGGCGCAGCACGGGGGCAGCGGGCAGCGGAGGACAACGTCCCTGTGCAGCCCCCGCCCCTCCACAGCCCGCTCGCACGCCCCCACAGCCCCGCACGGCGCCCCGGACGCTGCCACGCCCTCGCCCACGGTCAGGGGCGGGTGGCCAGGGGCCCGCAGCGCCACGTGGGGCGGCGGCGGCGACGGCGACGGCGACGACGCGCAGAGCGACGACGACGGCGACGAGCACGAGCGCAGGGCCGCCGCGAACGAGGGACGCGCGGCCAGGAGGTCCACCTCGTGGTCCGCGCACGCGCCAGAGGCGGCGGCGGCCAGCGCGGCGACGACGACGGCAAACGCGGAGACGACGCTCATCGAAGAAGATTCTTTTGTGATTTTTAGACGGGACAGATTCTCCTGGAGAAGATACGAATATCTCTCCCAACGGCTTGAAAGAGAGGGAATCGGAATAACATTGCACGCTTCGTTACGCAAGCGCAGGATCAACTGAACGGCGAGGCGCAGATATTTTCCCATGCATTCCGGGGTTCTCCGAAAGAGCAACAGCCCACCCAGTTCACTTCTGTTTCACCACACCGCACCCGCACAGACCCCAACAGAGCGATCCCCTCTCCCTCGCATCCCACGCCCGCCATGCACGCCCCCCTCGCGTCCCCCGGCCTGCCCGTGCTGCTGCCACTGCTGCTGCTCGCTGGCAGCGTTGTCTCAGCGTCGCTGCTGTCGCCGTACGGTCGCCAGCAGACTTGGCTCAACAACGACGCTGCGCAGCTCTGCAGCCCCGCGAGCCCCGCTGTCGCCGTCGCCCTCTCGCGCTCCTTCGGCTGCACGCCTGGCGCCCCGGCGACGTGCACGGCCGGCACCATCGCGGGCGTCAGCAGCGCGACGACGGCCTGCGAGAACACGACGGGCCGCGACCTGCGCTTCGCGGTGCCGTCCGCGGGGCTCCTCGTGGCGCTCTACAGCGACGCCGGCTGCTCGCGGGTCGCCTACCACAGCGCCTGGTGGGCCGCCAGCGAGGCCGTGGCCTGTGCGGTGGTGGCAGGCAGCGCCTGGCGGACGTACAGGGACGGCGACGGCCTCGCGGTCCGCGTCAAGTACGCGGTGGCCTCGGCGTGCCTCTCGGCTCCGCTCCAGACGACCAACTACACGCTGGGCGCCTGCGTCCCCTCGGGCTCCCTCTTCTCCATGAACTCCTGGGTTGTGCCCAGCGCCCCCTCGTCGTCGTCGGCCCCGCCGCTCTCGTCGTCGTCGTCCGCGGATTTTTCGGACTTCGAGAACGAGACCAACAGCAGCGCCAGCGCCAGCGAGGCCAGCGAGGGGTCCGCAGAGCGCACCAGCAGCAGCGGCAGCCACGAGGGACCCGTGGCGCCCGTGTCGCGGTCGCTGGTCGCGTACTACTACGCGCCGGGAGCCGCGGGCTGCGCGGACCCCGCGGCCGTGGCCACTGCGTCGCTCTCGACCTACACGCTGGCCCTCAGCCCCACGCCCGTCTGCAAGTCCCCCTCGGCCTGCACCAAGGGGATGCTCCCGGGCGTCTTCTCCGTCACCAAGGTGCGACGGCCTCGCTGCCCTTTTTGGCATTTTTTCGCGGTATCAATTGGGACCCTCGGGTGTTTATCCTGCGGTTTTCCCTCACCCGCTTCTCTCGCCCCGCGGGGTTTTTGCCCGCGTTTGGGAACGACAGTGCAACGAGTCCGCGGTGGCGCCGGACCTGCAGGCGCTGCTGTACTCGAAGCTCGTGCAGCGGACGTACAGCGACGCGGGGTGCACGCGGCTGGCGGCAGAGTTCGCGCACGTGGGCGACCGCTGCGTCAAGTACCTCGGGGCGATGAACTACGTCTCGCGCCACAACGCCACGCACGTGCGCCAGCTCAGGTACGCCAGCAACGCCGCGTGCTCGGGGGCCGTCTCGGCGACGACGTGGTTCGCGCTGGGCAGCTGCGTGCCGTCGGGGTCCAAGTACGTCACGGCCGCGTGGACCCAGGGCCAGTCCGACCCCGTTGCCGCCTCCTCCGCCACGTCGGCGGACTCCCTCAGCGACAACCCCACGGTCCCCAGGTGCACAGTTCGCCCTCTCGGATCCCGCACCTCTTCTTTTTCCGAATATCAATTGATCTTAACCAACAACATCTCCTGGACGCTCGCAGGAGTCTGACTGTGTACTTCTACGACGCTGCTGCGACCACCGCCGAATGCAACGTCACGAGTCTCGCGTCGTACTCGTACAGGGTGGACGAGGCCTGCACGGCGCGGACCTGCGCCAAGGGCGCCGCTGCGGGCGTCTCGACGATGGTCGCCTGCGACGCCGCTGCCGCTGTGCCCGACCTGTCGGGGCTCGCGCTGCCGCGCCTCGTGCAGCGCACGTTCGCCGACGCCGCGTGCAGGCAGCTGACGGGCGAGGACGCGAGCGTGGGCACGCGGTGCGTCAAGTACGCGGGGTACGCGCACCTCTTCGAGCTGCTCAACGCGAGCGTCGCGGCGCACTACCAGTACGCGGTCCAGTCGTCCTGCAACTCCACGCCGACGGTCGCCTACGTGGGCGTCGACAGGGCCGCGTGCAGCCCGCTGGCCGGCGGGGGGTACGGCAGGAACATGTGGCTGCTGCCCGGCGAGCTCGCAGACGAGGCCTCGTCGCAGTCGTCGAGCGCCGAGGGGGCCATCGGGGAGCACAGCAGCGGGATGTCCACAGCCGCTGGTGCTGCGGGGGCTCCAGCGGTGGCTGCCGCTCTTATGCTCACCAACTGCCTGGTGGCTGCCATCTGAGAGCAGCGCTCCCTCAGAGAATGTGAGAGGCCGTCTGTAGAGTCCAACTGGAACAACACCGGCACATCGCCACCTCTACAACCTACACTCGGGGTCCTGGGAACTTTTGCTGACAGACTTACCTTTGCAATCCCATCGATAATCCCATAAATACCTGACCTCCAGAGCATCTGCTATAAGTCACCAGGGTAAGTGATGCCTGGGCTGGTCAGCACGCACAGGATGAAACAAAGAACAATTGATAGGGACAATAAAAATTGGGCTACAGTTACTGTGCCTGGCTGACCGTAGCCAGGTGGCTGTCCTGCGACCAGTGTGTGGCGACTTCGCTGCTGCCCGTGGAGCTACGGGGATGGTGCTTACTGAGCCTAGCTGCCCACTGCTCAGCCAGGTGGCCGTGCTTCGCCACCACCACCACAACCCCACAGTGCTACTCCCCTCATATCCCACCTCAAAAATCTCACCACATTGTGTCCGCCGAGGTCGATTATGGGTCGCCCCTCACCACCTGTTGGCGCGGCCCTCAAAGTGGATGTTGATGTTCTGCAATGAACTGCGTTATTTTGATGAGAACTACAAACCTTGCATGGGTAAGCAGTTCCTGGTGTTCCCTAAGAGAGACAGAGCAGTGCGAGACAGTGGGCTGAACGCCTCGGATGCCCTCTCAGGGACGGACGTGAACCCACTGGAGCACGCTGCATAGCGGCCGAGACCCTCGTCTGTCCTCGTGCATGACAATCGAGCGTGAGTGCGCACGGCAATTGTCAGACAGGAGCCCACCCATACCACCCTGCCAAGAAGACTGAAATGGTGTGCAATTCGACGAAGTGCGAGGAAGGATAACAAGAGGGGAGCAGAGCACGCCAACGCGACCCCCGACCACACGCTAAAGCAGCATCACCAACCAACTGCGGGTGTACGAGGCTCGACATGAGCTGGGAGACTGAGCGTCCGGCGCGGCTCAGCGAGGGGAGCAAACTTAAGGTCACGATGCTTGAAATCGGAGTCAAGTGAGCGGAGCGCTCCAAAAACGCGGCGCGAGTCTCTGGAAGGCCAGAGGGAGCGGGAGCGACGACACAGGAACTGCACGGGACAGGTCAGGGCGACGGGCTCCTTTGCGCTGGAGGGCACCTGCGGTGGGTGAGATCGGCATTAATAAAAGAAAGTTGGGTATCAGCTTTATACGCGAAGATTCATGGGGTAATCCTTCTGGCCGACGGAGTAACCTGATCGCCAGGTGGGACTCTATTGCATCATAGAAATCATAGAAACGCCCTCTGAGAGAAGACACAGGCGGTAAAATTTCTATCGACCCGAGAATGACCCAACGAAACTGTCACTCGCCTGACCCCTCGCTTGTTTCCCTCTCGAGCATCCTTATTCGTGTGGAATCAATTGCCTGTTGCTCTGAGGGTATGTGGATTGTGCTAGTGTCATCTTGAATCTTGGCACGTTCATAATCAGTGGGTGTCAGAGCGCAGTCAATGGTGAAAAACACAAACCAAATTCTTATGCAGCCAAGAAGACAGAGGGTGCAGATCACATTATTGCAGAGTCTCAGTGGATCCCATGGAGCCTGTGTACCCGGGGGAGGTCTCTACGCTGGGATGATGCTGAAGTGCTCCCACGTGTCTGCAACTTTGCGGTCAACAGACACCCAGCTCTCGTCGTCTCCGTGTGCGCAGAGGAAGCGTCTCTTGTGATACGACTGGATGCTCCAGGCAGCACCGCGCTCATCGTCCACTGCTCCGAACCTCAGCCTCCACATTCCGCGTTCGTGGTTGTAGTCACACTGGTCGTACCATGTTTCCACACCGTGGTCGGGGGTCATCATGTACTTGCCCGTCCCGTCGTTCCTGATGCACCACCCAGGACTCCCGACCTGAATTGTCCACTTGGTCCTGGGGTCGTTTGCTGCAGAAAGACCGACAAAGTCAAGGTATGTAGCAAACAGCAAACAACTGGGAGCTGGGCACACCCTGTAATATCCCGTAGTGCTTGATCTCCTTCTTGTTGTTGGTCTGAAGCAACGTGCCCCTCGACGTGATGAAATGCACTTGAGACGGGACAATCGTGTAGCCCTTAAAGAACCACTCGGCAGCCTGGTCCTGACTGGCATCGAACAACAGCTGGTATAAACCATCGTCCTCCTTGCCCAACCTCAGGAACTTTCTGTTGTAGACGGACTGTAGTTTTATCATTTCGCCCTCCTGCATCATATTGAAGAGGTTCTGGGGCGTGTGTGGCTTGTAGGTGTTGACAACCGCTGCTCCGTCTGCACCAATTTCCAGATACTCACCCACAGCACTGGTGATCTGAATCGCTCCGCTCTGCTGGTCAATTTCTCTGTACCACATCTCACCGAAGGTATCGAACCAGAAATAGTTATTTGTGTCGCAGGTGTCGACGTTCTTTTTGAGATTCTCAGTCCCCTCTGGAATAGAGGCGTGTAAGACAGGGTGCCAGAGGATATGTGCGTACTCTGGAAAGTGAGGGCAAAGATAGGTTGGATGGGGTCCTTCTTCCCGCAGGGCACACAGTTGCGGAACGACAGAAATACGGGCTTTCCCCTGACCATCGTGTAGATGATCAACTTGAGGTCGGTGTCTTCATATGCCAGCGCCAGTGGCACTGCCAGCAAGAGTATAAGGCTTCTGAGATGCATTGCCATGCGAAGTGTGGTGAGCCCAGATAAAACCGTTAAGAAAAATGAGGCCCAGATTCACAAACGGTTGGTGATGCAAATCTTACTGGCGATGAACCGGGAATACTGTATCTTCATCCAATTGAGGGTAGATAAAACTGGTTTCGTTTTCAGGGGTGTTGAATACTAGAAGGCCTTTGTAGTGCCATCGTTGCAATGAAGTTCTCGGCGATGTACCCCCTGAGTGTGCCAATGAGAAATCCAACTTGATCCCGACTTCGGCAACATAAATCAATGTCGTCTATTGCCAGTCTTTTGTGCTACAACTAGAAAAAACTCGTTCAATGGGTAACGGTAAACCTCTATTCAGTTGTACAGTGAATTTGCCGTTATACTGAATGCAGTAGTTTTTGTTCTTCAGCGCTACTGGATAGAGTGCACTCTTTTTCTTTAACAGCGACGTGCTCCTAAAGAGGTTAACCACCGAGATCACTGTACCAAGTGAATAGTTCACCTCGTCCTCCCACACACAACTACAACGCGCCTTCAATTTTCTCTATATTTGCCCTCGAATTTGCCACCACATTTGCCACCTCTTCAGTTTTGAAACAGCACAACTGCAGGCTCGGCCGTGCCGCGCACCGGGTTTTCTGAGGGACACAAAACGTCCAATCAAATTTGCTATTATAAATATGATGGCAAAATATTACCCCTGAAGTGTGGTGGTCCGTTGAGGGTCAAGATATCCACAAATTTGATTGGACGTTTTGTTTCCCTCAGAAAACCCAGTGCGTGGCATGGTTGATCCTGCAGTGTGTTATGCTGTTTCAAAACTGAAGAGGTGGCAATGTGGTGACAAATATGAGGGCATATTAGAAGCAAATTAAGGGCGGGGCGTTGACTTGGCATAGAATAAGGATTCCAAGTTCAATTATTTAGGGCACAGAGCGGCCTGCTCCAGCAATGACCCTGCCATCGCCAGTGGAATCCCTATGCCCAGGAGGTCTTGCTTGCTCTGCTTGGCCAGGGTTCCGACTTTTAACACCATGTTTCCCTTGAGCTTAGTGAACGAATCCTCAACCATGTCGGGCTCCGCCTCGGGGAAAAACTGACAGCACAGTGAGCTTGGGGGGGGGAGTGGTGGTTGAAGTGTCCTGACCTTTTGTGCAACCTCCTGGAACCACTCACGAGTTATCTTGATCTGCAGGTTCGCGAAGAGCGGGTCAACAGAACAGACTTGAGCTTCTGTATCATCCATCTCTGCTATAAAGGGGAATCCTGAGACCTTTCACCCACGGAGGCTCGTTTCGAAACTCACTTCGTGCACGCTTGACCGAGCGATGTGCTGTGGCGCCCTCCAGTGCCCGCTCCACAACTGGACAGGAGAGGAGACCAAGGAGATCTACATTGTCGCGGCCACCAGCTGCGATTTTCGAGATGTCCGAGAACACTTGTGGTCCCAGGAAGTCCTTGTAGCTTTCGGGATGGAGCACTACGACCTCCAGGTTTCTCTCTATCTCGAAGGATGACACCTGCTGCTTGCCTTCCTTCAGCATATACGTGACAGGATATCTTTGGCGTGCACCTCTTCCTTGTGCTGCAGATTGTTGTCCAGCTTCTGTACGACAGCCCTCGCCACGTCGTCCCTCAGTATGTACTCAGCCCCGCGAAAGGAGATCGTGTTCTTCGATTTGACCTGTACCCTGCCATGCCACTGTAACGGCGAAGAGAGGTTTAAGATTGAACGTTGACAACCTTAAGACATGCCTTCCCTGCGGGCGTGTACACCGAGAGTCCTCTCTGAGAGACTTGGACGAGCTCTTCGCGGCTCGAGTGATAAAAGTACTCTCCGGGTCTCAGAACCAGATGGCCACCGTTTTGGCTCAGGGCTCTGAGGTTGGCGCCCATCGACCGGGAGAAGGCCACCAAGACAGTGGAGGCGCCGGAATACGCCTTCTTTAGCTCGTCCTCGAGGGTTCTCAGAGTTAACTCTTGTTTTCCTTCTTTGACCTGCAATTGAATTGCCATCCAATCGGAGGAGGTTCAGAAAAGAAAGAATTTACCTGCAGCTGTACGAAGAGGTTCGGGCCATCTGAGCGAACATAGGCGAGGGCATCAGCACTGTGGGGCTCGTCGTGGAACACGTAGTAACCCTCCTCCATTTGCTCAAAGAACCAGACAATGTCCCTGCAAGACGATTCAGAGAGCTGTAAGGAAGCTGAGCTCGCGGAGGGTATACGCACTCGGATTTGAAAGTTGGCAACGAGAGGAGCTCCTCGGCCAGCTCAGGTCCACTAGCCCTTCCAGCAAAGCGGTCCTTCCCGTACAACGACTTCTCTTGGAACGTGGGGCTTACCCGGCCCACAGGGGACGTGGGCACGCTGCGGTCAGCCGCCTTCGTATCGTTCATGCACGGCAGGGCAGCGCCCCACGTCGCCCTCGGGCACGTGATGCACTTGAATAGAATGGCGCTCACAGCGACCCTCTCTGCGAGCTTTGCCGGACTGACGCATTGAGCCACCGGCGCCATCAGCGCCATCCTGATATCGAGCTTCTGCCTCGAGAGCAGAAACCGCTTCTGGAAACCCGACATGACCACAACGTACTGGCGGTCCCCAGACGGTTCCGAGCGGTCAAGTGCCACCGTGACTGGCAACCGACGCAGCAGTTTTACGATGGACTCGGTCTTCTCTCGTGACCCCAGGACAGGGGCCTGAGAAGAGGTTAGTGTGCGCTGCGCCGTACGAGAACGCGAACCGTGTCGTCGAGAAGGAAAGGCTTCTGGGTGATCGCCAGGAAGAAGACGGCCGAAAGACCCGGCAACGCGTTCAGCGAGGGTATCTCGAAGTACGAGTCCTTCCCAGCAGGACCCAATTGAGCCTTTCAGACGAGGTCGCCGAGAGGTGGAGTTGGCCGAGCTGTCTGCCAGCCAGGAGGAACCCAAAGAAGGGCAGAGCGTCCCTGTGCTCGGCGGTGGGGTAAACAGCGCGGTACATGTACTGCATCTGGTTGCAGATCTTGTCGAGGAGCTCGGCGAGCGCNCGACATACACGGGGACAACGAGGCCGGGCTGGCCGAGCTCCTCGACAAGATCTGCAACCAGATACAGTACATGTACCACTCTGTTTACCCCACCGCCGAGCACAGGGACGATCTGCCCTTCTTCGGGTTCCTCCTGGCTGGCAGACAGCTCGGCCAACTCCACCTCTCGGCGACCTCGTCTGCGAGGCTCAATTGGGTCCTGCTGCGCTCGCACTCGCCGGTGGAGGTCGAGTACATCGTCACGCAGCTCGTGGAGGGCAAGTGCCCCACGTTTGATCATTTCGGCGAAATTGTTGCGGACAAAACCGCTCTCGTGTCCTTCTCGAAGATGCTCCACGAGGCTTCTGGGGGGATCGCACTTCTCGTGTTTCAGGTCCCCGCCCCACCTCCCCATCATTTGAGACTCGCGCACCATATCTCATTTTCCCCGTCCAGGTGGTCCTTGGGGTGTATTGGTCGTGGAAAGAGCACTCCAGCAGAGACTTCGCCTTCCTGTTCGATAGTTGCTTCGAGGCGCTCTGCCGCATGAAAGGGAAGGACTCGTACTTCGAGATACCCTCGCTGAACACGTTGCCTGGTCTTTCGGCCGTCTTCTTCCTGGCGATCACTCAGAAGGCTTTCCTTCTCGACGACGCGGTTCGCGTTCTCGCACGGCGCAGCGCACACTAACTTCTTCTCAGGTCCCTGTCCTGGGGTCACGAGAGAAGACTGAGTCCATCGCAAAACTGTTGCGTCGGTTGCCAGTCACGGTGGCACTTGACCACTCGGAACCGTCTGGGGACCGCCAGTACGTTGTGGTCATGTCGGGTTTCCAAAAGCGCTTTCTGCTCTCGAGGCAGAAGCTCGATATCAGGATGGCGCTGATGGCGCCGGTGGCTCAATGCGTCAGCGCGGCCAAGCTCGCAGAGAGGGTTGTTGTGAGCACCATTCTGTTCAAGTGCATCACGTGCCAGAAGGCGACGTGGGGCGCTGCGCTGCCCTGCATGAACGATACGAAGGCGGCTGACCGCAGCGTGCCCACGTCCCCTATCGGCCGGGTGTGCCCCAAGTTCCAAGAGAAGTCGCAGTACGGGAAGGAGCGCTTTGCTGGGAGGGCTAGCGGACCTGAGCTGGCCGAGGAGCTCCTCTCGTTGCCCACTTTCAAATCCGAGTGCGTATGCCCTACGGCGAGCTCAGTTTCCTTACATCTCTCTGGATCGTCTTGCAGGGACATTGGCTGGTTCTTCGAGCAAATGGAGGAGGGTTACTACGTGTTCCACGACGAGTCCCACAGTGCTGATGCCCTCGCCTATGTTCGCATAGGTGGCCCGAACCTCTTCGTGCAGCTGCAGGTAACTTCTCTCTTTTTCTCAACTTCCTCTGATTGGCTGGCAATTCAATTGCAGGTGAAAGAAGGAGAACAGGAGTTCACTCTGAGGACGCTCGAGGACGAGCTCAAAAAGACGTATTCCGGCGCCTCCGCCGTCTTGGTGGTTTTCTCCCGGTCGATGGGCGTCAACCTCAAAGCCCTGAGCCAAAACGGCGGCCGTCTGGTTCTGAGCCCCGGAGAGTACTTTTACCACTCGAGCCGCGAAGAGCTCGTCCAAGTCTCCGAGGGAGGCCTCACGGTTATCACGCCCGCAGGGAAGGCATGTCTGAAGTTGTAAACGTTTATTCTTTAACATCTTTTCACGCCTGCAGTGGCACGGCAGGGGACAGGACAAATCGAAGAACACGATCACCTTTCGCGAGGCTCAGTACAGACTGAGGGACGACGCGGCGAGGGCTATAGTCCAGAAGCTGGACAACGATCTGCAGCACAAGGCAGAGGTGCACGCCAACGATATCCTGTCACTGATATGCTTTCAAGGGAGGCAAGCAGCAGGTGTCATCCTTCGAGATAGAGAGAAACCTGGAGGTCGTAGTGCTGCACCCCGAGAGCTACAAGGACTTCCTGGGACCGCAGATGTTCTCGGATATCTCCAAAATCGCAGCTGGTGGCCGCGACAATGTCGATCTCCTGGGTCTCCTCTCCTGCCCAGTGGTGGAGCGGGCACTCGAGGGCGCCACAGCACATCGTCCGGTCAAGCGCGCACGAAGTGAGTTCCGAAACGAGCCCCTTCGTGGGTGAAAGGTCTTATTCCCCTTTCTATAGTAGAGGTGGATGATACAGAAGCTCCTGTCTGCTCGGTTGACCCGCTGTTCGCGAACCCGCATATCAAGATAACTCGCGAGTGGTTCCAGGAGGTTAGGCAGAAGGTGAGGACACAAACCCCCCCCCAGCTCACTTTACTGTCAGTTTTTCCCCGAGGCGGAGCCCGACATGGTTGAGGATTCGTTCACGAAGCTTAAGGCTAACATGCTGATAAAAGTCGGTACCCTGGCCAAGCAGAGCAAGCAGGACCTCCTGAGCATTGGGATTCCACTGGCGATGGCAGGGTCGTTGCTGGAGCAGGCTGCCCTGTGCCCAAAATAAACGAACTGGGAACCCTTTGTTTTCTTCCAAAGCAGCGTGGCTTCTCAGTTTTTCTTGCAGGAAAACTCTGGTGATGACCAAGAAGCTCTCCAAACTGGCAGTGATGATGCAGTGCTTGTTCACTGCACGGCCTTCATGGAAGAGCATCTGCGGCATTCTGTAGAACCTTGACGGAGTAGTTTCGACTGGTATGAAGAAGGCACGTGCTGCACACCAGACCATCAATGCAGTGACTGAAGTATGCAAAGAGGAAGAAGGAAGAAGGAACGTTGGCCACCAATGCCCCAAGCTCCTGTCGCTGACGGGAAAGCCGACGTCGACTGACCAGCTAGCGTTGCTGTGCACGCGGTGAATGAGACTTGCCCTATTATGGCTTGCGGGTGAAAGAAATGGTCAAAGACCCCACCCCAGCTTTAAAAAAAATAGTCCTTGTTGCTTTGACAGTGTTGGACTCTTTACTAAAGAGGCCAGACCCGAGAAGTGCAGCCACCGGGCCGCTGCCTGGGCCGCCTGAGAATGGCCACAGAAGGCCTGATGGCACAGCCCAGTTAAATACCTCGGAAGAGGGCGCGGAGTCAACTGACTCGGCACACGCAGAATCAGCGGCGCCAGAGGAACGCGAGGTGCACAGCGCCCACCGCGACGAGGGCGCTCGCCAGGCCGCCGACGGCGACCTTGAGGCGCCACGTGGCGTCGCCCGACGCGCGGGCCCTGCGCCGCTCCTCGTCGAGCTCCCGCTGCAGCGCCGCGTGCGCGTCGTCCGCGGCCCTGACGAGCCTCTCGAGCTCTGCGACGCGCTCCCGCAGCAGCCGCAGCGTCTCGAAGGGGTCCTGGCCCGTCGCGATGGGCGCCAGCGCGTTGAGGCCCTGCGGGGGCGACCTGCCGATGATGGGGATCACAATGCTCGGCCCCTTCTTCCTCCTCCTCTGCCCGCTCGCCGCGTTGTCCTCGCCGTCGTTGCTGCGCTGCCACTGCTGCTGCTGCTGCTGCTGCTGCGTGTGCTGCGCGGCGTCGGCGTCGGCGTCGACGGCCTCCCGCTGCCCGTCGTCGACAGCGACAGATGCGCAGGGCTCTGGTTTGCAGTTGTCGTTGCACTGCGGCTGCCGCGCGGCCCCCTCGCCGTCGCCGGCACTGCGCGTGACGTCACCATCGTCGACGGCCCTCGGCTGCTCGTCGGCAGCGCCCGCAGGCGCGTGGAACGCGGGCGACGTCGCGCGGTCGCCTTGGGGGTCCGACGCTCCGCCCGTCAACAGCGCCGTCGACGACGACGACGACGACGACGACGACGACGACGGCGACGGCGACGACGAGGGGGGCACGCGGGGGACCTGGAGGAGGGCCGAGGCGCAGGAGACGGAGCGCCTGTGGGCGGCGTGGGCCGAGCGGCCGTGGGCGGGGCAGAAGAGGTCGCCGTCGACGGCGAGGAAGTCGCGGGGGCCCACGCGGTTGCCGCACGTCCGGCACACGAAGCAGTGCTCGTGGTACCGCCGCCCCAGCGCCTCCACGCTCCGCCCGGTGATGTCCCGCGAGCACCGCCAGCAGCGGGGGCGCGGGGGCGTCGCGCTGCGGTCGTCGACGGGCGATTCGCCCGTCGACGGGGGCGACGGGGGGCGTGCGAGGGCGCTGGGGGCAGCGACGGGGCCCGGGGCGCAGAGGGGGGCCGGGGGGCTGGGCGGGGGGCACTGGGCGACGCTGGGGGGCGCGGGCAGGTCGGACATTGCGGGGGTGCGAAGTGGGCGACGCAGAGCAGAAGTCGAAGAAGCCGAAACAGGCGGACCCCGCAGCTAAATATCTCGATATTTCTCTACACAACAAAAAAGAGAAACAAAGAAGAAATAAAACCGTTATTTTTCACGTGAGAGAAGAACAAAAAAAGAGACAGGACTATTGGTATCCAAGTAACTTGTATGTCCGATTTAAAGAAATACAATGTGGGCCATGTTTTGTTTCAGGTGACTAAGCTGCTGGTAGGTGCACATTTTCTTTCTTTCTCCCACTTTTCCCACTCGAATTATAACTTTGAAGATTGGTCAATTTCTCATTCATTATTGATATGAGAAATGTAAAGGGAAATGTTCTCGAAGGTTGTGGCAATGCTATATTTGTCATGTAGTAATGATTTATGAAGGTTGTACACAGGTTTCACAGAATTTATCTATTTAACTGTTCACAAGAATGAACCTCTTCTATCTCTCAGACTGTTCTTCAGGGTTCTCTGAGGCATGGGCTTTGCCATCTTCATCTTTCTGCCTTCATTTTCTTCTTGTTATGCTCCTGGTGGTGATCTGTGGCACTGCTGATTCCAGTCTTTCCTGCATACAAGAAAAATTAATATTCAGAATTAAAACAGTAATATGGGCAGATGGTGTTAATTTCTGAAGGGAAGAATTGTAACAGAGCAATTGGTGTGGAGTCAAGTGTTCTCCTTTGTAAGAGCCTCTTTTAGGTAGAGTGAGATCCGAGAATAAATTGTACACAACTGATTCTGGAAACTGTAATAGAATAGGTGTTGGCATGTCTTCTTGGACAGGTGTTCACACACCTCTGGGGAGCTTAGCTTTCTGAATAACACACATCTGGCTAAGACCATTGCTAGACCTCTTCTTGGTTAAGGCTATTTTATTCACATTAGTTTCCTTGAATATTCATATGATGACACCTCTTGGGTTGAAAACCATGAACATTCTTTGGTGGAGGTCCAGCAGAACGTGTAGCCTCTCTGTTGCCACCCTGAGATCCTTGCTGAAGCAGCTAACCAGTGATTCGAGAACATCTGTGCCATAGAAGGAGTGAAGTGCCTGCTTGCCAATAATGACGAGCTGGCACCCTTGTGGCACCACCACCACGGCATCTCTAGTTGTTTTACCCTTGGCCAGGGAGACCATCCTGTCAGTGCTCACCTGTTGCCACGAACCATTTCCGAGAACGAGGATGCCATCACCCCTCAGTGATTCGGCCACTCCAGAGTACAGATTGGTTGAGATGAAGAAAAGCACTAGGGGCAGCTGTACACCACAGTTGCGAGGTCTTTGCAGGCACAGGCTAACCTCTTCACTTATCTCAGACCAATCGGGTTGGCCCTCGATCTGCGTGCCCTTTAACACAAAAAGAAGCAAGCATAACGGGTTCCCAACCGCATCACCTACTGGCAGGAGCAGATCTGGTCCAGCAGAGTTGTTGTCCATGGGAAGCGCCACAGTGTTGTAGAAGTTGCGGAAGAGATACTCAACAAATGCCTGCCAGTCCTGTGGGTCGAAGCTCTTCTCTGTTTCGAGGCCATTGGGGCCCACACACATGACCGGCTTTCCAGGAGTCCCTTGACAAACGATGCCACAGATGCCAGTCGAAACATGCCCCCCACCTGTGAGTGCACAGGTGAGCTTGCAACCAGAGTCGCTCTGTTGAGGCATGGCACATCCGAGAGTCTTTCGCACATGGTCAGGCGCATAGAAAGCACCTGGCCCGTCAGGAGAGCCAATGCATGCCCAGCATTAACAACACCCACGGGCAGTGTTTTGGGGAAATCGAGGAGGCCGCACAGGTTCGTCTTGTTGATCCCCGAGGCCTTGAGCACGTCAACTTCGTACTTGGAGAAGACGAGGGCATACTGGTCAGGTCCAGACGGCTCCACATACAACCCCAAGGACGTCACGAGGTCCAGAAGAGGGGGGTTCGCGCCCATGTACTACGTCGTGGCGGTCCCCGTCGACGACTACTGGGGCGCCATCAGCAGGGGCATCCTCGTCACGATCGTCATCACCGTTGTCCTCTTCGTGTTCTCGCTGGTGGTCGCGATCGTCGCCGGCGTCGCGCTCGTCTCGCGCCCCCTGATGCGGACCTCCAAGACCATTTCGCGCCTCTCGGGCCTCAACATGGAGGACCTCGCCTACGTCTCTGGCCACTGTGTGCCGTCCCGCCATGGAGCAGGCGACACAGCGCTGGAGACCTCCCCGGAGGCCGCCTTCGCAGACAGCCCTGACAAGGGGCGCACGCTGGAGCGTAAAGGAAGTCTGTCGCGGTTCGGAGGCACTGTGCTGCTGTTCGAGGTCAGCGAGCTGCTCAAGTCGGCGAGCAAGATGGCCGAGTCGCTCTACGCGGTGGGGCGCTACGTGAGCATGGACCTGTGCTCGTGGGTGATCCAGAACAGGGTCGTGGAGATGCCGCTGGCGCCCAAGGTCATCACGGCGCTCTTCTGCGACATACAGGGCTCGACGGCCATGATAGACCGCAGCAAGCGCGAGGGGACCATGGGCGAGTTCGGGCGCATGCTAAACGAGATCCTGACGACGCTGGCCAACGTGGCCAAGCGCCACGGCGGCTACATCGACAAGCTGATGGGCGACGAGGTCATGGCCATCTTCAACGCCCCCTACGAGTGCAAGGACCACCAAGCCCACGCCTGCGCCGCCGCCCTCAGGATGCGCGACGCCGTCGCCGAGCTGGGTCGCTCGTGGGACGAGCTGGGTCTGTACAGGAGCTTCCCCAGGCCCCGCGTGCGCATCGGGGTCGCGGCTGGAGAGGCCCTGATCGGGGACGTCGGGGCGTTCGGGACGCTGACCAACTTCACCGCCATTGGGGACACCGTCTGCATCGCCGCGCGCCTGCAGAGCGCTGCCAAGGTCATCGACCCCGAGGGCACAGGGATCCTGGTGACCGGCGACACGTGGGCCGCGGCGTGCACGCAGGAGGGCGGGAGCAATCTGGTGGTGAGGACGGCGGGGTGCATCAAGCTGCGGGGCCCCGACCTGCCGATGCTGGTCTCCACGATCGCCGGGACGAGGGGCAACGTCCGCGAGGACGAGCTGCTCGCCATGAGGGCGTACGACAGCGCCATGCAGTCGTTCTACAGCTGCGAGTGGGTGGAGTGCATCGAGAAGCTGAGGGGGATCGCTCTGTCGGGTGACAGCAGCGCTGTGGCCAAGGACGCCGCTGCAGTCATCAGGGCAGCGCAGAACAACATCGAGCACCCGAACGATGCGACCAACATCACTCACGACTTGTCGGGCGACGCAGCATCAGCAGTGCAGAGCGTATTCAAGTCACAGTGAAGGGGTGCACACCATCCGGGCGTCCTCTGTAGTTGTACCCGCCTCAGCACACAATTGTTTGTTGAAACAGAGAAGGCACACACACAAGCAATGGGTTTGACTGTGTTCATTGGTGACTGCTGTACTGGAGCTCATTTCACTGTGTGGCCCATGCACAACAATTGAAGGCGGGCAGCCAAAGACGGCACCTGGGATGTCTCCAGCGCAATGACCAACGGCTGAGAGCAAGAGGAGTGCCTCACAGTGGCTTGACAATCCAGTGGAGGAACCTGTCGTCCGCAGCCGGGCGGTACGCCATCCACGGGTCGCTCATCCCTGCGTCGCGCCCGTCGAGGTACCCGCCACTGCCGCGGCTCAGGAGGGCCACGTCCGAGGCGTGCGACACGGGGACCAGCGACCACTGCAGGTAGACGTTGCTGGGCGTCGGCTGCCTGTAGGTGATCAGCGGGTCGCGCATGTCGCGCCCGTCGAGGAAGCCGCGGCTGCTGCTGCTCTGGATGGCGAAGCGGCCGTCGGTGACGGGGACGAACTCCCACTGCAGGTAGGGGTCGTTCTGGGGCAGGCGGTCGGTCAGCCACGGCTGCGTCATGTTCGGGTCGCGCCCGTCGAGGTATCGGCCGCTGCTCCTGCTCTGTATCGTGAACCTCGCCCTCTCCGAGAGGGCCGAGCCGACGAGGCTGAGGCTGACGAAGCACGCGATCAGGAGCACTCTCATCTGCGGTGCTGGCTCTGCGAGAAACGGATAAAGCCAACAGCTGATTCACACATACACTTCCCGCATAAGTGAATCTCCATACATTTTTAGCGTTTTCCCCCTTGAACACCCAAACCAAGAGCAAGCGCGCGTGCGGCTCCAGATGTTCCTTTCGTTGGAGGCGAAGGTGGAGGAGAGGTGCACGGAGGTGGAGCATCGGGCACTGGGCGCGGTGGCGCTATCGGAGGCCCTTTTTGCTGGCTTCCGCCGGCTGGACCCCCAGAAGGAATGTCTGGAGTACATAAGGTGCGCCACCAAAACCCACCTTGCCAGACACCCAAATACCCCCCTCCTCACTGCCAGCTCCATGGCCAAGGGCCCCCTCCTGTTCAAGGCACGCGCAGGCACTCACGTGACCGAGCTCGATGGCGTTTTTCTGCCACTACCCGCTGGCCCTCCTGGACAAGGTCGTCGAGTGGCACCGCACAGACGACTGCCGTATGCACCGGTTCAAGTACAACGCGACCTACTCTATGCCGATCACGGCCAAGAGGGCACTCCAGTACTACGCTGTCTGCTTCGAGATTCTCGCAGCTCCGGTGTCCCACTGCAACACCTGTACCCGCACCGATGCCGGCCATCTTCTGCGAGACGAGTGGCAAGCTGCGATGGAGTGCCTCGACCTCAACAAAGGCGCACAATTGGGCATCACGGCGCTTGAGCGCTACCACGCGAACTTCTACATCCCCCAGGACCTCGAGCCACTCTTCAACGAGAATTTCCTCACCAATGTCCTCATGCTCGGCGAGGCTGTAGCAGCAGACGAGAAGGCTTATGGCAGCCTTCATCAAGCTCCAGCGTCCCGCAAGTGCGAGCACAAGGTATCCCTCCCTTTTCCCCCTTGTGCCCGTTTTTTTCAAATTTCAAAAATTTTGACTTTGGCGCGCAAACAGGTGGGTGCCGACAAAATTGCACTGTGGTACCAGACGACGTCCTTCCAGCCCCTCATTAACCAGGTGAGGTCAAGAATCACTCTTTGTCTGACCTCCCACACAGATTCCTACAACAGATGTCGAGGTCCCTGGGTCGTTTGCCACACTGGTTCGAGTTCTCGAGCCCTCAGCACCCAGTCCAGCTCAAGAGCTCTCGGCGCCATCCCCTTCTCCAGCACAAGTCGAACCCCCTGGTGCTGTTGCTCCACAGACCACAGGGAAGCGAGTGGCCTCGTACACACAATTCGAGCACCAGGCGTTGGCAATCACTGGGCCCAGGTGACGCTGTGCTCCGACTCGCTTCGATGACAAGGTTCTCGTGGCCGACTCAGAGACAGTGGTGCCAGAGTCGGAAACAGATCCAGACGAAAGTGAGACAGACACAAGCGAGCCAGACGAAAGCGAGCCAGATGACACAGAGGCTCCCCTTCCCGATGTGCGTTTCCCAATGTGACTCCACTTATGCTTTCCAGGAATGCACGGCACCGAAATCGCAGGTGCGAGTCCGAAACAAGGCCAACAAGGAGATCATGGGGGTTGATGACCATCAGGTCGAGGTCTTTGTTGTCAGCCATTCACACGATCGAAAGAAGAAGCTCCACTACACATTCTCGAATGCCTTTAGGCTCGTTCTGCACCCAGCACCTAAGGCTCGCAGGGGCCTTAATCTCCCATACCTCTACTATGGTATGGGCTTCTCTGTCTGTGATGAGTACAACAAGCTGATGAACAAGAAGGGCTTCAAGAGCGTCCACCGGCGTGATCACTTTCTTCTCGCCATGGACGACTTCTACATGACGTGTTTGCTTCTGGACTCCTGGATCTACTACAAGACGATCAACAGAGAGTCCGATCTGGACTTCGGCACTTTCGCCCACAACCTTGCCCTCCAGACAGCTGCCTATGCCGCCCGTACTCGTGACTGTTAGACGTTCCGATGCCACAGGGCCACTCCCCTAACATCAGGCAACCGGAAACCATACTTCGTTGTTGCCTCCTTGCTCTGTGGTGCTGCGCGTGCTTCGAAATCGGCTGCAGAGAACACAGATTTTACTGCAATTTTTCTTATGCGGGAGATTTATGTATGAGTCCACAGTGTGGTTGTTCCCGAGAAAGTTCACTGAGTAAGGGCAATGTGGCAGTCCAGTCCCGGCCATGAGGGAGAGGAAAGAGTACCTCTGAGCTGGAGGTTGACAAGGGGATTGCTGCCACACGGCACACGAGTTGATTCATAGGAGGAACAGAGAAAGACTGACAAACTGGGTCACCGGCAGAGAGATGCCCGGTGTCGACTGACCAGTTGTCTGAAACGTACGAACTACACTGGAAAATGAGGTTCTCAGTTTTCCCTCAGTCCGGTGAGCTTCTGCCAGCATAGAAGCAGCAGGTGGCTGCCTGAGACGGACACAGGAAAAGCGCGCTGAGGCTGAGGAGTGATGAGAGCTTCACGTGAAGTCGCAGTCATGTTGTGCTCCAGAGTCCCTCGTTGCTCTCCTGAGGCAGACCATTGCCTATCGCCATTTCTTCTGCAGCACGAGGGCCCAGCAGTAGCAGCAGCTGATGATCTGTGCTTACTGCACAGGTGTGAATTCCAGTCTGCCGGTCATGCTGCTGCTGAGCAGCTTCGTGGTCTGTGCCGATAATTCCAAGCTGTGGCACAGAGCCATTCTGGACACCAGTGATGCCCAGTAATGCGTGGGGTGGGGGGCGGGAGGCCCCTATGAGGGTGAGAGACTCAAGGGAGAAGGAAGAAGAAGATGAAGTGATGATGTATTGATTTGTATTCGTGTGGTGACGAGAGGGTGGATGGGGAAATGCCATTCCTTTGCCTAGGGGGTGCAGTCCCCCCCTTGGCATCACCGCTCTACTTCAAAGGTCGAGCATGGAGAGACCTTGAAGAAGTCAATCGATGGTCTAGGTCCGCAGGTGGGGGTGTGCCTGCATGTACGTGACGACCTGGTCGACATTCCTGTTGTCGTCATAGGAAATCCACGAACGTGGGTCGTCGTCCCCGAAGTCTGGGCAGCCCAGCCAATGTACGTGAAGCTTGAGCCTGCCAGCAACATAACGGTGATGTAGGACTGTGTTCAGGGCCATCTCGTTGTGCATGCGCGATGCCTCCACCCGGAGTTGTGCTGTGGTGAGGGCTCCCGTGCAAAACAAGTGCATTGTGTTGACATGGGCATGGGTGTAAGTACCCCACAGTAGGTTCTCAACAGTGTAGCAATGATGATCAAGCCTCTCGATGACACGGAAGGGACCCCTAACGTTAATGTCAAGCTTGTGGTCATGGTCCTTGTCGAGGAGAACATAGTCGCCAATGTCAAAGTGCAACCTGCCCCGTTTCTTGGCCAGGTACTGCGGGCCTTCTCGAATGCCACCCGCTGAAGAGAGGCAATACGTGCGAACGTGTCATGCTGGCGTAGCAGGAGCTGGTCGTGGAGCAACTGGGGGTCCATGTCAGGGCTCTCAATGTCGTCGTCCTTGTGAATAGCTAGGTAGAGAGGAGTCCAACTGGCAAAACCTCAAAGAGCGTGGCCCCAATGGAGTGCACATAGCTGTTGTTCAGGGCGAACATAGCAGCTGGGAGAACGTCAGGCAAGTCCAGGGAATGGTCCAAGAGAAGGGCCCACAGAACCTGCACTGTAGTACGCACTGTGACCTCCACAGCCCCGTGTCCCTCGGGGTGATATGCTGCCGAAATGTGATGTACTGCATTTACCCGGTCGTTGAGGGCCTGAATGCGACTCAACTGGAATGGAGAACCACCATCAGAAGTCATGAGCCTGTAGGCAGAGCCCCTCATGCAGACCCACTGGTTCCAGAGTACCTCGACTGCCTCCTGCACATCAGTAGAATGGACAGCCTCGAGATGGACCTCATGTGAAAAACGGTCTGTGATGATCAATACATACTTGAATCCCTTCGCCTCCTGAAGAGGGCCGAGGTAGTCCACAATGATGAATTTGTAAGGTGCATTGCCAGGCACCATACCCATCGAATCAGCATGTGAGGTCGCAGGCCTGACCTTCTGGCACATTGGGCACGTTTGCACGAAGTGGGAAATGTCGTCGTACATACCAGGCCACGTAACCACCTGCTTAATTGAGTGGTATGTGCGGTTCACTCCACCATGTCCCACAAGCATGTCGTTGTGGCCTAGAACCATGATCATAAGGCGGAGAGCATCGTTGGGCTTAACTGAGAGGCAGAAAATGCCCTCAACCATCTCGTGTGGTAGGGTGAGAAGCATTTCGTGGAGGTTATCCCATTGCTGGTCCGAAAGGTCGTGCCCCAGAACAGCCATCATGTGAGTATCACGGACATAAACATTGAGGTATTGGTGAATGGTGATGGGGTCGTCAATAACCTGGCACCACTGGGCCCACGAGAAGAAATCGCCACCAAAGTTAGTTTTCCTGGGCTGGTAGTGGATGATGAAGGCATCTCGTTCAGGATGACTGCCCAGTTCTGGATACGATGGTTGCAGGAGTCAGCCATCCAACGCAGGTTGCTGTGGTTGGGACGGTAAATAACATGCCATGCATAAACCAAACCGAGTTCTCGTGCCTGCAGGTGTCCCTTGACGAGACCACGGGCCTTCATTTCAGGCATCGAGAGGTTACGCCGGTCTGCAGGCCGCAGCACTTCTGAGACGAATGCCAGAATTCCCCAGCTAGACCCCAGGGGCCTGTTGGAAAATCGTGGCTCCCGTGGCATATTCGCAGGCATCGGGGTCAATGATGATGACTGACCTGGAATGGGGTGAACAAGACTGGGTGCTGCACAGACGTCGTGAACCAGGGTATCGAAGGCCTGTTGATGAGCCTCAGTCCACTTGAACTTGATGTTGCGCCATAGCAGCTCATACATGCACGCTGCCTTGGATGTGAAATTCGGGATGAACTCACTCAGCCACTGCATAAGACCGAGGAAAGACCGCAGCATGTCCTTGTCATATGGCCGTCCTGCAAAACGCAGAGGATCCAGCCTCGTAGGGTCAATAGCAATGCCCTCCTTCAAGACCAGATGTCCCAGCTGGTGCAGAACCGTAGGGCCCCAAGAACACTTCTCGGGCTTCACCTTAACGTTGTGCTTGATGAAAGTGTTGAAAAGGGTCGTCACCTGCGCCTTAATCTCGTCCCATGTCGGACTACCTGAGCTCACGTTGTCCACGAAGCTGGAGGTGTGGGCCAGGGGTGCCAAAGCCGAGTTGATGGCCCTCTGAAACGTTGCACTTGCCTGTTTGATGCCAAAAGGCATGAACTGTGGAAGTATGAAGGAACCATCAGGAAGGGCCAGCACCAGCAAATTCGCTGTGGCAGCATCAAGGGGAATTTGGTGGTAGGCCATCTCGAGGTCCGCAGAAAACAAGTAATCGTAGGCCAGTTTGTGCAGTTCGTTGTTAATGAATAGAAGTCGTTGCGAGTGATGTGGTTAATCAACCAGTAATCCCCGCAGACCTGCCAAGTCCCATCGGGTTTAGGTATGAACACTGTGGGGGATGCGAAGTGGACATCCTGACGTGTGATGACCTCCCAGATACCAGTGTCAACCATCTTGGCCTTGTACTCTGCAAGGTGAGCCAGTTTCCGTGAGTCACTGACATTGTGCTGGATGATGAAGGACTTCGTGTCAGGAAGCTGCTCGATCATGCAGACCCCAACCCCAGTCATGCTGATCCCATTGAGGCCATTCAGGACGTTCATATCGTACCGTGCGAGAATGTCTTTCGCCTCGATAACTTTCTGGGGGTTGCATGTGATTTTGTCCCCCAGAATCACTCGTTCGTGTGGTGGTAGTGGCGCTGCAGCTGGAGTAGGTGAAGGACGAACTGGGTTGATGTGTATGGGCATCACAGGGTTGAGTGGGTTGATCGAGTTCACAGCCTTGGGGTCGTCAGCCACTGTGATTTCTGGAAGCTCCTTGACATTAGGCTCGGGAAAAACGATGTCCCCTGGCTCCTTGTAAACATAACGTCAATCTACCTGGACCATGTTCATCCGACCATTGTCGAGGGCTATGTAGTCATAGCGGCGGCAATCGTGCAGACCCAGCAGGATTTCGTCCGAGCCAATAGTACCGTTTGTGACCTCGATGACAGGAATAGAGATGAGGCCCTCAGTTGGATCGAAGACAGTATGGATCTGAACCCCAGCGCCTGTGTGCTTAACCAACACCCCGTTGACCCCAGTGACCCGTATGCATTCCTCAAATTCAGGTGGCAGTTCCTGCCATGGTACCTGGAGCAGGTCGAGGAGTCTGGTCTCTGCGAAGTTAAAGTCCGAGCCTGTGTCGACATGGAACAGTACCTCCTTGCCCTTGCCCTCTTCCTTGGTGATTGTGCGTGAGAAAAGGATATGGTCACGTTTTACCTCGGCCAAAGACTGCATGGGAAGAGTGTTCTCGGCAGAGTCCATCTCTGGATGTGTGCTGACCATGGGAGTTGACTCCTCCTTCGAACCCAGCAGAACAGAACCGAACTTTGACTGAGATGAAGTGAAGTCAATGTGTCCATGTTCGTGCTTGTAGATGTCTGGCACAGGGAAATGCGTGCCTCCTCCGATGTACTGGCCTTTCCGGCAGGAGATACCTGTGCTGCAGTCAGACGGCTCTCTGGTACTGGAACTCCAGCCTTAAAACCCTGTTTCGGTTTCCCGTTCCATGGCTTGGAAGCCTGACCTCCCGTAGCAGAACCCGTTGTGTCCTTCTCCGTGGCGATCCGTGTCTCGTACGCCTGCTGCTTGGTGCCAGGGAACGGGCAGTTCTTGGCCATGTGCCCCGTACCGCCACACCTGTAGCACTTCAGGGACGTGGGCTCCTGGCTTGGTGCAGAGCTAACAGCGAGCTATGAGGGAGACCTCTCCTCGCGGTGTTCCTGTGCCTTAAGCGTTGCCGCTGTGGGTGGAGAAGAACAGCTGCCTGCAATGTGTCCATACATCCCACAGTTGTAGCACAAGGGCTCCCACAGACAAGTAGGCTTAGGGCCCGTATTGCCCTCCCATGGGCCCTTTGGTGCTGGTGACGGGTGGACGATGTTCAGGGCCTTGCCTACCCCCGCAGTGGCCATTGAAGTGCGCAAACCCGGTGTGAATTGCTGTGAAGACGAAGTGCGTGGCAGGTCGTCAGGAAGAAACCCCCGCCATGCATTCTCTGCGATGTGCTGTGTGAAACGAAGTATCTCAATGCTCAGCTCCTCGAACGTAGAGTCCTCCCACTGCAAACCAAAGGACCAATCAAATACAGCACGTACCCGAGTTGTGATGTACCCATAGCCCAGAGTTCCCGTTCCTCCTTCTGGAGCTGTCTCTCTGCATCGCCCACCTCCATCGCCTAGGTGTGTGCGCACTGATGCCCAGTAATGTGTGGGGTGGGGGGCAGGAGGCCCCTATGAGGGTGAGAGACTCAAGGGAGAAGGAAGAAGAAGACGAAGTGATGATGTATTGATTTGTATTCGTGTGGTGACGAGAGAGTGGGTGGGGAAATGCCATTCCTTTGCCTAGGGGGTGCAGTCCCCCCCCTTGGCATCAAGTCTCTTTCGCTGTACAAGCACCACCTCAGCACGGTCACCTCGAGGCTGGCTCTGTGCCCCCCTCCAGAGCTCGGCCTCCCTGCGCCTCTGATCCAAGTCACAGAGAACCGCCTCAACGAACTCTAAGCACTTATATTACTCTTCCTTCACATAGCGGCGGAGTCCTCCATGACAACGAGCGGCACGAGCTCGGCGGTGCTGAGGCAGAGATCACCGCCTCACTGACTGCCTCGAGTCCATCAACTAGGCCACCCACAGGCGGACGTTCCAGTGCCTGGAAGAGGTAGAGGCCCAATGGGCCCGAGACGCCGCAGCCCGCCTTGCGCAGCTTGAGACCCAGAGGATCAAGGACGCTGTGTGGGACCTCTGCTGAACGAGACTCCATGGGGCACGCAACGTACAAAGCGGAGGGGTGAGTGAGGGTGCGAGAGGAGGACGTCCAGGGTCAACTCGAGGGGCGAGGGGCGAGGGAGGGCTTCAACTCGAGGACGACGATGGGAGAGGACGACGACGACGACGACGAGCGTGCCCAGGCTCGGAGGCGCCTTCTGAGTTCTTGCCACCGCTGGTCGCCCATCGCTTCGTGTGCATGCACGTCTCTGCGTCATCTCTTATTCCGCGCAGGGCGTTCTTGACTCGACGTGCAGCTCGTTGTCTCCGACGGGTCTCGTCAAGCTCGTGTGCGCCTCTCTGCTTCGCGCGGCACGAGGCCTTGGGGATCTATGCCCGTCTCCGGGCGCGCGAGGCTGGAGGGTCCTTGCGGGCCGCGAGAGAGCCCCAGCGACCCTAGCCACCGCTGCGTGTCGCCATTGATGCCTGGCGTCGCCCCCTGCTGGTGCCCCCAGGCGTCTCGCTGGTCACGCTTTCCTTGCTTGGCAGCACCCCAAAGGGCTTGCAGCCTGTGGAAGCCGTCTGTCCCGAGAGATCCCACGGTGGCCTCAAAGCACTGAGAGCGCCCTGGACGCCCACGAGCCCCGAGTCTCGGAGGGTGCCCTTGGCGTGCTGCCGTGCACATGCCTCTGTGCAACTGCTGCCACCTTGACCAGCAGGTGCGTGCACCTTGGTAACGTGCAGCACCTGCTCCAGGTCCTCTCTTGGTCATCGCAGCTACCCAGCTGCCGCTCTGCACCGGCACATTCTGCACGGCACACAACTCCCTCGCTTACAGTGCCTGCTATGGACACTCACCTTCTATGGAAATGCACGTGTGATTTGCCACGCATTGATCGAGCACGTGCCGTCCCTCGTCGACAGGTCCTTTGCAGGACAATTGATCGAGGCGCTCATTTCCTCTTCAACGCCAATCTGTGGTGCTCATAAGCGTTGTTCGCTGATTGCAGTGCACCACACATATTAGACAGAGGGGTGCAGGCTGTTGGACCCGCCCAGCCGACACCCCATCGCCTCCTCTTGGCCATCCAGCGGTGGCTGCCCCACAGCACACACAGGAGCCTCCACCAACTCAAGATCCGAGCCGCAAGTATCCCCACCCACATTTATGACCAGGTGCACTTGATTTGCTTCGAACTCCACTGAGCCACTGGAGGCGCGCGGGGTGTGTTCGTGGCAACCGTTTTCCAAGGGAACAAAGGAACACACACTTTGTTT
>CACRSC010000046.1:99033-254145 GCA_902651635.1 Mastigamoeba balamuthi | reverse complement strand
CTCTTCCCCCACGCACCGCCTTGGACTTGTTGTAGCGCTCCTCGCACTTCTCGATCTCTTTGAGGGACACACGGCGCTTGGAGAGGTCTATGTATCCTGCGCGGTGGCAAGCGGGCGCAATGTAATGGAGCGGGGCAGAGTTAGATGGCAGTGGAATTGGCAGTGGGTGAAATGAGAGAGTCGGAGAGGGGAGAGCACACCCTTGTCCTTGTCGACGCGCAGCACAACGACGACCTCCTGCTTGCCGACGCGGATGAGCTTGTTGCTTGACCTGATGCGCCTGCGCGACAGCTCCGACGACAGGATCGTGCCCTCGCTGTTTTTGTACTCATGTGCAGGGCCAAGGAAGGGAGGAAGGCCGTCGTCCGCCAAAGACGCAGACCACTAAACACAACGTATCACAAACACAACAAAAAATGAGAGCGCCGGGGAAGCGGTGAGAGGGAGGAGGGGGGAGGGGCGCACATTGAGGATGGCATAGCAGCTGCTCTTGACCGTGACGACGACGAGGTCCTCGACCTCGGGAAGGCCTCGGAGTAGTACCTGCCACAGAGCAGGACGACGCTGCCATAGTAGGCGGCTAGGGCACCGTTGTACACAAACTGGTCTGGTGACAAGAACGCGCTCCCCGCAACGTTGCCCCACCGATGCCCACGTGTACGCAAGATGCTGTACCCTCGCGATATCTGGAGGAATAACCGCAGTGACGTCATGTTCGAGCAAGGGTTCCTATCAGTGGACGGACCGGGGGTGCCATGCCAGTTGAGGATCTGAATCAGTAATCGGGGTGGGGGAGAGAGAGAATGAGTGGGAGTGGGAGACAAGATTGTGGTTCTTATCATTCGCCGGAATTCTACTTCCCTTGCCCATCATCTGTCATAACGTGATAGGGACACGCACATACGTGGGGGAAGCCAATGCTACTAAAAACAGTGCACACAGCACGCTCTTTAGTCCTTTGTCAAACCCTCTATCCCCAACTCTAGAGATGGCCGGCCGTATGTTGGTCTACATCCGGCTACGGGTGGTACACACTCGAACGGGGGCGGGTGTGGGGAGCGTATACAGAAGACCTGTTCAATATTCCGAAGGAAGCCCAAATGCAAATCCAATGTGTCATCTCGGTGCGATTGATCGAGTTTTTTTTCGTCGGCCGAAACATCGAACTCTGCGGCGTTACTCACTCCGTGTTCGGTAAAATTGAAGCACCCAAATTTGCGGGTACGCAAATTCACTGCACAATGGTCGGGCAAGGCCTTTTGGCTCTTGCGTCTTCGGCAGCTATCGCGTCGGCCACGATCAGCTCTTGGTGAGTGGGGCAGAGGCAGATAGTGTGGACTGACATCAGCGGGAGTTGCTTTTCGGGGGCATAAATCTGTGCCTCACCCCGGCAGTGCATTTTAGTAATATACAACTCTGTTGGAATCGTTGGCAGCCGGCACACACAACACCGCCCGACTGCAGTGATGCTGCGCATTCTTCCTGTGCTTTGCTGCGTCCTCGGGTTCGCGCGCGTCACGTGCGGGTCTGCGTGCAGCGTGAGACAGTACGAGGTGGACCTCGACAACGAGACGGGGGAGGCAGTGCTCGTCGTGGGCCAGTCCGCACCATTCTCGGGCGAGCACGCGCAGCTGGGCGTCGACGTGCGCGCGGGCATCGAGGCCGCGTTCGCCCTCGCCAACGAGACCTCGCCGATCAAGTTCGCGCTGGTGTCGCTGGACGACCAGTACGACGACACTCGCCAGCAGCAGAACATCAACACGCTGCTCTGCTCCGGGGCCAACGGCATGGCCCCGGCCTTCGCCATCGTCGGCACCACGGGGTCGTCGGCCAGCGAGTCCATCAGCACGCTGGTGGCGTCCGAGGGGAACGATTCGGTTCCGGTGCCGTACGTCGGGGGCCTCACGAGCAGCGAGCTGCTCCGCACGCGGTCGGCGGTCCTCCAGAACACTACCCGGATCACCCTGAAAACGAGGACAGGGGTGGTCCTCACGAGGCCTGGCGGCGGGGACGAGATCAGCTCGATCGTGTCGCTGCTGTCGGGCGACTGGGACGTCCTCAACCACACCAGCGTCTTCTTCCACACGACTTCTATTGCAACGGCCTCGCTCGAGTACCTCCGCAAGTCCCTCATCTCCCTCTCGACGACGCTGCAGTCGTCCTACGGCCACGCCATCGTCACGTCGCAGGCCGATCTGAGCGCGATGGCCCAGGAGGCAGTGACCCAGCTGTACGCCAACGGTGTGCCAAGGGCCATCGTGCTGCTCGCCACGGGGAAGATGTGCGGCGCCCTGATGAAGGAGATGGCCAGGCAGCAGAAGAGCGGCGTGACGTTCGTGGCGATGTCGTGGGTCACATCCGAGGAGCTCTACGCCGCACTCCCATCGGCCACGTGGGCCACGCTACAGCAGCTGTCGTCGCAGGTCTACATCAGCCAGGTGGTCCCGAACCCGACGGACGAGAACAGCAAGTTCGAGATAGTCACGTAAGAACTGCAACTTACTTGGCTTTCCCCCCTTCGCTCTTCTCATCAAAACCGACAGCGAATACAAGAGTGCGATGACCAAGTATCGCAGTTCGATGAACCGCACCCACGCGTCGCTCGAGGGGTTCATGTCGGCCCGCCTGCTGACGTTGGCGGCAAACAGGGCTCTGGACCTCTACGGCTGGCCGCTCACGCGCTCCAACCTGCTCGACACCATCTTCCGCGACGTCCGCACGTTCAGCCTCCACGCGTACACGCTGGGGCCCTACGGAGACGGCATCGGCTCGTACACCGCGTCGCAGAATGAGGACGACTGGTGCAACCAGGGGGCGCACGAGCTGTTTATGACCAGAATGGACCTGACCACCGGCCTGCTGTCCACGCTCAGCACGTGGTCGTTCAAGTTCACCGGGTGCAGAGTGCTGGGGTGGAACAGCACGGCGCACAGGGCCCTCATCGGGTTCCAGAGCCCCTCGTCGACGACCGACACCACCGAGAGGCTCACAGGGCTGTCGGCGGCCATTGGATCACACAACGGTGAGAGCGACAGGCGGATGGCGCTCACGGCCATTCTGAACCAGGACTTCAGCTCGGCACTACCCAAGATCATGTCCAGAGAGGTGAGGCTTACTCTCTAGGCGGGCCCTCCGCTTCCACTTGTTCTAACGCCCAAGCATAGGCGGTGGCAATTGCTGCAGTGAAGGAGATTGACATGAAGACCGCTGTGAAGCTCATCGACAAGGGGCAATTCCTTCCGCTGATTGCGCCCCGCTCGGGTCTCCAGAGTCTCAGGAGGCCCTTCAAACGGTTCGCGACATAAGAGCACCCCCGGTCACTCACCTCCGCACAGAAGCGTTGTCAACCTGTTCGCGTCGTACTACCAGGAGGCGAGGACTGCAGCGATGTTCCTCATCAAGCAGAAGAACGCCTCCAAGATAACACTCATTTGGAACAGAGCAACACACAACGATGTCGGAGAGGACTTCGTAGCCAGTCTGGACCTGTGCCGCAAGCGCAACGTGCGTATACATGGAGAAACCCTTGGCCCTGACGTCCTCCCTCCTGCAGCTCTTGGGTGTGGACACGAACAAGAGCAACATCGCCTTCGAGTACACGTCGTTCACCAACGTTAACACAACCACAAACGATGATCAGGCGAATAGCGTCCTACTCTCAGCAAAGTCCGGTCACACGTTCATCGTGGTGGCCCCTGTGAGCGATGCGTGGTCGCTGATTCAGATCATAGACGCATCGTGCTCCTCCTGCCCGATTGTTCTGACGTCGTCTGTCGACCGCGAAGGCATGTATGCGACTCTGTTCTGGGCGTTCTACTTCGGAGGAAACGTGTACCGCACGTCGGTGACGCCACTGTACGGGATGCTGTCATCCAAGAACACCCTGCGCCAGGACTTCGAGAGCTGGGTGACCTATAGCTACCAGCTGCAGACTCCGTTCGAAGGGTTCGTTGTAGGGAAGTTCGTCTCAGCCGTCCTGGAGAACATGGAAGACACGACCGAGGTGACTGCAGAAACGTTCCTCAACACGATCTACACGAAGAAGTACTTCAAGATCGACAACGTGATGACAGTGGGGCCCTTCCTCGACCAGGACAGCGGCGAGAGGCTCTGCAACCAGGGCATGGATACTGTCTATGTGACACAGTGGAGCTCGAACCCATCATTATCGTTCAACTACATCGCGTTCTCGATTGGAGATGACCGAAGATGCGGGATGGAGTTCGACCCCGATGTGGCCTCGCCCACCGACAACACGGACCGGACTGTGATCCTGTCGACCACCATCCCCGGCTTCGCGGTCGTGTGCTCGCTCATCCTCGTGGCCTTTGCCGTCCAGCGGAGGGGCAGGGCGACGCTGAAGAAGATCAAGAGGAGCGAGCTGGAGATCGGGGAGCGCATCGGGAAGGGGCAGTTCGGGACAGTGCACAACGGGGACTGGCACGGCACGCCTGTGGCCATCCGCGTCATCGACAAGACGGACATCACGCGGGAGGACCTCAGTTCGCTCAAGAGCGAGATGATGCTGACGTCCAGCCTGCACCACCCCAACCTGCTGATGATGCTGGGGTACAGCGAGAGCAACAAGGACCTGCTCATCGTCAGCGGTGCGAACGCCCTCCAGCTATGTAACAGGACACGATCTGAACAAAGCTCTGTGCAGAGTACATGGCGTCCGGGTCTCTGCACGAGTATCTGAAGAAGAACAAGCAGAACATGAACTTCTACAACCAGGTCGCCATCGCTTTTGTGAGAGATTCTTGATTCTCGTTTCTTTCTATTGATGCAGCTCTTCCAGGACACAATCAAGGGACTCGCGTTTTTACACTCGGCCAAGCCCCCCGTTGTCCACGGAAACCTGTCGAGTCAATCGCTCATGGTATGTCCTTCACGCGGATCAGTCCATCGATTTGTTAACTCGTCACAGATTGATGGGAGCATGGTGACCAAGATCTGCGACTTCTGGTGCACCAAGGGGAAGAACTCATCGTCCAGCAACTCCAGGAGGCGCTCAAACTGGCTGGCTCCTGAACTCCTCGAGGGAAAGCCTGCAACAACAGCGACCGATGTGTTTGGTGCGCCGCTCTCCTGCATTTTGTACTTTCTTGGTCCTCATAACCTGCTGCAGCCTTTGGAATTGTGTTGTGGGAGCTGTTTCTCCCAGCTGAGCTGTACGCAACCATGACAGACTCAAGCAAGTCTTCGTCTACATCTGCGCCTCCGCCTGCGTCGGGACAGGCTCAGGGAGCGGCAGAGACCCCGGCCGTATCGCATCAGGGGATTGTACCAGATATTCCACCGTCGACGCCCAAGGAGGTGGCAACCCTGCTGAGCCGCTGCTGGCAGAAGGAGCCCGAGAGGAGGCCATCTGTGTTCCAAATCCTCAGGAATTGGCCCCAGACATTTGCTGTGCGGAATCAATCGCGAACGCTTTCCAATTCCGCTCACCAAGTTCACAGGCCATCGGTGTGTTCGAGGTACCGTCCGACCTGAGCATCAGCTCGCCAGGAGCGCGCAATATTCTGTCGGAGGTGTCCGCGAATGGCAGGGATGGAACAGACGACGATATGATGATGTCTGTTTTGCCACAGGACTTCGGCAACTCCGATCTCAGCTTTGCTGTAGGATCGGGACCTGTGAACACATTTGCCCTTGTTCAGGACCCCTCCGACCCAAGCTCTAGACCTTGAGTCGACCTGAGGGGACAATGAAGAACGCAAACTCAGAAATAGTGAACTTGAAGAATATTCAAACTGGATTCGGGATTGTGGTTGAATCACTTATCCGCGGCCAACATGCAGGAGCTCGTTGGAGAAGGCAATTGAAAAAGATGTTGCAATGGAAGTGCCTCTGCTGTTTGCTGAAGGCTTTCTTGCTGCAGACTCATTAGTTGCTCTTTCGTGTACAGCACATCAACTTCCTCCTCTGGCATTGTGCGATTGAATGGCCCAGGTTGCCCACCTGTACAGGAAGCACTGACTGAGGAGGCATGGCACGTGGCAGCAGTGGCCCTGGTGGCAGTGGTCAGTGTGCAGTCCAGCCTGCCCTACTGCCTGGGGGGAAGGTGTGAATGGTGCCGGGGGTGGCGACCCGCAAGGGGCCTGAAGCCATTCACGGTCAATTGTCTCGCGAGAATCTCTGCAGTATTGCAGTATGAGTTGACTCAAGAAGCAGTTCTGCTTAGAAATCCTGCATCGGGGGACACTCACATGCTGACAGAAACTCCCGATATCAGTACACGGACCTGAGGTCACATGACCTGTTTCATGCAATTTAAAATGAGGAATTAGATCCGAGTCGGATAAATTCGAATCAAATTAACCCCTGCAGGCATTAAACCTACATAGAATCGAGTTCAATTTTGTCTCATCATTTCAACACCCAAAAACCTTAATTTTTCGCGCATGTGCGGAAAATCTAGATTGTATCGAGATATTTTTCATTTCAAAATCTAAACTCCTCATTTTCCTTCAATTTTTTGTGCACTATTCAGAATCATGCGATCATTTATATGTAATTTTGAGCATTTCAAGGGAAAAAACCTCTGAATCATAGTCGTAACTGTTGTCGCAGTAGTAGCATGCGTAAATAGACAGCGTATACAGCCTTCATCCGACCATTTGATGGGCTGTGGCCTGTTGCGTTTTGTGGTGCTCTGCTTTGCTGTTCATTTCCCTGCCAGATGGCCATGTCGGACCACTGTTCACCCGAGTCGATGAAACGCCCAACCTTGGTGTCGGCGGCATCCACTACCTCGTCAGAGGGCCATGGAGAACAGCAAATTGCACTGAGGCACAGGTAATCGCGAGGTTTGATACAGGTCGTGTGCGCGAGTCGTTTGGCGCTCCTGTTGTGGGCCGCCTCACATGATGGCAGCGTGCTCGCCTGGTGCGGTCATGTGCTGGTGCTCGTCCCCCGCAGCCGCCTTGAGACTCTCTCCGAGGTTCGGCGCTGTCCTGGACGTCGGGCTCATCGGCGGCGACCCGCACGAGAAGACGAGGTCGACCTTGCCCTGCAGCATCCTTGCCAGGGTCTCTGCCACCCTGCTGAAATCTGCCCGGGCTCCGTGTGAGTGGCCACCGCTTGGCGACTGAGGCTGCAGGGAGGCCTACCAGGGCGTCTCTCCGGCGTGTGGTCCCAGCATGCGCTGATCAACTCGGCGAAATCCGGCGGGCAGTCTTCGGGAATCGGCAGGCGCTTTGCAGGAGGGCAAAAGGAGGGAACGGGGGGCGGGGGTTCGTCGGTGTTCACGTGGAGCGAGCAGGTAACCGTACGTTCTTGTTGACCACAAAGTTGCAGATGTCTGTGTCGCTATGCGTGAGACATGGTGCTGCTGCGGTGGTGAGGCGCACCCCACGCATGCTTGAAGTTCATCTTGGAGTAGGGCTCTTGCTCGGTGTACAGCTCGTAGATCAGAATCGCAAAACTGTTTTGACAGGCGGGCATGAGGAGAGGACTTCCGAAAGAGTGACGAGCACCTGTACACGTCCGCAGGGAAGTTGTACTTCATCTCGCTGTCGCAATCCAGTATCTCGGGAGCCCTGGAGGCGGTGCTGTGAGGAGCGACGTATCGCACACGGCACCGCTGACTGACATGTAGATCGGCGTCCCGATGCCCTGCGTTGGAGACGCGAGAGTCAGAGCAACGGAGAAATGCGTGCAGGCCCACCTTTGTGAAGTTCTGCTGCGCTGCCTCGCCCACCTCTCGCGTCGTGCCAAAGTCCCTGCGCAGCACAGAGGCAGCTGAGGCGATGCGAGAACCGTGCAGAGGGCTGGGGCGCATACGTGAGCTTGACGACTGCCGTGGCAGACACCTCGAACGAGGCCACCAGCAGGTTGTCGGGCTTCAGGTCCCTGCAGGGTCACACCGGGTCAGGCCTCGCCCATGAGCACCGAGAGAGGAGAGACCTGTGGAGAATGCGGGACTTGTGCAGGTAGTTCATTCCTCGGGCGCAGTCGTACGACGCCCTCAGCTTGAAGACGTAGCTCATGTTGCCCCTCCGTATGGCGCTTCCCAGGCTGCCCAGGGGCACGTACTCGGTGACGAGGCAGAGCTTCCCCGGGATCATGACTGCTCCCACGAACTATCGCGGGGGCGTCTCAGAGAGCGTCGGGCCAGACGGTGTGGCCCTGGGTTGGTGGTGGGTGGGAATGGCAGTACCCCCACGATGAACGGGCAGCGAAGGCCCTCCATGATGGCGATCTCGTGCTCAAACTCCGCGCGCCTGCTGCCCATGTCCTGGAACTTCATCACCTTGACAGCCACGTCCTGCGTTCGGTACGACCCCTTGTACACCTGCTCCCGCACGAGGTGAGCGACCAGGGAGGGACCCACAGGAGGTGGCCTCTGGGCACCGTTCCGAAGCTCCCTTCGCCGATGGACGGCGTTATCAGCCGTATCTCCTCGGGGTCGAGCTGGGCACGTGCCGGCCGGTGAGATTCGCCGGTGGCACTGCAGGCTTACGAATGTGCTCAGCTTGCTCTGCACGTTCACATCGATGAACGTGTGCTTCAGCTCCGTCTCGTCCGACAGCGGCTCTGCAAGACACGCGTCTGTGAGGCGCGCTCGCAGTGGAAAGCGGTCCGTACTCGAGCTCATGACGAGCCCGACCTTGGCAGCGACCGTCGTCGTGCAGTTGATGACAATCTGGCCTGCGACAGCGACCTCGGACCTCTATGGCCCGGCAGCCAAGCCAGCGTGTGAGCCAACGCGGGGCTCAGGTGCAGGATGCCGCACCTTGGAGAGGAACCCGTGGTCGGGGCTGAAGCTCAGCGAGTACGTCTCGGCGGGGTCCGCGTACAGCTGCCAGTGCCCGCCGATGTGGTGCGACGTGATGACCAGCTCGCTGCACAGCTGCGTGCGGATCGGGGCCAGCTCGTCCCCGAATGTGAGCTTCAGCGTCGACAGCTGCCAGCGCCACGGATCCCTGTGAGCAGCGGCAGGCGCGCACGCGCGGGAGCGCACGAGCGTACTTCGAACGGGAACTCGGAAGGGTCGATGTAGCGGGACTTGGTGTAGTCAAACGACTGCAGCTTCTTGCCCTCGGTGGCGAACACCGCCGAGAGCCCCACCTCCATCGGTCTCATCAAGCTGCTGGTGGTCATCTGAGAATGACGGGGGCAGAGGGGGATGGAAGCGGAATCCGAGGGGGCTGCGGTCACCACTCCTGCTCCTGCCTGCGGTTGAGGACAAAGGCGATGAGGACTACCGACGCGGCAATGGGCGCGACGATGAGGACGAACCCCGCCACCGCGATGCCCGCGATGGCGCCGCCTGAGAGGGGCGACCTGGACCCCCGGCACGACGGCGACCTGCACGCGCAGTGCGACGTGTACGCGGCCGTCGCGTTGTCGGGCACTCTCTCGCAGACGTACCCGGGCAGCGCCCCTGAGCAGTCGTCTGCGCACCCCCGGACGCCCACAGGCGGGTCGCACGCCTCGGCCCCGGCCAGGATGCCGTCGCCACAGACCGTCTCGCAAGAGCCCGGGGAGCACTTCCAGCCCGGGGTGACCGCGGTGCAGCGGCCGCAGCCGTACTCGGGGTCCAGCACGCCGTTGTCGCACACCTCGCCGGACGCGGCCTGCACCGCCCCGTCGCCGCACAACGCTGGAGAGAGAGAGAGAGAGAGAGAAGTGGGTTCGGGGAGGGTCACGCAAGGACCACGGCAGGATGGAACGAACCCATGCAATCGACGGCCTTCTGGAGGCAAAGGGTCCCGCACCAGTAGAACCCGCTGCTCTCGCACTGCGATCGCGTGGTCAGGAACGGGCACCTCTGAGGGACTTGGGCTCGCGTGAGAGAGTGGTAGAAGAGAGACACCGAGGGGGGCAAGCTGCGCAGACGCACAGGAGGCGAGGCAGCCGTCGATCTTGCCGCAGAGCGCCACGCACTTCTTGCCCAGCGTCACAAACTGGGCGATGGGGATCTCGTAGCCCGTGCAGCCCAGCGCGGCGACCGACGTCGTGGCCAGACCCTCGATGCCCGCGCAGCTGGCGCTCGTGGCGAACGCCGCCGTCACTGCTGCCAGCCTGTCGTACGTGCAGGCGCTCGCGTTGGCCGCCGAGACGCACGCGAGGTCCAGCGGCTCGTACCCCTCGCCGCACCGGCAGTTGGAGCAGTGCGCCCCGACCTCGCACTGCTCGGCCCCCGTCACAGCGCCGTCGCCGCAGACGGCGCTGGTGGCGCCCGGCGTGCAGGTCGTCTCGTTGGGCTGCAGGTAGCGACCGGCCAGCGCGGCGTCGCGGGCCCAGAGGCAGTTGGGGCGGCGGGCGACGACGGCGTAGGGGGCGACCTCGTCGGCGTTGGCGAGCTGGAGGCCCCTGAGGGCGCCGTGGCGGGCGTTGGGCGAGAGGTCGATGGCGTGCGTCTGGTTGTCGTGGTCGGCGCTGTAGGCCAGCAGCAGCCCGGGCTCGCGGCCTGTCATCGGCCCCCCGGTGTAGAGCCTCTGCACCTGGGCCTCGTCCAGCACCACGCTCCACACGCCGACCTCGTCCACCTGCCCCGACAGCCTGCGCGCCAGGGGACAGAGGTCTGTGAGAGCTGCAGGAGTTCCAGAGAGATACACAGAGACACAGAGAAAGAGAGACTCGCAGGGACAGACACATGAGTGACACACAGGACAAAAGAGACAAGGAGACAGTGACAGAGACAGGGGCAGAGATAGATTGCGAGTGCGTGCGCGATCGAGTGCGTGTGTGCGAGCGAGCGAGAGTGAGAGTGTGAGAGAGAGTGTGTGTATGTGTGTGTGTGAGGGAATGGGAATGGGAGTGGGAGTGTGAGAGAGAATGAGTGTGAGAGAGTGAGGGAGTGAGGAGGGGGGACCTGAGGTCGTTCATGCCGGCGTTGACGTCGAACTGGCGCCCGATGAAGAAGTGCTCCTCCATCCGCTCCGTCGTCCCCGCGTCCGTCCGCGTCCTCCGCAGCTGCCCGTCGACGTACAGCTTCGCGGTCCCCGCGCCCTCGCTCGCGTTGTACGTCCCTGTGCGCGCCGTGCGTGCCGTTTGGGTTTTGCCACGAAACCACCGCAGCAGCAATTCAATCTCGAATTCAGTCCGAATGAATCGGAAGTTCCAAACAGCGCACCGACGACGTGGGTCCACGCCGAGGCGTTGACGGGGAAGGAGAGCTTGACGTAGGCCTCGGAGAAGTACCTGCCGCAGAGCAGGACGACGCTGCCGTAGTAGACGGCCAGGGCGCCGTTGTACACAAACTGGTCCGTCGACCAGAACGTGCTCCCCGCCACGTTGCCCCACACCGACGCCCGCGTGTACGCCTTGACCCACGCCGAGATGCTGTACGCTGCCCCCCCCGTGGGGTCAGGCACTGGCCGAGGGGTTGGCTGGCTGGGCCAGGCCCAAGCGGTGCGAGTGCCTTTGTGGGCGCCCAGGAAGCTGTTGGAGCCCGCGTCGATGTGGCCGCCCTGCCGGAACTCGTAGCCGTAGCCGTAGGCCGTGGCCGTGGCCGCGGCCGAGGGCCGCGCAGAGAGCAGCGCCAGCGGCAGCAGGGCTGCAGCCAACGCCAGACGCCGCTCCATTTTTTATTTCTGTTCCGGTCCTCGCGATATCTAGATTCCGAGAAATATCCGTCGTGACGTCATGCACCGGTAAAACACCGTCCAGATGCCCCCGGGGCTGCTGCTTCACGGTCGCCGGACAGCACAGTCCGCCGAGTACGAGATCTGAGCTACGAATTGGGGTAGTGAGCAATCGCAGCCGCGTTAAAGAAAGGAGCACGCGAATGCCCAATTTCGATTCTCCCTGCGAGGTAGGGCCAAAACTACTGATGTACAACATACTGTTATGGGGAATTCTCAGACAATCCACCCTTTAACCTCTGTGTACGCGCTCCACAGCCTGCTGTGTCCTTACAGGTACGGTATGTATGCGCTCACATCCCCCTGACAACTTTACAACTATCAGGTCAGATTGTTTGGTCATACAGCGAGACTCTGCGTCAAGTGGCAGAGCACAACAGAAGTGCGTCACATGAGTGATCTATGTTTAAATTTGTTGATCTAATCATGCGGCTCCTCTGGCAATCTACCCTTGCCCTGCCCTTCTCATTCCCTCTGCTAGTTCAGTCCAATGTGAAGGCGTCTATAACGACTGTGCATCTAATAGAGTGAGATGGAATGAAGGAGAAGAAGACTGCAGAGGCAGTAGAATAGGAGTGAACAAGTGTAATGCAGCAGGATGGGAAACAGAGGTCCTGCCTCACTCGTCTTTCAACACAATAGGCATGAAAAACGGTTCTCTTCCCGGGGAAGATGGTAGTGTGATAACGAAACATCGCTCTTTCACCTGGCAAAATCGCCATCCCAATTCGAGGGGCAGAACACCCTTCATTTTATCTCAGCCCATGCAAGTCTCAAAATAAGAGCTAGTCTCGTTGTTTGCCACCCCGCGTACCACACCCCGTTTTATTGTCCATCCTCAGTATCAGTGGGGAAATTGTGAGCACCGAAAGTCGCTCTGTACATATCCGAAGGCAGCCCAAAATCAAATCCAAAGTGTTTTCGTGGCTCACTTTGGCAAAATGACGAGATTTGCGACATGCAGGTTGCCTGATTTGGTCCTACTACAGAAGCTTCTAATGCCCATCAAAAGAAGAGGAACCAAAACCCCGGACAGGGGCTTCAAGATACCTTACGTGGATGCTCCCCCGCGTCAAGGCTAGAAGCCAGTCCTCGGTGCGAAAAACTCGATAAATCGGGTATTTTCCTCGGCCGAGCCACCGAACTTTGCCACACTCCCAGTTTGGCAATCTGCAGCAAATTCTCTGTACATTCGGTCGCCGAGGTCTCTAGGCTCTGACATCTCATGGGCATGCTTACAGCGCGAGGCCTTGGACCGGAGGGTGAGCCCGCGAGCAGGTTCTGGGCAGCGGCGCAGGCGGATAGCAACGAGCGCTGACATCAGAACCGAATTGCTGTTCGGGACAAATCTGTGCCTCGCCTCGGCAGTGCATTTTTGTATTTTTCAACTCAGCTGGAAGGCGTTGGCAGCCGGCGAGCAACACCGCCTGACTGCACCGATGCTGCGCGTCCTCCCTGTGCTCTGCTGCGTTCTCGCGATCGCGCGTGTCACGTGGGCGTCTGCGTGCAGCGTGAGAAAGTACGAGGTTGATCTCGACAACGAGACGGGAGTCGCAGNATTTTTTTTGCTGTTCCGGTCCTCGCGATATCTAGATTCCGAGAAATATCCGCCGTGACGTCATGCACGAGGGGGTTCCAGCGGTAGCCCCGGCCAGATGCGGTCGGCCGATGCCCGGTGGCTGCTTCACCCACCGGACAGCACAGCCCGCCGAGATGATTAGTTGGGCATCTGAGCCACGAATTGGGGGGGAAGTGAGCAATCGCAGCTGCTTCCGAAGAATGGAACACGTGAATCTGACGAATGGCCTATCGATTCTCCCTGCGAGGGAGGGCCAAAACTACTATGTACAGCCTGCTGTTATGGTGTATTCTATGACCCCGCCGAACCTCCGTGTGCACTGTCCTTTTTCCTCACAGCCTGCTGTGTCCCGTACAGCACGAGCCTCGCATACCCCCCTGACAACCCCTTCACGACTTTCAGGCCAGATCGTTTGGCCATGCAGCGAGATTCTACGTCAAGTGGCAGCACAACAGAAGTGCGCCACACGTGAGTGATCTAAAATTGTTGTTTTTGTCGTTCGCCTCCTCCTGCGACCCCTGCCCTTCTCATTCCCGCCTCCCGTTCGGTCACAATGTGAAGGCATCAATCACGACTGTGCATCTGGATATAGAATGAGGAAGAAGGAGAACAAGACCGCAGATGCAGTAGGATGGGAGTGACCTAGTGTAATGCAGCAGGATGGGCAACAGAGATCCTGCCTCACGCGGCTTTCAACACAATAGGCATGAAACGAACGGTTCTCTTCACGGGGAAGATGGTGGTGTGGTTAAGCAACACATCGCTCTTTCACCTGGCAAATCCTCCATCCCAATTCGAGGGGGAAAACACCCTTCATTTTTTCTCAGCCCATGCAAGCCTCAAAATAAGAGCTTGTCTCGTTGTTTGCCACCCCGTGTACCACGCCCTGTTTTATTGTCCAACCTCAGTATCAGTGGGAAATTATGAGCACCGAAAGTCGCTCTGTACACTTCCGAAGGCAGCTCAAAATCAAATCCAATATGCCATCTGTGGCTCGCTTTGGCAAAATGACGAGGTTTGCGACATGCAGGCTGCCTGTTTTGGTCCTACTGCAGAAGCTTCTAATGCCCATCAAAAGAAGAGGAATCAAATATCCGGACAGCGGCTTCAACCACCTCTCGGGGATGCTCCCCCGCGCCAAGGCTAGAAGCCAGTCCTCGGTGCAAAAAATCTCGATCCATCGAGTTTTCCTCGGCCGAGCCACCGAACTTTGAGGCTTTGCACACTCCCAGTTTGGCAATCTGCAGCACCCAAATTTGATGGTGCGCAAATTCTCTGTACATTCGGTCGCCGAGGTCTCTAGGCTCTGACGTCTCATGTGCAAACTTGTAGCGCGAGGCCGTGGGACCAGGTGAGCTCGCGAGCAGGTCCTGGGCAGCGGCGCAGGCGGATAGCAACGAGTGCTGACATCAGTCAGAATTGCTTTTCGGGACAAATCTGTGCCTCGCCTCGGCAGTGCATTTTTGTATTTTTCAACTCAGCTGGAAGGCGTTGGCAGCCGGCGAGCAACACCTGCTGTACCGATGCTGCGCGTCCTCCCTGTGCTCTGCTGCGTACTCGCGATCGCGCGTGTCACGTGGGCGTCTGCGTGCAGCGTGAGACAGTACGAGGTGGATCTCGACAACGAGACGGGGGTTGCGGTGCTCGTCGTGGGCCAGTCCGCACCATTCTCGGGCGAGCACGCGCAGCTGGGCGTCGACGTGCGCGCGGGCATCGAGGCCGCGTTCGCCCTCGCCAACGAGACCTCGCTGATCAAGTTCGCCCTGACGTCGCTGGACGACCAGTACGACGACACGCGCCAGCAGCAGAACATCAACACGCTGCTCTGCACCGGGGCCAACGGCATGGACCCCGCCTTCGCCATCGCCGGCACCGCGGGGTCGTCGGCCAGCGAGGCGGCCCTCAGCGTGCTGGTGGCGTCCGAGGGGAACGACTCTGTCCCGGTGCCGTACGTCGGGGGCCTCACGAGCAGCGAGCTGCTCCGCGTGCGGTCGGCGGTGCTCCAGAACTCGACCTGGATCGGGCTGAACACGAGGACGGGGGTGGTCCTCACGAGGCCGGGCGCCGGGGACGAGATCAGCTCGATCGTGTCGCTGCTGTCGGGCGACTGGGATCTCCTCAACCACACGGGCGTCTTCTACCAGACGACTTCTGTCGCCACGGCCTCGGTCGAGTACCTCAGCAAGTCGCTCATCTCCCTCTCGACGACTCTGCGGTCGTCCTACGGCCACGCCGTCGTCAGCTCGCAGGCCGACCTGAGCGCGATGGCCCAGGAGGCAGTGACCCAGCTGTACGCCAGCGGCGCGCCCAAGGCCATCGTGCTGCTCGCCACGGGGAAGATGTGCGGCGCCCTGATGAAGGAGATGGCCAGGCAGCAGAAGAGCGGCGTGACGTTCGTGGCGGCGTCGTGGGTCACAGCCGAGGAGCTCTACGCCGCACTCCCATCGGCCACGTGGGCCACGCTTCTGCAGCTGTCGTCGCAGGTCTACATCAGCCAGGTGGTCCCGAACCCAACGGACGAGAAGAACAAGTTCGAGATCATAAAGTAACAAACGCATCTTACTTGCCTTTTTCTTCTAACCATCAAAAACCCGCAGCCAGTACAAGAGCGCGATGGCCAAGTATCGCAGTTCGATGAACCTCACTCACGCGTCGCTCGAGGGGTTCATGTCGGCCCGCCTGCTGACGTTGGCGGCAAACAGGGCCCTCGACCTCTACGGCTGGCCGCTCACGCGATCCAACCTGCTCGACACCATCTTCCGCGACGTCCGCACGTTCAGCCTCCACGCGTACACGCTGGGGCCCTACGGAGACGGCATCGGCTCGTACACCGCGTCGCAGAACGAGGACGACTGGTGCAACCAGGGGGCGCACGAGCTGTTCATGACCACAATGAACATGACCACCGGCCTGCTGACGACGCTCAGCTCGTGGTCGTTCAAGTTCACCGGGTGCAGAGTGCTGGGGTGGAACAGCACGGCGCACAGGGCCCTCGTCGGGTTCCAGAGCCCCGAGTCGACGACCGACACCACCGAGAGGCTCACAGGGCTGTCGGCGGCCATTGGTGCTCACAACGGCGAGAGCGACAGGCGGATGGCACTCACGACCATTCTGAACCAGGACTTCAGCTCGGCATTCCCCAAGATCGTATCTAGAGAGGTGCGGCTGTCACTCAAGGCTCTCGGCGGCAATCATTCTGACAACCGAGCAAAGGCCGTGGCAATTGCTGCAGTGAAGGAGAGCGACATGAAGACTGCTGTGAAGCTCATCGACAAGGGGCAATTCCTTCCGCTGATTGCGCCCCGCTCGGGTCTCCAGAGTCTCAGGAGGCCCTTCAAACGGTTCGTGACATAAGGCACCCCAGGCACTCACAACCGCACAGAAGTGTTGTCAACCTGTTCGCGTCGTACTACCAGGAGGCGAGGACCGCAGCGATGTTCCTCATCAAGCAGAATAACGCCTCCAAGATAAACCTCGTGTGGAACAGAGCTACGCACAACGCTGTAGGAGAGGACTTCGTAGCCAGTCTGGATCTGTGCCGCAAGCGCAACGTGCGTATACTAGGAGGGACTCCTAATCCTAACGTCCTCCCTCATGAAGCTCTTGGGTGTGGACACGAATAAGAGCAACATCGCATTCGAGTACACGTCGTTCACCAACGTGTCCTCAACCACGAACGACGAGCAGACGAACAGCGTCCTACTCTCAGCAACACCCGGTCACACGTTCATCGTGGTGGCCCCTGTAAGCGATGCGTGGTCGCTGATCCAGATCATCGACGCGGTCTGCCCCACGTGCTCGATTGTCCTGACAAACTCTGTTGACCGCGAGGACATGTTTGGTACCCTGTTCTGGGGGTTCTATTCGGGCTCTAGCGTGTACCGCACGTCGCTGACGCCACTGTACGGGATGCTGTCGTCCAAGAACACGCTGCGCCAGGACTTCGAGAACTGGGTGACCTATAGCTACCAGCTACAAACTCCGTTCGAAGGGTTCGTTGTCGGAAAGTTCATATCAGCCGTCCTGGAGAACATGGACGACACAACCGAGGTGTCTGCAGAGACGTTCCTCAATACGATCTACACGAAGAAGTACTTCAAGATCGACAACGTGATGACAGTGGGGCCCTTCCTCGACCAGAACAGCGGCGAGAGGCTCTGCAACCAGGGCATGGACACGGTCTACATGACACAGTGGGGCTGGAATCCAGAAGTATCGTTCCACTACATCGCGTTCTCGATTGGGGATGACCGAAGATGCGGGATGGAGTTCGACCCCGATGTGGCCTCGCCCACCGACAACACGGACCGGACTGTGATCCTGTCGACCACCATCCCCGGCTTCGCAGTCGTGTGCTCGCTCATCCTCGTGGCCTTTGCCGTCCAGCGGAGGGGCAGGGCGACGCTGAAGAAGATCAAGAGGAGCGAGCTGGAGATCGGGGAGCGCATCGGGAAGGGGCAGTTCGGGACAGTGCACAACGGGGACTGGCACGGCACGCCTGTGGCCATCCGGGTCATCGACAAGACGGACATCACGCGGGAGGACCTCAGTTCGCTCAAGAGCGAGATGATGCTGACGTCCAGCCTGCACCACCCCAACCTGCTGATGATGCTGGGGTACAGCGAGAGCAACAAGGACCTGCTCATCGTCAGCGGTGCGAACGCCCTCCAGCTAAGTAACAGGACACGATCTGAACAAGCTTTGTGCAGAGTACATGGCGTCCGGGTCTCTGCACGAGTATCTGAAGAAGAACAAGCAGAACATGAACTTCTACAACCAGGTCGCCATCGCTTTTGTGAGAGATTCTTGATTCTCTGTTCTTTCTATTGATGCAACTGCTCCAGGACGCAATCAAGGGCCTCGCGTTTCTGCACGCGGCCAAGCCACCGGTTGTCCACGGAAACCTGTCGAGTCAATCGCTCATGGTATGTCCTTCACACGGATCAGTACATCGGTTGATTATCTCATCTCAGATTGATGGGAGCATGGTGACAAAGATCTGCGACTTCTGGTGCACCAAGGGGAAGAACTCCTCGTCCAGCAACTCCAGGAGGCGCTCAAATTGGCTGGCCCCTGAACTCATCGAGGGGAAGCCGGCAACAACCGCTACAGATGTGTTCGGTGCGTCTCTCACCTGCATACACGTTCTTTCTTGGCGCTCACACACCTGCTGCAGCCTTTGGAATTGTGTTGTGGGAGCTGTTTCTCCCAGCCGAGTTGTATGCGACCATGACAGACTCAAGCAAGTCCTCGTCTACATCTGCGCCACCTTCCGCGTCTGGACAGGCTCAGGGAGCGGCAGGGACCCCAGCCCCTGTATCGCAGCAGGGGATTGTACCAGATATTCCACCGTCGACGCCGAAGGAGGTGGCAACCCTGCTGAGCCGCTGCTGGCAGAAGGAGCCCGAGAGGAGGCCATCTGTGTTCCAAATCCTCAGGAATTGGCCCCAGACCTTTGCTGTGCGGAATCAATCGCGATCGCTATCAATTTCACTCACCATGTTCACAGGCCATCGGTGTGTTCGAGATGCCCTCTGACCTGAGCATCAGCTCGCCAGGAGCGCGCAACATTCTGTCGGAGGTGTCCGTGGTGTCCACGGATTGCAGGGAGGGAGCAGACGACGAGATGATGATGTCGGTTCTGCCACAGGACCTCGGAACTTCGAACTCCGGTCTCAGCTTTGCTGGAGCGTCGGGACCTGTGAACTCATTTGCCCTTGTTCAGGACAACCTCGACCCAAGCCTTAGACCTTGAATGGACTTGAGGGCATAAATGAAGAACCCAAACTCACAAATAAATGGAACTTGTTGGATTCAAGCTGGAATCAGGATTGTGGTTGTCGTTGTTGGAGAAGGTGTGGGTGAAATGGAGAGTTTGGGGGCTGTCGAGCACTGCAGGAAATCCCCTATTGAGAAGCTCATGTACCGTGGAAAAGCCCAGATGGGAAGGTCGATTAAATAAGCATCCAGATCGTGGATTTATCCTTCTTTTGGTGTTGTGGAAATGCAATTGTCGGAAGAAAATGGATAGCATTGCCGTGCTATACTGCATTCCGAGCTCAGCAATGGAAGCACCTCTGCTGGTTCGCTGGTTCTCTCTGGACTCCGGTGTAACAACTGCGGAATGCAACATTGCCCGCGACAAAAGGAGGGTCTGAAGTACGCGAAAAGCGAAGGCAGTTCAATTAATGGCGCCTCTTCTTGGCGGGCGGTTCTTGCGACGTGGGGCGGGCACTCTCGACAACGTCCAGCAGCTTCTGCAGAGCGCGCTTCTCCGCGTACCTGACATAGGCCGCATCCCTCTCCTGGTGCCTCGCGGCGGCGTCCTGGGCCGTGCGCAGGTCGCTGGCCGCGTCCGTGCGGCCGCCGTGGTACGCCCCGAGCTTCTTCTCGACGACCTCCCTCGCGAACGCAGCAAACGACTCGTACGCGTCCCTGTCGCGCGGGACCACCGCCAACGACTTGTCCCACTCGCCCCCCTGCCTGGCCGAGTGCAGCGCGGCGAGCCACTGCGGCACCTCGGTGCTCTCGCTCGAGAAGGCGAAGTCGCCCGCGCCCATGGCGTCGCGGACGGCGCGCAGGCGGTCGCCCAGGTCGCCGAGCAGCGCGTCGGGGAACAGCACGGTGACGTTGCGCGGCGCCTGCTGGCTGTACTCGCAGAAGCCGTAGCGCGCGAGCGACTCGGCGGGGCCCATCGCGCGCTTGTAGCAGACGAAGAGCTGGCGGCCGGCCTCGGCCTTGCGCGCGGCCTCGAGCACGAAGGCGCCCTTGGCCCCGCGCACGTAGCGCACGTCGGGGTCGTCGCTGTGGTTGAACGAGTCGAGCACCGGCACGAGGCACGGGCCCTCGGCGCCCTCCTCGGGCCACACGGCGCGCGACTCGACGACGGCGGCCGCGCGGCGCCAGTCGTCGAAGGTGGCGTCCTTCTCGGGCCACAGGCGCGGGCGCTGGCGGACGACGGGCGCGACCTCTGCGTCGTAGACGGCCCGCGTGCCGAGCCCCAGGGCCCGCGGGTCCTCGAGCGCCGTCCCGCGCAGCAGCTCGAGGTCGGCGGGCCGCCAGAACGCCGGCGTCTGGAACGCGCGCGGCATGCGGCGCAGGTACGAGAGCAGGAACTTGGCCTCGGCGCTCGTGCTCGTCTGCGCCGCCTTGGAGCTCAGCCTGCCCCCCGACTGCTCCTGAAACGAAACACGCCAAAAACGCGTCAGACCCCAAAAAATCCCTCGGGCGGGGGGCGAGGCGTGACGTGGCGCACGAGCTCGCAGGTGGCGAAGAGGTGCATGAGGGCCAGGGCGGCGCGGAGGGCCGGGGGAGGTCTGCTGGGCAGCGACGCGAGGAAGGAGAACACGTCAGAGAGCGACGACAGCGCCGGCCTCCGGGGCCCGCCGGGCAGCAGGGACAGTGACGTCACGACGACGGCGACGCGCTCGCCGGGGCGCAGCGCGCGGGTGGAGGAGACGCCGTGGCCCATGCCGGGGAACGTCGAGACGAGGTCGAGACCGCTGACGCTGTTGCCCGCGGGCTCCAGCAGGCGCAGAAACTCGGCGTCGCGGTACCCGCCCATCGAAGCGCGCGCCAGCACCAGCGCAGAGAGAGGTGAATCTCTGCAGAGGAAGTGAATCTTGACGGGAAAATATCGGTGTATCGAATCCTGTGGTGCAAAGATCATGACCCCTGAAGAGTGGCGGGTGATGGGGTGGGGCGTGAGCCCGCTCTGCTCGATGTGAAGGCGGTATGGGTGGAGGCCGATCTGGGGTGACATTGTTCCAGGAGGTGCGGTCCAAGTATGGCATGTGGAAGTGTCCGAGGCGGAGTATCCGTCCATCGCAAGAAGGTTCCTTTCCTGTCGATTTCTCGGGATACATTGGGCATTTTTCCACTTCACAAATACAAACACCAGCAGATCAGCACCAGTGCAGCCAGCCCGCGGGACGATGGAAGGCAGCCCAGCAGACTCGCAGCCCCTGCAGTGCCTCCTCTCGAGCAGGGCCCGCGCCTCCTTCAGGCTCTCCCCGCCCGGCCTCAGCTCGCACCTCGAGCCCCCGGTCCTCGGCAGCCTGCTCGCCGTATGCTGCCACCGCCTCTCCCGCTCTCGGCACCGGTTCTCAGCGTCTCTGTCCCTGCGCAGGCCGGCGTCAAGCCGATGATGGTGCCGAGGCCGCCGTCGCCGGGGCGCCTGACGGTGCTGCTCGACTGCGAGGTGCCGTGCAGGGCGCGCGAGGCCGAGCAGCAGGCGAGGCGCAGGGCCCTGTCGCTCTCGACCCGGCCCAGCCCCTGCTGCTGCGACGCCGTCACGCTCTCCCGCGCGGACCTCGCGCCCATCAGCAGGTCGCCCGTGTCGCCGCCGCGGTCGCCCGGCGACGTCAGGGCCCGCGGGTCCAGCGCTGCCAGCGAGACCAGAGAGCACAGCAGCAACAGGCTGCCAGCGCTCTTCCTGTGAAAAGGTGCATTGAGGCGCTTTTCTGTAGCATTTCAGCCCGTAAGAGCAGTCCGATGTAGTTCAACAGGAGATCGTACTTTTCACGCGGCCATTTCGGGTTTTCCCGTGTAAAGCGGAACGGCTTGGCAATGCAGATTTCTTCGCCCGAGAAATCTTGTACCCAACATAAATCACCAACAAGGAAAAAATCCTGTGTGCGGTGTTTTTTACCCGCTGTTGGCCCTTCGAGTATGTCGCTGCAGCAGACCGCGTTTGTCCCTGCCCCCGCGAGAGGGTTCGAGGCACGCACCGCAACCGCGCGGTTCTCGGCGCTCACGTGGGGGGCCGGCTTGTTGCAGGCGGCGATCGCGACGCTCAACTCGGCGATCAAGATGGACGTCCAGGCGGTGCCTCCCGGGCCGCCCCCGCGCCTCGCTGCCATGCGGCGCCACCTGGAGGCGCTCGGCATCGCGCAGCCGGAGCTCTCCAGGCTCAACGTGCACACCCCCTCGCTCCCTGGGAGGAATCTCTTGCGGAAATATCTCCCGGAGATATCGTCCTTGATTTGTGCTGATGTTCATTACATTACATCCCGCCACCATTCGTTTTACCTCTCCCCCACTCCCTCGCACTCGTTGTTTTGTTCTCGATCTGTTGCATACCGCGCCTCCGCGTTACCCCTTCCACTATCCGGGAACGTGTTCTAACGTCATCTCGCGGGTTGGGAACGTGTCGTGTGCCCACGCCCGACGCCAACGCTGGTCGTCCCCCAGATGGTGCACGTGACGGGGACCAAGGGCAAGGGATCGACATGCGCGTTTATCGAGTCGATCCTGAGGGCGCACGGGCGCAAGACGGGCCTCTACACGTCGCCGCACCTCGTGTCGCACACGGAGCGCATCAAGATCAACGGCAGGTCCCTCTCCCAGGTGCCCACCCGCACTCCCCTCGCACCCCAGCTCAGAGGAAGGCGGGAGGCTGTCCCTACGAGCACTCAGTGGCCTGCCGATGCCTCCACACGCAACTTGCCACTGCCGAGCGTACTGACAGCCCGTCCCCGAGCAGGACAAGTTCGCAGAGAGCTTCTGGCGGGTGCACGACGCGCTGCTGGCGGGGGAGAGGCGCAACGACCCCATGTCGCCCAACTACTTCGAGACGCTGACGATCATGGCCTTCGACGTCTTTGTCCGCGAGCGCGTCGACGTCGCCGTCGTCGAGGTCGGCGCAGGCGGGCGCTGCGACCCGACCAACGTGGCCGACGCCCCCGCCGTCTGCGCGGTGACGCCCATCGGCCTCGACCACGTCCGCCTGCTGGGCTCCACGCGCGACGCCATCGCCCGCGAGAAGTCGGGCATCTTCAAGCCGCTCGCCCCCGCCGTCGTCTCGCCCGACCAGTACCCCGAGGCCATGGAGGTGCTCCGCGGCCGCGCTGCCGAGGCCAGCTCGCCGCTCGTCCTGGCGCCGGCGCTCGGCCCGCACGAGCTGCCCGCCGCGCTGGGCCTCGACGGGGACTTCCAGGCCGAGAACGCGGCCGTGGCCGCCGCCGTCTGCCGCGAGTGGATGGCGCGCTGCGGCCGGCCCGGCGAGACGGTCGACATTGCGCGGCTCAGGGAGGCCCTGGCGGGCACCAGGTGGCCCGGCAGGGCGCAGCGCCTGGCGCTCCCCAACGCCCCGGGCGTCGAGCTGTTCCTCGACGGGGCCCACACGGTCGAGAGCGCCAGGGCGTGCGGCAGGTGGTTCGAGTCGCGGGCCCCCGCGGGCACGCGCAGGGCGCTCGTGTTCGCGGCGGGCAGGGCCAGGGGCCAGGCGCCGATGCTCGGCGAGCTCGTGAGGAGCGGCGCGACGCGCGGGGCGCACGTGGTGTTCACGACGCTGCCGTCGACGCCGGGCAGGCCGGTCCCGTTCCACTCGGCCGAGGAACTCGCAGAGGCCTGGCGCAGCGTCGGCGGCTGCGAGCAGAGCGCGTCCGTGTCGCTCGCGCCGCTGGGCCCCGAGCAGGCCATCGCGCAGGTGCGGGCGCTCGCGGCGCAGGGCAGCGGGGGCGTCTCGTGCCTCGTGACGGGCTCGCTGTACCTGCTGGGTGTCGTGCTCGCGCACTGCAGATACGAAATAGACTGAACCACATCAGTGGGGGTGCAGGGGAGAGCCGGCCCTCCGCTTCCCTCTGGAGGTGTTCTTAACTTGTCGTGTATTAGCCACTAGCCACCCCAGACGGATTCCAACAGTCCTCAATACCCGAGCTTCTTGTTCAAGCTCGTTATTCCGTCCCCCGTTTGGTCTGCGACGGGAGCAGAGAGGAACGCAGCGGGTGAGTCGAGCAGCGTAAGGCTCGCAGAGCCTAACGGGGGGGGGGGGCACAGCTGGCGCACCGGCTGGCGGGACCCACGAGACAAACTTGTCCGGGTTCTCGTCCTCGTGCTCCTTGTCTCGTTGCACCTGCACGGGCCCTCTCTGCGGCGCCTTGCGCGGCGTCACGCAGTGCGGGTCCACCTCCTTCGACGAGGTGTCGGACGAGCTGTCCTCCGCCGCCGCACCACCGGCCGTCGCTGGCGGTATCACCAGCGGGGCGGGGCGTGCAGAGCGTGACTTCCTGCCCCTGTCCCCTCTCGATGGCTTGGCCTCGCTCGCCGCCTCTGTCCCTGCCGCCGCAGCCGCTACCTCGGCTGCTGGCTGGTGCTGTGGGTGTTGGTGCTGTGTATCCGCGCCCTCTGGTGCCGGCTCGGCGGCGGGAGCAGCGGGGGTCCCCTCGAGCGGCCTCTTCTTGGCAGAGAGGCCAGACAGCGCGGGCCGTGTGAGGCTGATAAACTGCTCGACCTGCTGTATCTCCTTGGAGAGCTCCTGCAGTTTCGACTCTGTCGATTGCACTGCCTCGTTCTGTTGTGCCACGTGCGGCTTTGTCAGCAGTGTCTCTCTCCCCCACCCCCTTCGCCCCTCGTGACACCCAGAGGGAACTCACGTCGAGCGAGGCAACGTTGGCAGACATGTAGGCGTCCAGGGGGTCCGCCTCCGCCTCGGCGCCCTTGGTGGTCTGCGCTTTGCTCTTTGCCGTGTTGAGCTCGTCCTCGAGCTTCTTGCGGTCCGCGAGCAGCTGCTCCTTGCGGGCGATCAGCGACTCGTACGTGTGCACCTCCTGCTTGGGCTTGCCGTCCGCACCCGCTGCTGCCGCGTGCGCCGGGCCCTTGGGCTTGCCCTTGGCCTTGCGGGCGGACGGCCTGCCCGTGCGGTCGTAGAACTCGTCGTCGTCGCTCGAGATGACCTCCTCGCCCGGGTCGAGGCACAGCCCGGCGTCCGCCCTCGCCTTCCTCGAGAACGCGTCCATGTCGATGTCCCCGTCCTCGTCGGAGCTCGCCCCCTCGCCCTCGCCCTCAGGCTTGCCCTTCTTCTTGTCCTGCCCGTCCCGTCCCGCGGGTCAGAGGGGAGGGGAGGGGCCAACGCGGGACGGCACCTTCTTCTTGCCGTCTGCGTCGTCCTCGCCCTCGGGCTCCTCGGGCTCCTCCTGGGCGTCCTCCCCGTCGATGCCCCAGCCGCAGCCGCTGTCATCCTGCTGCACAGGCTGTTGCTTGCCCGAGGCCGCGGCTGCAGCGGCGTCCGCCTTGGCCTTGGCCGCCGCCCTCTCGGCGATGATGGCCGACTCCTGCTGCTCCCTCGTGGGCCCCCCGCCCAGAATGAACAGCCTCGTCGACTCGCCGATCTTCATCTGAGGCCGCGCTGAGCAGAGGGAAGGCAGGGGTGGGGTGGGTGGCTACCACGTCGCCGCAGATGAAGTATGTGTAGGTGCGGGGAGCGACAGTCCGCTTGTTGACCTTGGTGCCGTTGGCGCTGCCCAGGTCGTACACAAACACCGAGCCTGCACGCAAGGGCCGCCCCCCGTCAGGGACCGATGCCGGCGGGAGGGGCGAGGGTCAATTGCAGTGACCGCACCGTCGGCCCTGTGCTGAATGACTGCGTGGTGCCTGCTGACGCTCTGCGCGGCACCAGCGGCAAGGGTGAGCAGAAGGGCGGTTGGGGAGAGCGCCTGGGGCACGCACGGGGTGGTCCATCTGTATGTCGCACGTCGGAAGCCTCCCTAGCACCGGCCACGGCGACAAAAAAACCCGACAACACGTCAGAATCGCCCAAAGAGGAAAACCAGCAGCCCCCGGGAAAACAGCACACCACGTATTTTTCCGCCGCGTGACGCGAAGCGGCGCGGGAGACAGGGGGAGGAGTGGGGGAGACGTGGCGCACCGATGACGTAGTACCCGCGCTGCGAGATGTCGAGGTTGTCGATGACGGCGCCGTTCTTGAGCACCTCGAGGAAGTACGGGTGCGCGCTGCCCCCCCTAGCCGCCCACTCGGGCTCCTTGTACTCGAGCGCCGGCGCCGCCGCCTGCGCCGCCGCCGCCGCTGCCGCCGCCGCCTGGGCGCCGCCAGCGCCGCCGCCGAGGGCGAGCACCGGGACGGGCGCGTGGCCGGGGGCCGCGGGGCCCGCGGGCGAGTGCGGGGGGCGCTTGGGCGAGGTGCTGGGGTGCTGGGGCCCCGCGTCCTCGACGTTGGGCTCGAGCGAGACGGCGACGCGCGGGCTCTTGGGGCTGCGCGGCGGGTCCTTGGCGCCGATTTTGCGCACGGGCGCGAACTCGGGCTTTTTGAACTCGGGCGTGCCGGGCGCAGCGTGGTCCGGCGCCGCGGGCGCGGGGGGCGCGCCGGGGGCGGCCGGGGGCGCGGCGGGCGCGGCGGTGTGCTGCTGCTGCTGCTCCATCGTCGGCGGGCGGAGAAANCGCACCGATGACGTAGTACCCGCGCTGCGAGATGTCGAGGTTGTCGATGACGGCGCCGTTCTTGAGCACCTCGAGGAAGTACGGGTGCGCGCTGCCCCCCCTGGCCGCCCACTCGGGCTCCTTGTACTCGAGCGGCGGCGCCGCCGCCTGCGCTGCCGCCGCCGCCTGTGCGCCGCCAGCGCCGCCGCCGAGGGCGAGCACCGGGACGGGCGCGTGGCCGGGGGCCGCGGGGCCCGCGGGCGAGTGCGGGGGGCGCTTGGGCGAGGTGCTGGGGTGCTGGGGCCCCGCGTCCTCGACGTTGGGCTCGAGCGAGACGGCGACGCGCGGGCTCTTGGGGCTGCGCGGCGGGTCCTTGGCGCCGATTTTGCGCACGGGCGCGAACTCGGGCTTTTTGAACTCGGGCGTGCCGGGCGCAGCGTGGTCCGGCGCCGCGGGCGCGGGGGGCGCGCCGGGGGCGGCCGGGGGCGCGGCGGGCGCGGCGGTGTGCTGCTGCTGCTGCTCCATCGTCGGCGGGCGGAGAAACAAACGGAACGAATTGGCGGATTTTTTTCGGCCACGTTTGCGGGACCCAATATCCTCTGATATCAAACGAAATCTGTTGCCTCTGTCCTGCCGGGCGATTCCCGATCCCTCGTTGCCCACGGTCGGCGCGCCAGATGAAGAGAAACCTCTGGGATGGGCGTGCAACGTTGCAGGGCACGCTGACCGATCCTTCCTGTTTCTGGACAGGGGCAAAAATAGATGTAAACCCGCAGAATCGGCGGGCCAGAGAGAAAGAACTGTTCGGGAGGACAATGCAGACACAGACCACGCTCGACGAATCCGTCCGGGGATCGATCGCGAACCACACGGCGCAGAGGCACAAGTTCAGCCTGCGGTTTGCGGACCCGCGTGTCGAGGCCCTGTACTCCGAGTACCAGATACGGTCCACCATGCACCAGGCCCGCATAGGAATGGTCTCCGGGATCCTGGCCGCCACGTTCATCGCCGCCTACACGTTGCCCTTCACGCACACCAGCAGAGTGCGTTCGTCTCCCTTCCTCGGCCCTCGTTTCTGGCTGACTGGATGCCTCCGTCGGCAGCTACGAGTGCTGGAGATGCTCTTCCTTATCATCGCAGAGGTCGCCTCAATCGCCCTGACCTTCACCAAGTGGAAAAAGCATAGGCACTCGTACCAAGTGTGCGCCCGTGTCCGCTCCCGCGACCACAGTTATCTCACGGGATCTGAAATTGATCAGAGCGATTCTGGTGTGCTGTGTGATTCTCTCCATCGATGTCACGGCGAGTGCACAGAAGCCATTCAACTCATTGACGATGTACACGGTGGTGCCAGTGTTCCTCTTCCTGATTGGAGGCAACTCGTCACAGAGAATGCCCTTCCCGTTCTATGCTACCTATGCTTCTTTCTCTATATCCGCCCTTCTCGTCTACACCGGGGCCACCCATTCCTATACCGACACACAGGACATCGTGGTAGCTTCCCTGGGATTCATTTTCTGCGCTGTTGTACTCATCTTACAAGGTAGTGGCCGTCCTGTCTGGACTCAGACTGACCGATTCTCCTAGCAAGGAACTACGATATAACATCACGGCAGATGTGGCTTCTGACTGAAGGATTGCAGCTAGAGATCACGGGGCTCAAAGCGGAACTCGGTATTGTACAGGCAGTGTCTAAGCAGCTCGACCTCCAGAGCCCTGTTGAGAAGATAATAACTCTCGTTTGCTGGATTAGACAGAACGCAATTGATGGACCACAGGCCATGTTGAAAGTCCTTCCTGAGGTCGCTGGAAAATGCAGCTTCATCATATCCACTCTCACCAACAAGATGAACCTGTACACAGCAGACCTCGAGAAGCAGATAAAGGGTGGCGATCTTGGTGAGCGGCTCGCATTTTATCACCATTAATCAATCCGACAGAAATTGATGGTGAGACTGCCTCGTATCTTCTTCAGGCCATGACAGGCAAACTGGCTACTAGTGATACTTCGTCAGAGCACAGAGAAAGCGACTACATGGAACCCAAATCATCAATTGTATGCTCCCGAACAGCAGAAAGTGAGTACTTCGAGAATCGAAGGCACCTCAAGGCACTGTTTGACTCTGGAGACCATTGGGATTTTGATATATTCGCCCTTCAAGAGCTGACGAAGGGTCAGCCTCTATGTGCATTTCTTTTGCATATCATCCCGAAGCATAAACTTGACATATTTCTCGGAGCGAACTTGAACAAGTTCATGGACTTCATAGCCACATTAGAGCAGCTCTATCTACAAAATCCATATCACAATTCAGTATGCAATAGCTTTTCAGAGCATTTCTAACGTACGCAGATGCATGCAGCAGACGTCGTCCACTCAATTGATGTACTTATCTCATATGGAGGAGATAAGTACTTGTCCGATCTCGAAAAGCTTGCACTGGTATTTGCTGGGGCAATTCATGACACAGGCCATCCTGGACGTACAAATGCATTTTTGATCAATACAAATGCAGAGATGGCTCTGGTCTATAATGACAAGTCTGTCCTGGAGAATTATCATCTGAGTTCGGCATTTAAACTGCTCAGGGACCCTCGTCTGGATTTTCTTCATGGACTGAACCCCAAAATGTAAGCAATCTCATCTGATCATGTTATCAAGTCGAATGAGCAGAAGAAGGGAGTTCCGTTCTCTTGTTATTGACATAGTGCTGGCCACTGATATGGCTCGTCATCTTGATTATCTGTCTCTCTTCACAGCTAAGGTCCGTAATAATTTGTCTCGAATCTCGTTTCTGATTGAAATAGGTGGGAAGAGAGTTTGATCCTGGCGAAAATCCTGCAGACCGGTTGCTCTTGATGCAAATCACTATGAAGGTTGCCGATATCTCAAACGTGTGTAAGAGACCACCTCAGTACCAGCAATGGACCAAACTACTCCTTGAGGAGTTTTTTGGCCAGGCACGAACGAGTCCTCTTGATTTCTTTTTTTAACGTTGCAGACAGGGTGACAGCGAGCGAGAACAGGGCGTTCCAGTTAGTCCCTTCATGGACAGGCAGTCTTGCGACATTGGGCGCAGTCAGAGGGCATTCATTGACTTTGTCGCATTGCCCCTGCTGGTCAGCTATGCCAAGTGCTTCAAAGAGGCACAGTTCTTGGTGCAACGTGCCTCGGAGAACAAATCGTTGTGGAGCATGCCGACAAGCATCGGTGCTGACAATGTTTGATTCAAACCCGGCACTCAATAAATCGTGCGTTTTGGACCCTTCAATCGTACGCACAAGAAATCTGTATCGGTGTGTCAGAGCTGTGTTTGTTGTGCCAGAGATTTGGAGAACCTGGGCCACTCTATTTTTGCCGCGTGTCTCTCACATCGGAACGATGTTCACCGTCCATATGCTCGCTGTGCCACTTCTCTTGGCGATGAGCACGAGCTGCGGGTCGTGCTTGATGTACGCGTACAAGGCCTACTACTTCTCGCCTCGCTGCGACCCAGCGACGTGGTTCGCAGCCAGCGGCTCGTTCACCCCGACGCCGATCTGCGCATCCGTGGCAAACTGCACTCCGATCTCGCCTGAGGGCCGCACAGCGACCTTGTCCTACGCCCGGGTCGTCTGCAGGCAGGATCCGGTGCCGCAGTTGCCGGGGGACGCGGTTTTCGTTACGAGGGGATCGACGGATTGTTCGGACCCGACAGAGTGGGAAATGTACAGGGTTGGGGCCTGCGGATACGCCCCGATGCGCGGCCGTACGCGGTTCAGCTGCAACGCTACGGGTGCTCTCGAGCGCGACTTCGTACCGGAGAATCTGGGATGCGCAGGGCAGCCGCTGTCCACTGTGCTTCACCAGCCCGTGTGCCTCTTCTCCCTTGTTCCCGGCCCCGCCAACAGGTCGTCGACACGGTTTGACTGCCTCTCTGTTGATCCCGCGGCTACGGCAAATTGCACGGCCAGTCCGATGCCTTCTGTCGCTCTTTTGGAGTACAGAGTTGGACCTCGGGGTTTTGTGACGTTTTCCGTTTCGGCTCCTCACATTCCCCAACGTACGTACGGAAACGTGGCGGTCGGCTTCACCGACAGGCCCGAGTGTTCGTTCATTCCTCGCTTCAGTCGCGATGCAGAAGGAGACCCCTGCAGCCAGACGGCCACGGTCAGCGTTCCCTGGATGGCTCTGGGCAGGTGCGGCGTCAGAGCTGTCTCGCTGGCATCCGGGACCCTGTGGAGAGGAACACTGCTCGTCCCCTACGATGACGCGGGTGTGCTGGAGGTCGTGGAGAGCAGTTTCGGGCTCTATATGGAGACCAGCGGCTCGATAGTCCTGGAGAACCTCACGTTTGTGGACCCCGCAGTCGTGCAGCCATCTCTGGATTCCGTTGCCCTGTCCATCAGTCCTCTGGGGGACGTGCGCATTGCCCTGACGGTCGGAATGATCAAGCCCTTCACCTTCGGCCTCCGAGCTGGCGGTATCCGGCTGCCTGGCCTCCCGGGGACCACGGCTGTCGTGGACAAGGCTACGTCGTCGGACCTGCTGCGGAACTACCTGTCTTTCGGCGTCGTCGTCAACCTCACGGAGCCCCTGGTCGCCCTCGTCCGCAGCCCGCTGAACATCACGCTGGACATCTACTGCTACTGGCCTGCCCCCTGCGGATACGATCCCTTCTCCTACGTCACGGTGTCGGCCCTCGTCAGCACAGGAGCGCTCACCCCGCAGCCCGTGCTGACCCAGGGGTCCCTCGCCTTCTTCGCCGACAGCCGCTACACGGTCCCCTGCACGCAGTTCGCCCTCGGCGAGTTCGTCTACGCCAAGGCCTCCCTCGTGCGCACGGCCTCCGAGGGGTCCATCGAACTCTGCGGCGGCGAAGTCGGCGTCGGAGGGGACCGCGCGGACGCCTCGGTCACCGACGCGTCGGGCACCCCGGGGGAGCTGCGGCTGCAGTTCCACCTCACGCGCGGCAGCGTCGCGCAGCCCGGGGGCTCGAGCGGGGAGGTCAGGCACGTCAGCGCCCTGTTCCGCTCGCTCTCGGGGCCCAGCCCTGTCTTCCACCTGCTGAGCTCCGACATCACGGTGGCCGAGTACTGGTCGGCCGACGCGGGCGGCGCATCTGAGCTGCGGCCCTGGCGGATGTGGTAGCCACGATACCGTCCCGTTTTTTTCAGTGAGCACCTGCCGGCGAATGTGACTCACAAGTGCATCACAAAGTCAGTTTCTGCGTTTCTTCTCCCCTTCGTTTTTCCCCCATCGGTTTTTCAGGGAAAAGGAGAAAAAGCACAGCCGGGCTGGGAGTCCCTGGCGCCAAAAGCGCGGTGGCTAACGGCTGTTTGCACTTCCCCTGGGATGCGCGGGTCCTGTTGACGCCTGTCGCTGGGCGGCCACGGGGCGTGCCGGCAGGACACGACAGCAGGCGCGTTTCCAGTGCCGCAAAGTGCTCAGAGTTCAATGCACAACACTCTATTCCTGGCGTCGGCGAGGAGGAGAGAAATATCTACTCAGACCACCCCTCACACACGCAACAATTTAGGGGGCGCAGCAGAGGTAGTATCTTCTGCCGCAGCGCCCGCGGGGAGAGGGAGACCACCGATGAGCGAGGCGGAGCAGTGGCCACAGCCCTCGGGGCAGTCCGCCTCGGAGACCTCGACGCGCTCGTCGCCGTCGGGCTCGCCGTCGTCGCCCGACCACAAGCACCGCCACAAGGCAAAATCTGACCCTGAATTGAATTGCGAGATTCGAATCTGACCGGGGGGCGGCCGGCCGGCGCGGCAGCAGAGGCACCACAGCAGGAGCAGGCACAGGGAGCGCGAGAGGTCGCTCGACCGCAGACCCGACCGCGAGAAGTCGTCTCACCTGCGAGACTCGACGTCAGAATCGCCCCTGGACCCCAACGCTCACCACAGGGCGAGGTTGTCACCCCCCTCCCTCCTCGCCGCGGGTTTCCCTCCCACTATGTGCTTTTCCTCCCCCACCGCATTTTCCTCTCTGGGCCCTCTGGGAACTGGCGTCACGTTTATTTATCGCGTCACTGCGGTTTTTTTTTGCGTGCGCGCTCGCAGGGGCGGGAGCCTCGTGGACGAGAGCAGGCTGAGGAGGTCCAAGTCGCACAAGGAGCTGCAGCACGAGGGCGGCGACGAGGGTGAGCCGCCCGAGCCGCCGCCGCTGTCGCCGAGCGCCGTGGCCGCGGACCTGGCGGTCACGATACCCGCGTCGCACGGCTCGCTCTCGCGGCACTGGAGCGCGCACGAGGTGCTCGTCTCGCCGCGCTACTCGATGCCGCCGGTGCTGTTCTCGCCGCGGTCGGGGTCCGCGGGCCCCGGCAGCGCGGGCGGCAGGCTGACGCCGTCCAACAGCCAGTCGTCGCTCTCGCGCATCAGCGTGCTGCCCCCGCGCGAGCACAGCAGCTGTAGCTCGGGGGCCGCGTCGGCAGCCACGACGCCGCCGCCCGCGCAGCCCGACGGCGACGGGCTGCAGGAGCGACCGACACCCACCGCCGACGGCCTGAGCTTCTTCCTGCAGCTCTCCACGATGTGCGCCTGCGGCTCCGGTGGCTGGCGCGCCTAACGGCCACTCCCCGGGATGCCATCTTTGCAGGTTCGCCAAGAACGCCGAGTCCGCAGCGGACACGGGGCCGCCGGCCGCAGCGGTCGACATGCACGAGGCCAAGTTCCAATCGCCGGCAGCGCTCGAGGACAGGTTCTGCAGGTTTCCCGCGGACGAGGTTCAGGTCCGCCGCGTGACCAACTGGCCCGGAGCCCCCGCGTCGCCGCCGCAAGTACCGAACCCCGAGGAGCTCGAGCCGCGCGTGCGCCTGTGCCTCGAGACGCCACCCGCAGAGTTCGTCGTGGTGCGCAGGCTGTACGCGCACAGGGTCGCGCAGCGGCCGCACAAGGACGCCCCGCACGAGGAGTTTGAGGAGCGCGCGGGCACCGGGAGGCCCTCGTCGAGGGGCAGCCGCAAGTCGAGCGACGGGCTCGTAGAGTCCCCGGCGCCCGTCCCGCGCTCGCCGACGCCGACGCCGGCGGACGCGCTGCACCCCGAGTGGCTGGCGGCCGTCAGCCCCGAGGCCGACGCGCGCAACGCTATCGAGAGGTCGCAGATGAGAACGCGGCTGCTCGACCACTACATGCTGGGGGCCGAGTCTGGTGAGATCTCCGTGTCCGAGAGCGCCATGCGCACTCCCCCGGACGTGCCCTCGGTCTGGACTCGCCCGTGCGTCTGCTGCCCATCCCCGCGCGTTTTCGTCTGCTGAGTCCCGCCGCGGCAGGATGATCAAGGTGATGGTCGAGATCAAGTACTTGTACATGCAGCTCGGCGACTTTGAGCCGTTCTCAGGGTCGGTCGCCCTGTACGACCTGTCGGCGCGCGAGAAGATCTCCGAGGACTTCTACTACGACTGCAGTCCGATCAGCTCCAGGACGCTCGCCACCGGAAGCACGTCGTTCGAGAGAGACCCCGCGACGACGTGTCTTAAGGCGGTCTTCTCGCTCCCAAGCGAGCGGAACCTTTCAGTGCAGCCCCCCCGCTTCCCTTCCCTTGCCGTCTTGGATCTCTAACGCCGCAACGCCGCCACAGGGCAAGAACATCTGGGCGTTTGTGAAGGTGTTCAAGGTGTTCCAGGGCGACCCGGAGGACGCACAGGAACCCTATATGCACTCATGCGAGCCGGGCACCGAGACGAAGGAGAGTGTCAAGGCGCAGAAGCAAGTGAGCGACCGGATAAAAGAGGTCTACCGTCGCTGGGGCAACCATCGCCAGGTACGGCGGCCCAGCACTCCTGCCCCGCTCATGCGCTCTGCAGTATTTCGGGTGCTGCGCCTTCGAGGTCGTCACCGATGACGGACAGGTCCAGATCGGCCCCAAGCAGAGTACAAAACAGCCCCAGGTCCCGGTGAGTGAAACCTAATGGCTGCCGCAGCGTCGTTGCTGAGGACGATGGTCGAAGAAACCAAGGACGTGTACGAGACCATCGCGGACCTCAAGAAGCGGGGCGGCAAGGCTGAGCAGAAGAAGGTCATGCCGTCGTACTGGACAGCGCACGTGTACACGGCCGACCAGATCCCCATGAGCGCCTGCTGGATCGACACGAACTTCCGCACATGCCTGCAGTCTCTCCCAGCCAGCTTCGACTCGGTGCGTCCGCCTGCTGGCGCCTGTGCTCACGTGCTCGCACAGCTGTGGCCGCGAGACGACACCGACATGATAACCCGGGGGCTTCTGTCGGATGTCGGCAAAACGGACTCTGCTAAGCGCATCGAGAAAGCCCCCGAGCTTGTCCGAGAGATCCAGGAGTTCCTGCAGACACCCGAGGCCTACGTGAACATCGGCTTCGTCAACAACATCTACATCTACCCGGATTCCGTTCGTCAGCCCAAAGTCTGCGATGCGCTGACGTTTTGCGCCCGCCCAGCTGAACCTCTCGAGGGAGAAGAGAAAGCCGAACATCGAGCTCACTGTGTACCTGCGGGACAGCGACACGGCGCTCTCGGGGACCGAGGAGGATTTCCTGCCGTTCTTCTTTGGGAGGAGTTGGTGCAAGATGTTCTCGCGCTCGTCATCGACGTGTGTCGCCTACAGAAACCGAACGCCTTCCTTCACCGTACGCTCGCGGTTTGCTGTCGTGCCAGCTCGCTGAGCGCCTCGCCGCTTAGGACGAGATCAAGGCGAAGCTGCCGCTGCCCCTGGGGCCGAAGCACCACCTCTTGTTCATCTTCCGGCACATCCCGACGGAGAGCGACGTTCGAATTGTCCCCTGCTCCCATTTGTCTCACGCTGCCCTCCAAAGGACCAAGAGGCCACGTGGTACACGCACCTGAAGCTCTACGACAACTCCAAGTGAGAGCACTTCATTCTCCTCGTTTTACAAACGTGCTACGTCGTAGAATCATCGAGAGCAAGGAGCACAACCTGCTGCTGTACTCCGGGTCGCCCTCTGCGAACTACCTGACCGCCCCGAAGGAGCCCATGTACGCCGACTCGAAGGACGCCGCGCAGAGAACGCCGTTCAAGTTGCGGCTGCTCGTCGTTTCTTCGGTCTACCACAAGGAGGAGTCGGTGAACAAGTTCCTGAACCAGATAACCTCCGTCTCCCCAACGAGCGTCGAGGTACCGCCGCCCGCGTTCCAGCGAACTCGATGGCCTAACCTTTGTTCTGCAGAGCATGAGGGACTTCTTCGATCTCAGGCCGGAGGTCATAACGCAGAAAATGGTGCCCGTCGTGACGGGACTGATTGCCCAGCTGTGTCGGCCGTCGCTGTCGCTCGCCACGGACGTCGCAAACATGAAGGCTCTCTTCGCTGTGCTGCGCCAGTACGCCAGCGCCCATCCTTCGGGCTCTAATCGCCGTGTCAGCGTTGCGATAGCCACAGAGTCTGACGGACCCAGAAGCACGGCACTGTGCCAGTACATCACGTACTTCCTGCGCAACTGCAACACGAAGGCCAACAAAGGCACGGATGATTCCCCGCTATCGAGAGCCTTTAGCTGACTGGGTCGCAGCGAACAAGAACGAGGTCTTCGAAGGGCTCGCGTCGGTCTTCAAGGCGTATCTGGCGCAGGTGCCCACAAAGGCGGCGCTGTGCGATGATGTTGCCATCTCTGCAGAAACGGCACTGTGCTTCACGTGGTTCATTCTGGAGGCGATATCCAAGTCACTGACGCTTGCGATATACACTGACGGCAACCTCGGAGGTCAGAGACACCACTCGCACTTGTCGTTTTTTGACAATCCATCAACTGCCCCACCCCCACCCCTTCCTGCAGACCCCAAGAGGCATCAGTGGCTGTCTGCGGACGAGCGGTGGGAAGAGTTCTCGTCGAGCATGAAAGCAGTTGCCAACAGTTTGGGGTCTCTTGTCAGATCCTCTGTCAAGCAGTTCGTAAACAGCGCACACCTGCCATCAATTGACCTTCACCCTTCCTCTCGCCTTCCCAAAGCAACTACTGTTCCCGGTTTACTCTCGAGGCCAACGCGGCGTTTGGGTTCTTCGTTCGAGACCTGTTCTCGTGCTTCCACCGAGGCCGCACGATAGAGATGGTAACGCAATTGCTCGCCTGCTGTGTCTCACTGTTTCGCATCTGCAGGTGAGGGCATACGTCGACGGGTTGCACCACGAAGGGGACAAGCTGTCGCCGGGAAAGGTATCTGTGCTCTACTACCTACAGTTCGAGTTCCTCAACGTCGTGGCGGACTACGAGTACTTCCTCCCTCTCGACCTGCCGCTCCCCGAGTCGGTCGACACGATCGACAACCTCTGCGACACCCTCTTGTGCGGGACTGCCCTTCTCTGCCAGCGGACTCATCTCACTCGCCCTACCGCTGCAGTCAGAAGCACCCGCTGTCGGGCCTCATCATCCGAGAGGCGTTCAGGTCGCTCTCGAGCCCCAACGAGGACGCCAGGGCTCAGGCGCTGCAGTGCCTGAACAAGATCCTGTGGAAGCTGGAGCACGACGAGAGGTACCAAGACGCCGAGGCCAAGAACAGGATCGCTGTGCTGTTCTTCCCCGTCCTGCTGCTGTCGATCGACGACTACCGACGCGTGGCTCAGTGGAAGGAAATCAGCACCAAGGATAACGCCGAGGAGCGCGCCTTGTTTGTCATCATCCTCTACGTCCTCAAGAACCTTGAGTAAGTGCTCCCTTCCATCGCCGTGACCGCGACCATTTCTGAGGGAGCTGCCTCGCTTCTCTGGGGTGTCCCTTTGCAGTAAGGACCTGCTTTCCACGTGGTGGTCCAGCGAAGTCATGTCGCGGCTGACCATCTTCCTCAACTACACGGGGTCCATTCTGCGCTACTTTGAGGTACCCAGTCCAGCCTCCACTGTATGTGTCGCGCACTGAGCAGTTCCCTGGCAGTGGAACTCGATGCCAAAGATGACGGCAGCCACCTTTTTCAGCAACTCGCGCAAGAGAATTGAGATCGAGCTGCAGGCGCAGTGCTCTCTGATCCCAGAGGAGGACAAGGCTGCTCCGCCTACCAGTTCCGTCCCGCATGCTATCCTGCCTTGACGCCCACTAACCTGCTATCCGGCCAGCGCCCATTCTCGGAGACCCGAGGATCAAGGACTTCTACGACAGGTCCAAGGGAACGGTGAGGCCCCTGCGCACTCCTGCTTCCTGTTGAGCTCACAAGATCCCGGGCCCACCCAGATCGGGAGCTCGCTGAGGAAGTTCGGGAAGGTGGCGACGATGGCGAGGGTCGGGTCGCTCAGGACGGGGTCGCGCGACCGCCTGTCGCACTTCATCAAGCCGGGGACTCTGGGACTGCCCGCCGACTCGTACGACCAGCAGAAGGTCGAGCGCAACTACAAGGCGGTCAGTGTCGAGTCGAGCCTTATCCTGCTGGACACGCTCGAGCACCTGATGGCGAGCCTGCACACCGAGCTGCTGAACAAGGACCTGGTTCTCATGAACAAGGTCTTCAGCGTCATCGTCGTGTTCCTCGAGACGAACCAGTCGGTGCGCTTCTACTCGTGCCTGTTCGCTTCGCTGCGCAGCTTCGTCTCCAAGTTCCGCGCGCTGCTCTTCTCGATCGAGACGCCCTACTGCGGCGACCTCTGCGACCAACTGGTGCGCCTCAGCAACTACTCTCACGACGCCATCCGTAGCCACGCCACCGCCGCGCTGTACCTTCTTTCGAGGGTTCGCCTCGCCCCCCTTCCCTCTCCCCAGCACGTGTCCCGTCCGTCTTGTGACGCTCTATGGCCGGCAGCACAACTACAAGGAGTCCTGCAACATCGAGAAGATGCGAGTCCACGTCACCATGGCCCTCGCCAAGCTCGACCTCGACGTGCGCCGACCCTCGCTGCCCCAAGGCCCCGCCTGACGTTGTGCGCAGGACACGAGGAACTTTGAGAGGGCGCTGGTGACCATCTCGGCATACGCGCAGTCGGACAGCGAGCAGGTGCCCCCGCTCAAGCCCCTGGGGCACGTGCGGCGCCTCAGCAGCGTCAGCAACAGCGCCGACGTGGCGCTGTCGCCTATCGTCGCCGACGAGAGCGAGAGCCGCAAGCGCGCCGTCACCGTCGACCGCGCGATACGGCAGATGCGGCTCGAAGCGCAGGCCCGGAGCGTCGAGCACAGGACGGGCGTCCTCGAGGAGTTGTGTGTGAGGCGCCTGGCGCTCATCGACGCGCTCAAGAGCGACGGCGAGAGCTTCGCGGCGCGCCAGTGGGCCTCGGACGACATCTGCGCGGCGCTCGACGCGCTTAAGGCCCGCGTGGAGGCGCTCGTGGCCGAGTCGGCGACGACGGAGCTCTCCAAGCACGCGGCGTCCAAGGTCACGAAGCTGCAGCAGAAGTGGTCGCAGCTCAAGCGCAGCGCCGCGCACCTCGCAGCGGCCATCAAGGACGAGCAGGCCAGCAGGGCCGCAGCCGCCGCTGCCGCGCAGCAGTACGACGAGGCTGTCACGGGCCTGTGCAAGTGGATCGTCTCGCAGGTCCCCGTGTTCGGGTGCACGTCGCGGTGCCTGCAGCGCGACTACGCGGAGAACCTCAAGGAGCGCGAGAAGCTGTGGTCCGACGCCGAGAGGGAGTTCGAGGAGCGCGCGGGGTCGGTCCGGCAGCTCGAGCACGGGCTCAACGACCTCGCGAGGTCGTACGTGACGCTCGCGGCGTCGGAGAAGTCGCTGCGCGACGTCTTCGAGGCGCTGCAGAAGCTGCACGCGGCGCACTGCACGTCGCTCGTGCGCAGCAGCGACCTCGTCGAGCAGAAGAAGCTCCGCAAGACGCGCAACGCCGAGGCCAAGAAGGCCGCCAAGGACTTCATTAAGACCTCCCTCCTGCGCCTCACCGCCGAGACCGGGGTTTGAGCCGATTCGCTCCCTCCCTGCACCCGCGCTTTCGCTGACTGAATAGGGGGGCTTCGCGCACTGCGCAGGCCATGTCGCTGTCGGAGTTCATGTCGCAGGGGGAGAAGCTCATCAACACGGCTGCGGGCGAGCAGAAGTCGCTGAACCACCTGCCCAACTCTGCAGAGCGCGCGTGGCAGCACGTGCGCCCCATCGTCGCCGCCGCCGGCGACCTGCAGGCCCTCGTCAAGACCATCGACGACAAGACCAAAGAGCGGGTGCCTGCGACCACCAGCGCCGCTCATTCGCTGACGTGGGGGAGAACCGGAAACGCCTGTGCAGAAAGCGATGCTGCAGGCCAAGGCAGACACGGAGAAGCAGGAGGTGATGTTCGCCAAGGACGTCGAGGCGGTCGTGCAGTGGATCGAGCGCGTCAAGGAGCACTGCACGGGCCCGATCAGCGTGGCGACGGAGGACGCGGCCAAGGCGCTGATGGAGCAGCACAAGCAGCTCGCCGACGAGTCGCGGGCGCAGGGCGAGCGGCGGCACTCGGTGCAGGAGCGCGTGCACTCGCTGCAGCTGCTGCTGGGGCGCCGCCTGTTCTCGGGCGTCAGCGTCGGCGACATCGGGAAGATGTGGGAGGCCTCCATCTCGCTGCTGCAGGAGCGCAAGCTGCTCATACAGAGCGAGGCCAGCCGGCAGCGCGCCAACGAGGACTCGCGGCACGCGTTCGCCGACAAGGTCGCGGGCATCACGAAGATGCTCGACAGGCTGCGCGTGGAGCCTGCCGAGACGCAGGGCAAGCTCGAGACCGAGATCGCATCGGAGATCCAGCAGGCGCTGGCGCTGCGCTGGAGCCTCCTCGAGGCCAGCATCGCGGACTTTGGGCGCTACACCAACGGGACCATCGAGGACCTCGAGGACCGCATGCGCAGGGTCAAGGTCTCGAGCACGTCCTCTGCGTCGGAGTCGGACGCCGCCGGGGCCTCGGCGCCGTCGACGCCTATGTCGCCGCGGACCAACTTCCGGTCGCCATCGGCGATACTGAGCAGATACGGCGACGGGCTGACGCGCATGCGGTCGCCGTCGCTGGGGAACCTGTCGCCGCAGCCGCCGTCGCCCGTGGCGTCGGCCATGTCGCCGCCGAGCCCGCCGGAGCCGCGCAGGGACACGGCGACGTCGTTCTTCTCCAAGTTCCGCGGGTCGCTCAAGGAGAACATACTGTCGCTCGACGCCGTGCCCAAGAGGCTGCCGTTCTCGCAGAGCATACAGGAGCTGTGCGCGCACCTGATCAAGATCATCCGCGACACGCAGAAGCTCAGCAGGATGAAGCGGACCGACGCCGAGGCCGACGAGATACACCAGCTCTACCTCGACATCGCGCAGAGCTACTCCAACACGCCCGACCTGCACGTCGCGTGGCTGCTCAAGCTCGCCGACACGCACGAGCGCGAGAAGAACTTCGTCGAGGCCGGCATGTGCAAGGTACGCGCAGCCTGCGGAGCTGCTCTGTGTTCTGAGTGGGTAATGCGCGTTGATTGCTGCGCAGGTGTACGCGGTTAAGGTCATCTACGACAACATCAGGGCCAAGCTGCCCATCGCGCTGGACGTGTCGATACTGACGGGCATGTTCCCGATGCTGGCGGCGACAGAGGCCGACGCGAGGAGCGAGGTCCGCTGCGTGTCGGCCGTCGTGAGCGAGGAGGGCCTGGTGGGCACCGTCGGCCAGGCGATCGACCTGCTCAAGCGCTCGGAGCACTACGAGTTCTGCACCGACATGTTCAACTTTGTGGCGCCGCTCATGACGGCCCGCCACGACCACGCCCTCCTGGCCGACCTGCACCTCCGCATGCACCAGCTCTTCACCGTCATCGCACAGAAGGCAAAAGCCTGTCTCGTGTCTCTGCGGGTCTCAGCTCGCGTTTTTGCTGCAGGACTCGGGGAGGCTGCTGGGGACGTTCTTCAGGTTAGGGTACTACGGGCAGGCGTTCGAGGGGCTCGACGGCGCCGAGTTTGTGCTGAAGGAGCCCGCGGGGACGCACCTGTTCGAGTTGACCGAGCGGCTCAAGCAGCGCTTCTCCAAGCGCTTCAACGAGGACGTCGTGCTGCTAGACTCGACGCAGTCGGCCAGCAGCGCAGACAAGACAAAGCGCTCGCTGCAGGTCACCGCCATCAAGCCCTACTTCGACGAGGACGAGCTCGCCAAGCGCGACACGTACTTCATGAAGAACACTGTCGTCTGTGCGTTGCCACAGAGGGTTCCACCGCTTCCTGCCTGCGCTCACGCGTACGTGTGTGGCGCCCAGCGAGGTTCTTCTACGACACACCGTTCACGAAGGAGGGAGGAGTGCACGCCGAGGATCCGCGCAAGCAGTGGAAGCGGAAGATCATCCTGTACGCCGGGGGGACGTTCCCGGGCATACTGCGCCGCCTGCGCGTGCAGACGCGCGAGGTCGTCGAGCTGTCGCCGATCGAGAACGCCATCGAGGTCGTGCGTCAGCGACGGCTGACAATGCTCGAAGAGATCGCACGCGTTCGGGCCGCGGGACGCAGCGGGGCTCCTGTCAACCTGGGACAGCTGCAGCTGATCCTGCAGGGCAGCGTGCTGGCGCGCGTCAACGGGGGTATCACAGAGGTGTGCCACGCGTTCCTGTCGGCTGAGGGGAGGAAGGACCAGGACGCGTTGTGTGCGCAGAGGCTACTAGAGGCGATCCAAGAGCTGCTGGGAACGTGCCGCAGGGCACTAGACGCCAACAGGGAGTTCATCAAGCAGGATCAGCTGGCCTTCCACATGGACCTCGAGAGCGGATATGAGGACCTCGAGAAGCGTATCAAGTCATTCGCTCTGTGACACAATACAACAAAACAGTAACAAGACAAAAAATCATTTGGCTTTGAGCACCAAATAAAAGAAGTAACCAAATCGAAATCAAAATTCAAAAGGAAATAAATAGGGTTCCGACACATGAATCCACAAAAGAGATACTGGTGTGCTTGCGTATAATGAGTCACTGCAGTTGCAGTCCCCGGCTGCCAGTAGCTGCTCTGGCTCTGCTCTGCTGCTGGCTCAGTCCCAGGACCACCAGCTCCCGGCCGTCCCTTGGTGCATTCCACGTCACGAATCCAAAAAAGTCACTTTGGTTGCACGTGCTTTGCACGTGCAACCTAAGTGACTTTCTTTGGATTGTTTTGGTTTGTTTTTCTTTTACGATCACTAATTCTTGTGAAATGGTATGTTATTCTTCTTTGTCACCATCAGCACTATGTTGTTTTACCCTTCAAGCTTGTAATTTTTTTTTGACACTTTTCTATCTTGTTTTTTAAGTTTCTTGTGTTGTATAGATTTTTTATCAATATTGTTTCTTATTGGCTCTTTGTAAGACAGTCTCGAAAAGGTTGTACAAGTTCATTACATATAACTGGTTTTTTAACACTGGGTTTCACGCTCTCCCTTATTCATGTTGTTTTTTTCGAAGAGGCATAACACTGATTTTAGGGGAATCATCCTTGAAGAATCTTGTTCTTGAGCGGGCGGTAGTGCTATTCCATCCTGACATCTACGCCCGACCACAATCCTGATGGATTTCACAGAGTTGCCACTTAGTGATACTGCAAATCTACTGATTTGAGAGGGAGGCAGATACTAATATCTATTCGCCCGCGCCGTCACTCAGTTGTTTGCACCAGCCGACAGCGATGACCAAGAAGGCCGGCGCCAAGAAGGCCGTCGCCGAGGCCCCCGCGCCCGCCGCGGCACCTCCGCCCCGCGTGGCGTGCGACTGCTACGCGACGCGCCACGCGGCGCTGACCAACTGCCTCTCGTGCGGCAAGGTCGTCTGCGAGGCCGAGGGCTACGGGCCCTGCTCCTTCTGCGGCGCCCCCGTCGCCCCGCCGCCCTCCAAGTCCGCCGCAGCCGCCCCGGCGACCGCTGGAGAACCGTCGGACGCGGAGCGCAGGGCCGCAAAAGCGATGCAGCTCAAGGAGAGCCTCATCCTCTACGACAGGACCTCTGCGCAGAGAACCGTCGTCTACGGTGCCCACAGCCCGCACGCGCGGGGCCGCGCTGACGCCTGCCGCCCCCACAGACGACCAGGAGGACTACTACAACTCGTCCGAGTGGCTGTCGCCCGAGGAGCGGCAGCGCAAGGAGCTCGAGCAGCAGGCCCGCGAGCTGGAGAGCAGGTGCGCGCCGCCCCCCGACGGTTCTCCGCCGGTTCCGGGCCCTCGGGGGGGCGGGTCCCTCAGTGCCCACCCCCCACAGGAAGCGGGAGGAGGAGGCTCGCAGGTCTCGTATCGTGTTCGACTTTGCAGGGCGCCGTGTGTACATGGCGTCGGGGGCCGAGCAGCCGCAGCAGCTGCAACAGCAGCAGCAGCAGCCGGAGGCCCAGAGGGCTGCGCAGGGCAGCAGCACTGCGCAGGCTGCCTCTGCTCCGCTCCCTCCTGCTGCCGTCGCTGCTGCCGCCGACCTGAGCCCAGCGGTGACGCCCAACCCGTCGATCAAGCAGCGCAAGCGCCCTGTCTACCGCCCCGCCAAGCCGCTGCCCGGGGCCGCCAAGCCCTCTGCGAGGTACTGCGGGGCCCCCCAGTCGCCCAGCGCTCGACGCGCTCTCGCGGGCGGACCGCCTGACACGTTTCCTGCGCGCCCTCTTGGCCTGGCAGTGCCGCCGCGAGCGCTGCGAGGCCGCACAGAGTGCAGAACGACTACTTCAGCACCGAGCCCGACGTCGCGTTCGCGGCAGAGGAGGGGAGCTCGGCTGCGAGGGCGGGCGCCGGGGAGGGAGGGCTGCTGAGGCCGTCGTTCCCCGTGTGCGGCATCGCCGAGGGGGCGCTGTACGACCGCTCGTGGGACGCGCAGGACCGCGCAGCGCTCTTCTCGCTGATGCGCAAGCGGCACGCGACGCACTACCTCTACGCGCCCAAGAGCAGGTCCGCCCTTCGCCCACCCGCGCGTGTGTGGGAGTGGGGGACGGGCTCTGCTCACGCTCCCCTCGTCTCGGCAGCCCGAGCGCTGCGCAGATGGAGGCGATTGTGCAGCAGTGCTCGTCGCTGGGCGTGGCCCTCAACTACGGCGTGCACGCGGCCGGCGTCAACACAGAGAAGGCCCCGGAGGTCAACGCTCTGGCAGCGAGGTTCCTGCAGGTAAGCCACCCCTTCCTCTGGCACCAAGGAGAGGCGGGAGGAGAAGGGGGCCTGCTTGATCCGCTCTTGACTGCTCTGCTCAGGCCCAGCGACTGGGCGTCACGCACTTCACTGTGCTGTTCCACGGCGCAGACCCCGCGATGTGGGGCGGCAACGTCAAGCACGCGGCCCGCTCGCACGCCTCGGCGTGCAACGCCGTCGCCACAGCGCTGAGCGCCGACGGGGCGACGCCCAGCCTGTACGTCTGCGGCGCCGCGCCCGCGGGCGTCTACTGCAGTAAGCTCGCCGGCGCGCTCGACCCGCGCTACACGCTGCTGTTGGTCGGGGCCCCGCTGCGGGCCGTGCCCGAGGCCCGCAGCTGCTGCGGAAAGCGGCGCCTGGTCTTCGTCGACAGGTTCCCTGCAGTGGACTTTGCCAGCAGCCCTGTGCCCTTCATCCGCCCGCACCCCGTGCGCTGCCGTTGCCTGTCTCCGCCCTCCTTCAGCTGAGCCGCTGTCTGTGGGAGCAGCAGGTGGAGTCGGACCCGCTGGAGCTGCTGGACGGCATCCTGTTCACGCCGATGCAGTGGGCGAGGAGCAGCGTACCTGCGCTGGACACGGCGTTCGAGTGGGCCGCGTCGGCCAAGACCTACGGCGAAGCAGCCGCGCTGACGGCCTCACTGCGCCGCAGCGTAGGGGACGACGTGCTCGCCGAGGACCTGGCGGAGCTGGCTGCCGTTGCCCCGTGCTCCGAGGTCGCCATCCCCGACGCGGGGGTCAGGAGTCAGGTGCTCGAGTCGCGCCTGCGCACTGAGGCCGCAAGAGACGAGGCCAGGCGCCGCGTGAGCAGGGTGCGGTCGCTCGCGCAGCCGGAGCTGGTCCAGGAGCTCACTCCGTTCCTGGAGATGATCCTCAGCCTTGTCAGTGGCCCGCACAGCTGATTCCCTCGGTGAACTATTAGCGAGGTGCCAGAAGAACAGAAGGACCACTGAATTTGGGTCTACGACGACAAGCGTGCTGTGCTTTCATGGGGATGGCTTGCTGGCCCTGCCTTTTAATTGCCTCTGACTCGCCTGAAAATACCTTCATAGCAAGGTGTCGTCTTCTCTTTCGCGACGATCGCAGAGCAGGAAAGAAAGAACACTGTATTTTTGTTGGCCGAAACACGGAGCACTTAGCTCACTATGTTATGGTCCGGGGGTGGGGCAATGCTCAGAGTAGGGGTCTCGGACCCGAAGGTCGTCAATCCCTGTGGAAGAACAGACACCATCATCTCGTCGTCCGATGCGTCTCTCCCGTCGATCGACACCGACACCTCCGACAGCAGGTTGCGAGGTGTCTGCGGTGAGCTCACACTCAGGTCCGTCGGCATCTCGAAGACCCCCACAGACTGTTGTCAACTGATGTCAGAGCGGCCAAGGGGCGAATGACTTGGTGGAGAGAGCACGCACAGCAAATGTCTGGGGCCAGTTCCTGAGGATCTGGAACACCGACGGACGCCTCTCGGGCTCCTTCTGCCAGCACCGGTTCAGCAGTGTCGCCACCTCCTTCGGCGTCGACGGGTGGATCTCTGGCACTGCCCCCTGTTGCTGTTGCTGCTGCTGCTGCTGCTGCTGTGGCGTGACCTGCTGCAGCTCGACACCGCCTTGGACCGCCTGCGTCGACGTCGAGTGCGCTGGCGACACCGAAGAGGACTTGCTCGAGTCGGTCATGGTCGAGTACAGCTCGGCTGGGATGAACAGCTCCCACAGAACAATCCCAAACGCTGGTTGGCGTCACAACACGGTTAGCACAGTGCGCCATGACTCGAGGTGTGCCAAGTGGTCGCACCAAACACATCGGTGGCAGTTGATGCTGGCTTCCCGTCGATGAGCTCTGGTGCCAGCCAACCCGAGTGCCTCCTCGTGGCGCTCGACGAGTTCTTGCCCTTCTTGGAGCACCAGAAGTCGCAGATCTTCGTCACCATGCTCCCGTCGATCTGCAGGTCTCGTCAGCTCGCATGCATGGCGAGAGGTGCCGGCAAGTGACGCACCATGAGGGACTGGCTCGACAGGTTTCCGTGGACCACTGGTGGCTTGGCCGAGTGCAGGTACGCCAGCCCCTTGATTGTGTCCTGTGGAACCGCCAGTGAGTCACTTCCTGGATAAAAGCCCTCCCAGCACGGATTGGACGGTGGACAGAACGCACGAAAGCGATGGCGACCTTGTTGTAGTAGTTCATGTTCATGCTGTTCTTCTTCAGGTACTCGTGCAGCGACCCCGACGCCATGTACTCTGCCCCATCTCCGTCAGTTTCACCATAATCTATAGTGCCACGGTGTTGTGTTCTCGCACCACTGACGATGAGAAGGTCGGTCTTTGTCTCGCTGTACCCCAGCATCATCAGCAGGTTGGGGTGGTGCAGGCTGTGCGTCAGCATCATCTCGCTCTTGATCGCCTGGAGGTCCTCGTGCGTGATCTCCGTCTTGTCGATGACCCGGATGGCCACAGGTGTGCCGTGCCAGTCCCCGTTGTGCACTGTCCCGAACTGCCCCTTCCCGATGCGCTCCCCGATCTCCAGCTCGCTCCTCTTGAGCTTCTTCAGCGTCGCCCTCCCGCTCCGCTGGATCGCCACGGCCACGAGGATGAGGGAGCACACGATCACGAAGCCGGGGATGGTGGTCGACAGGATCACAGTCCGGTCCGTGTTGTCGCTGTTGGTCGCGTTGGGCTTCGGGGGGTCGAACTCCGCCCCACATCGCTCTGTCCCTGCGCTGAAAGAAACGCTCTGGAAGCCAGTGCCTGTCCACTCGACGATGTAGATTGTGTCCATTCCCTGATTGCACAGCCTCTCGCCGCTGCTCCCATCGATGAAAGGCCCCACGGAGAGCTTGTTGTCGATCTTGAAGTACCTGGTGGCGTAGATGGCGTCGAGCAGCATCTGAGCTGTGACCTTGCCCACCACAGCGCTCTCCTCCATGCTCGCGATGACAGCCGAGATGAACCTGCCCACCACGAACCCCACGAACGTGTTTTGATCGCGTCCAAATGCGGTCACCCAGCCTTCGAAGTCCTGGCGCAAAGGATCTCTCGAAGACAGCAACCACAGCTGAGGGGTGATGCTCGTATGGTATACGCTCTTGAACGTCAGGTTGTTTCCATTGAAGAACCTCATCAAATTCCGCATGTCGATGAGCATGATAGGCGATGTCAGAACAACCGGGCATGTGAGGCAGACACTCCCTATGACCTGCATCATCTCCCCTGCGACTTCCATGTCGGCCACGATGATGAACGAATGGCCGCTTCGAGCTCTATTGACGACCTGGTCTTCCAATTCGTCTGTGACATTGCCAATCTCGAGGTTGTCGACCACTACGTCCTCTCCCCCCAGCAGCTGTACGGCATTGCATGCTCGTCACGTGGTGTTTTAAGAGTGGACCCACATTGCGCTTTGTGCACAGGTCGAGGGCTGTGATGAAGTCTGCGAAGACGTTGGAAGATTCGGTATTTATGACACTGCTCCAGAGAAGGGTGATGCGCTTGGCGTTCTGGTTCTGAACGAGGAGCGACGCCGCTGCTCGGGCTTCCTGGTAGTACGACGCGAACAGGTTGACGACGCCACTGGGTCACAAAGGGGATGTGAGTGAAGACGCGCGACCTTCGCCGCACCTGCGAAACGGGTTCCTCAGCACGTTGAGTCCCGAGATGGGCGCGATGAGCGGCATCAACAGCGTTCCTTGTTTGATACACTCTAGCGAGCGGTTGACGTCCCTCTCCGAAATCGCAGCCATCGCAATTGCCTGTGCATTGAGGTCAGTGCGACTTGAGGTGAAAAGCCCGGATGTGCCTGCAGTTCTGTCATCTGTTCCACAGAGGCGTCGATGCTGCTGTCAGTGGTTTTTGCCATCATGATATTCTGGCCCTTGGTGTCGCTGCTGTGGGCACGCATGGCAGCAGACAGTCCGACGGCAGTCCCCTCGTTTTCGTTGATGACCGTGTTCCAGGTGTATTCGTTGAACCCCACGAGGGCCTTCGTCGCCGTGTCGTTCCAGCCGGTCGAGCATCCGCTGAACTTGTAGGACCACAGGTACTGATCGATAAGATTCCCCGAGCCCATATCCAGGTATGTCATGAACAGGTCGTGGGCACCCTGATTGCACCAGTCGTCGGACGTCTGCTGCGCCCCCTTCGAGCCGACGCCGTCGCCGTAGGGTCCCAGCGTGTAGTCCCCGAAAATGTCGAACGTGCGGATGTCGCGGAAGATGGTGTCGAGGAAGGTCGCGCGCGTCAGAGGCCACTCGTTGAGCTCGAGAGACCGCGACACAGCCATCGTGATCAGGCGGCCTGCGATGAACCCCTCCAGCGCAGCGTGCGATTTACTTATGCCTGGCTGGTACTTGGCCATCGCGCTCTTGAACTCCCTGAGGAATGTGGTGAGAGATGGGCCAGCGAGCCAGGGGGGGAAATTGCGCCTACGTGACAATGCGGAAGGTCGAGAGAGAGGCGGGATTCGGGACAACTTGGCTGAAGTACACGACTGACTCCTGGTTGACCATATTCATCCAGGCGGGCATCGGAATACTCCGGAAGAGCTCCTTTGGGTGTAGCTCCGACAGGGCCGCAAACGTCATGTGAGCCAGGCCCTTGTCCGATAGCGCGCGGATCAGAGCCCCGGACATGTCGCTCGGTGCTGCGAGGACCACTGCCATGGGGTTCCCCTTCTGGCACAGAACCTTCACCGCCTCCTGGGTCACGGCGTTGATGTCGGCTGTCGAGGTCACAACGCTGTGACCGTAGGAGGACAGCAGCGCTGTCCCCCCCACAGACCTCAGTGTTGTGCTAAGTATGTCCACCACCGACCTCCCGAACGCTGTGTCCTCGTAGAACACGCTCGTGTGGTTCAGAAGCGTCCAGTTTTTCGCCAATTGCGACACGATGGCGTTGATCTCGTCGCCCGCGCTGGCCCTCACGAACACCACGCCTGTCCGGGAGTTCTGAAGGACAGCCGACTGTGTCCGCAGCACCTCGCTGTTCGTCTGCCCTCCGACGAACGGCACCGGCACACCGTCGGACCCCACAAACTCCTTCAGCACGCTCAGGTCCGCCTCGCTCGCCGACGACCCGACTGTGCCGGCGATGGCGAAGACGGGCCCTGTGCCGCTGGCCCCTGTGCACAGCAGCTGCCGGATGTTCGCCTGCTGCCGCGCGCCGTCGGAGGCGTCGTCCAGTGTCACCAACTCGAACTGCACCCCAGACGCCCCGTTTGCCGTGGCGAAGGCGGCAAGCAGGCCCGCGCGCGCCTCGATGCCGGACTGATTGTGGGGCCCCGTCAGCGGGACCGACTGGCCCACAGCCATCACGACCTTGCCCGTTGTGGCGTTTGCATCGGGGGCCAGCACATGCGTGGCTGCGGTGCACGAGGCGGGGAGCGCTGACGTGCGCTGCGCCGTGAGAGCGAGCGCACAGAGCAGGAGCACTGAATGGTGCATGAGTTTTGTTGGGGGGGGCCTTTGGTGTGGGATGATAGGTGACAGAGGTGAAACCTCAGTTAGGAAACAAAATGTGAAATTCGGCAAGACTCGCGCTGCAGAAATCGACCCAACGAGTGGACAATATCCGTTCTTGGAAGACGATTTGTGTCGGCGGCCACCTGCAGGTGGGTTTCAGGAGAACAGTGTGCAACGTGCAAAAAATGAAGTGATCGCAAGTGAAGCCCGCTCAGCGATAGATGATCTCTGTACTGCATCTTCACAATTCTACGACATCCCGATTTGGAAAAGGCGTAAGAAAAGGGTTAGAAAAGGGTACACTCTGTAAGAAATTGGTACACTCTGTATTCATGACCCAAACGAGCTCGAAATTATGTGCGATCATTTTTGCTGAATCGGAGTAGTACTGATTATACACAAGGAAGGCATTAACTTTTTCTAGACCCCTGGGATTCTATGAACTTCGTAGTTCCTCCTCACCCCTTCATAACACATCCAGTTACTACATCTTCATTGGATGGGGCTTAAGGTCATCATCTGGTTGGCAGATTCCCGCGATTTGTCTTGTGTATATCCCGCAATACTGCAGGACAGCGGAATCATCCTGTGATTGAACTACTTTTCACATAGACGGGTGCTCAAATAAACCCCGGCCGGTATTATCATGGGTGTGCACTCAAGTCACTGGAGCAAGGATAGGAAGGCATATGCCCAGCTCCAGGTGCAATGCTCAGCGTGGGGGTCTCAGATCCAAGCCGTAGTTGCCGGGCCGGGTGTTTCAAAAGCAACCACCCCAAAGGAAAACGAGGGCATTAGAACCTCTTTTTGCGTATGTTGGAATTCAGAGGAGAGTGTCCGGTGTTATCCATGTCTTGAGGTAAACCCCAAATATCCCCAAAGTCTTGTGGTTCTGTGCTGGAGTATCAGGTCTGTTGTTAGGTAGCCCACCAAGCCCGTGTTGTGTCTGGGAATGCCTGCAGCACACGTGTCAATTGTGTGGGTGGCGAAAACAACCGCGCAAGGTCCTCTACCTCGAACCCTAAGAAGAAGCACCAAGCGGAACGCGCGGGCCATTTGTTGTGGAGTCCTGTCAGACAAGTTCACAAGCATCCGTGTTGTTTTTCTTTGGTGCAAACATCCCGATAGAGGAGGTCGTCGGAATAGCTTGTCCTGTTTTTGGTGTATTGGTGGAATTGGTACGTGTGGGTGGACCGTTTCTGTGCGGAAATCAATTGTGAATGAACGCCCAAGGGCCAGGCACCGCGACGCAGAACGCGCGCTGCTGTAACTTTCTGTCGGTCACAAAGCTGTTGGACTGGCAGTGGGCAGCGGTCTGCTCTGCGCGGCGTGCCGGCTTGGCCTTAGCGTTCCTGTAAGCGAGCCCTCAGAGCAACACCCCCCGCAGCCTCCAAGCCCCTCACAGCATCGGTTCGGGCGGCTTCTCTGCGGTCGTCGTCAGAGCGAGGGAGGCAGGGGGGCAGGGGCGAGCTCACTGCTGGAGGGGCTGGTCCTATACGTGTACATGAGGACGTCGGTGGCCCAGAGGACGCCCTGCTGCGGGTGCACGTTGCCTATTTGCACGGGCACGGCCGTGTCCGTCGCCAGGTCGGGCCTCGGCGGCGCCGTGCACTCGAGTATGTTGTTCTCGGCGCGCGTGATGGCCGCGTACACGTCGCCGAACTTGACGCGCATGCCCAGGCGGTCCCCGAACTTGGCGCCCCATATCCACACCTCCTCGCCCCCCTGCGTCGACCCCTCGCCCGGCTTGATCGACAGCGCCTTGGGCTTCTCTGCTCGACTCGCGGGCTCAGGGACTGATGGCTACCGAGGGCTGCGGAGAGGGGAGAGGAGAGGGGGGGGGTACCAATGGCGTTCTTCTTGCGATTGGACTCGACGCGGAAGGGCTGCGAGAGCACAACGTCGCAGTAGTCCTCTGGGGATCCGGCGACGCGGTAGCGCACGCGCACGCGCAGGCGGAAGCGGATGTCGCCCGACGTGGCGCGCATCATCAGGGCGAACGACACGCGGCGGCCCTCGTCGAGCGCCTTGAGCTTGCTGCCGTCGAGCACCTCCTGCATGTCGGGCGACATCTCCTCGCCCGCCTCGTTGGCCAGCGACACCTCCGCCGTCCCCGTCACCTCGAGCTGCGCGTGCGCGCCTCCGCTCAGCGCCCCGGGGGGGGGGGGAGAGAGGGGCACGGGAGACGCACGTTCTGGGGGCCGACCCAGGTGACGACGAGGGGGTTGGGGAGCAGGTAGCGCCGCTCGTTCTTGTAGCTCTTGCGCTGCAGCTCGTGGGGCTCGTGGACGAGCTTGAACCTGGGCTCCCCCTGCTGCTGCGCCGGCGGCAGCCCCACCTGCTGCGGGCCCTGCTGCCCCTGCTGCCCTCCAGGAGACAGCGGCGGCTGCAGCGGCATCATGCCCGGCGAGGGCACGAACCCCCCGGTGGCCCCGTACATCGGCGGCGAGCCCGCGCTGCCCGGCGTCCCCGGGGCCTGCGAGAACACGAACGACCCCGGGCTGCCCGCGCGCACCTGCACGGGCGTCCCGCNGGGAAGGCGTGCGCCAGGGGGGCTGGCGCGACATCGACATGGGCGACGGCGAGAGCGACGTGGACGACGGCGGAGACGAGAAGATGCCGACGACGGGCGGCGGCGCGGGCGCCGACATCTCGACCTCGTTCAATCGCGGCACGACGACCTGCTCCGCGACCATGCCCTCGGTCACCGTGTGCCTGTGCGCGAACGGCTGCGCGCGGGGTTGGCGGTGAGCGCGCGGCGCCAGAGTGCAATTTCGGTGGTTTGCGCAGGCATTTCCCCGTCCGTGCGCACACCCATCGCCCCCCGCCCCTCCCCCATCACCCGATTCCCTACTTCCCCCGGCAGAGGACGTGCAATGCTATAAAAATAGTCCACAGGACCCCCGGCCACGGGGCCCAGGCACGCCCCCCCCCGCGGCAGCCCCCGAGCGGCCACCGCCCGGCGCTGCAGGCGGCCACCGCCCATTCGTGGCGAGAAAGAAAAGCGCACGCACCCAGAGAGCGCAAACGCCCCCCGGGAATTAAAAGAAAGTCCGCCACCCCCAAATTACGCCCAACGGCACGACACGGGGGGAAGAGGCCCCCAGTAGGTAGCGTGGGTGGGGTGGGGGGTTTGGGCCGATGTGGAATGGGGGGGAGGAAGCAGCGCCCGTACGAATGGAGACTGCGACTGGGCGCCGGGCCCCGCGGGGAACGAGAACATGGCGGTGGAACTTGCGGCCCCACCGCGCCCGTAATTACCCGCGCCTGCCGGCATCCCAAACGCCGCCGCCTGCTGGGCCTGCTGCTGCTGCTGCTGCTGCTGGAAGTGCGCGACGACGCGTGCGGCAGACTGCGGCTGGGCCGAGGCGTGGTGCTCGATGAGCATGGCCATGGGCGGCTCGCTCTGGCGGCGCCCGGTGTTGGCCGCCTGCAGCAGCGCGCTGAACGGGGGCACGTAGCCGCCGCTGCCGCCCGCGCCCGCGCCCGCCGCGCCCGCGCCGCCCGCCGACGGCGAGGCGCCGGGGGTCCCTGCGCAGGCGCTCGAGCAGCCGCGCCTGGAACTGCGCGTGGTCGACGGCCTGGTCGCCCGACATCCTGCGCGTCTTGAGCGGCAGCGACCCGGCGTCGACGGCCATCGCGTCCGAGGGCCCGGGCAGCACCTGCCGCGACGGCGTCGGCGGGGGCGCGTGCAGCCCCGACCACGAGGGCGACTGCGACGTCTGCTGCTGCTGCTGCTGCGCAAAGGGCGAGCACGTCGGCGAGGCGGGCGGCGGCGCGGGGCTGAAGGGCGCCGGCGACGAGAAGGCGAACGGCGACGGGAAGCGCTGGCCCTGCGCAGAGGCCGACGGGCGCGGCGCTGGGCCGCCGACGACGAACGGGCTCCCGGGCTGGGGCGTCGCCATGTCGCGCTCGGACGGGGTTTGCCGAGGGGGCGGGGGAGACGCGCGCAAGGGGGCTCTAGCGCCGCTGCTGGGGTGCTGGGTGCTGCTGGGTTTGAAAATACGGCACAACCCGCACCGGCCCCCCCGATCGATGAGAATACACAGAAAGAACACACCCCCCAACACCCAGGCGCCTCGTTCCGGGATATTCCAGATATTATCGGACCGCCTATCTCCAAACGAACAGTGGGGGGGACCAAAGGGGGAGGGTGCGACGGGTTGGCCCACCGTTGGGGGGTGGCCACAACCGTCGCCCAGCCCGCGGAGGGCCCTGGGGGGGCCTTTGCGTGGCTTTTTTCGCTGCAGAGCGCGGGCAGAGTGGATTGTGATGCACGCAGGCCTTTCGGAGGTGCGATCACCCGTTGAAAAAGGGGGAAAACGGCGAACCCAACGGGAGGGCTGGAGGGGGAGCCCCGGGGGGGTGGGCGGACGCACCTCCGGAGGGGCGGTTCCTCGCGAAAAGAACCGGGGGAATCCGACCGGGCGGTGGAGAGTCGCGGTGGCGGGCGGGGCGAGCGGCGGTGTCTCTGCCAGATGCGGAGGAAAACTGCTCAGCAGGGCAGGGTCCCTTCCGAGAGCGGAAATACCAGTTTTCCTCAGATTTCGCCTCCCCTTTCTGACAGATTTTCAATGTCGAAGATACTTGTGGATACGCGGGCGTCGAAATATCAAGCAAGCCACGTGGAACAGATCTGGCTCTTCTAAATAATCGCCATTCCCCTCGCTTCTCGCCACCCGCGTCTCTCCCACCCCCACGATGTTCAGCGGCAGGACCTTTGGGACTCTCCGCACGGAGACGAGCTGGAGCTCCGTCTTCAAGACCCACGACCTGTGCGCCCGCCCCGCCGCCCGCCCGCTCTCTCCTGCTTTCTGCTTCATAATTCAAAATTCAATTCAATTCGCCCACCCCTCCCAATTCGAATTCAACGCGGAATTCACGCAATAACCAACGAACGGCCGGCGTGCAGGGACAAGCGCGTCCAGAGCCACGTGGCCCGCGTGTACACGCTCGTCGCGCTGGTGCGTCCTGGCGGCCGCCGCGGGCGCCGTGGCCAACGCGTACGTGGCGCTGCCCGCCACTCTCTGCTCGCTCTCGTCGCTGGGCCTCGTCGTCGCCCTCGGCTTCGCGCGCCCGCCGCTCTCGGACGCCGACCCCGACACCACGCGCGTCTCCCTGCTGCTGGCCTTCGGCGCGCTGACGGGCGCGGGCCTGACGCCGTTCCTCGCCGCGGTGGCGGGCGTGGACCCCGTGCTGGTGCCGCTGGGCCTCGCGGGGGCGCTGGCCGTGTTCGCCTGCTTCAGCGTCTCGGCGCTGCTCTCGCCCCGGCGCAGCGCGCTGTACCTCGGCGGCGTGCTGGGGACGGCGCTGGTGGGCCTCGTGCTCGTGGGCCTCGCCAACGTCTTTGTGCGCAGCGCGGCGCTCTACGCGGTGCAGCTGTACGGGGGCCTCGTGGTGTTCAGCTTCTTCGTGGCGTTTGACACGCAGCTCATGATCGAGCGCGCGGACGCCGGCAGCTGCGACGCCGTCCGCTCGGCCCTCGAGCTCTTCCTCGACTTTGTCAACATCGCCGTCCGCATCTGGCAGATCCTCGCCAAGTCCAAGAAGGAGGGCGACAGCGGCAGCGGCAGCGGCAGCAGGTCGCGCACCAGCCGCCGCTGACGCCTTCTCCTATCTCTCTCTCTCCCTGCCCCCTCGCCTCTGCGGGCGAGCGCGGCTGCCCGTTGCGGGGTCCTTTTTGTTTTTGTGAGGAAGTCAGTCAGTTGATTTCTCCCCCCGGGTGTTAATACGAAAGACCGCTCGTCCGCTGTCTCTGTCTCTGTCTCTGTCTCTGCCTCCGTATCTGCTACGCCCAAGCGGCGCACTATGCTGTTGCACTCCGCTGAGTTTAACCCAGAGACTTCCTGCTCTCGGAGATCTATGTGTGCTGGTGCGATGCGGCAAAGACAGCGCCAACTTCCCATTCCCCCCGGGTTCTCTGCTCTGTAGTAGGACCCCCCTCCTCTTCCTCCTCTCCACACGTCATGTACGAGCAGCGCAGCCCCTGCCGTCCCACAAATCCAATCGCTGGGTCGCAGCTGACCAGCGACGCGATTGCCTCATCTGCCTGGGGTCACCCAGGAGGAAGTTCCCGTAACCGAGGATCGCGTAGCACGCCCCGGTTTGGCAGAGTTGCGCAGCGCATGTCCACTTGCACCGGACTGCAACAAACCGCGCCAGGAGAGGCTCTCAAATCAGCCATAATGATAGCTCTTTCCTCTTTGGTCCGGCCGGATGGTATTGATAAACTGGGGACAAGAGGGGCCACCTCTACCTGAACCACCCTCACCAGCTGCGGAGGAGCGAGAGAGATGCCCTCCCCACTGACCGGCCGTGGGCTCGAGCTCAGCACCCACGGCGACTGTGGCGCTGCAACCCCCCCCCCCCGAGGTGCACAAATGCCGCACAAGTAAATGAGGGACAAAATGATCGGGTTCTGCCGTGTCGCGACAGTGAATTCTGCTGAGTACCCCACTTGCCGACGGCGTGCGCTTTCCACCAATGCAGCGCGTTGGAGTCCGAAGCACACTCCGCGGAATTCCCGACTGACTAGCTTTCCTATTGCAAGCTTGGAGGTGCACTGCGACGCAATTCATCAATGCCATAAACGGCGATTGTCCGCTCTTCTGTGGCCATTTTTGGTATGTGACGCTCAGAGGGACTGTACTCTAGTGGCGGTTCCCGGCACGCCTTCCCTCCCGTCCGCCTTCATCCGAGGCCGGCGCAGCGCGAGGCTCTGAGCTGAGGTGGGAGGTTGTCAACCAAGTTCAGCGGTGTCCGTGACCTCGCGGCCGATACCAAATCGCTCGAGAAGTTACACCAACTCCTGCACCTCATCCTGCGCAACAGTGCACTTTTTCATATTCCACCCCACACCAACATATGATATCCCGGCAGCACACAGCCGCCGCGATCCTGCTCTGTGCGCTCGCTATCGCGGTGCAGCGCTCCGCAGCGATCCCCGCCTCGTGCACTGCCGCCACGCATGTGCTGGCCCCCAGCCCCAACTCCACGACGGGCAAGGTCGTGATGGTTGTGGGCCAGTCAGCCCCGCTGACGGGGCCCCACAAACGCACTGGCCTCGGCGCGCGCGCGGGCATGCTGGCAGCCTTCGCCTCGGCCAACGAGGCGTCTGAGGTGCAGTTCGAGCTGGTGACGCTGGACGACGCCTCCGACGACACGCAGCAGCAGGCGAACATCCGGCAGCTGCTGTGCACAGGGGCCAACGGCACAGGGCCCGTCTTCGCCATCGCCGGCACAGTCGGGTCGTCGGCGAGCGAGGCGGATCTGAGCGTTCTGAAGGAGTTTGTGGGGTCCGACGGGGTGCCGGTGCCGTTCATCGGAGGGCAGACGAGCAATGAGGTCATGCGGACGCAGTCGGTTGTCCTCCAGAACTCGCGGTCCGGCGTGGTGCTCGTGAGGGCCGGCGGGGGCGACGAGATCAACGCCATCGTGTCGTACATATCGAGCAACTGGACACGACTGAGCCGCACGAGCGTGTTCTACGAGGACACGGTGTTCGGGAGGGCAGCTGTGGACATCCTCAACAAAACGCTGTTGTCCCTCGCAGGCACCGCGTTGTTCACGTCGTACGGACACCGGACCGTGACAGAACAGACAGACCTCATCGCCGTGGCCGAGGAGGCCGCGAAGGTTCTGACCGCGAAAGGGAACCCCATGGCAGTGGTCCTCGTCGCATCGGGGAGCATGTCGGGGGCTCTGATCGAGGAGATGGCCAACACAGACAAGCTGGGCATCATGTACGCCGGGATGTCGTGGATCACCTCGGAGGAGCTCTGGGAGAGCGCGTCCGACGACGCGTGGAACACGTCCCTCGTCTTCGGCTCTTCCGTGTACCTCACCCAGGTTGTGCCCAACCCGGCGAACCCTGTGTCATCGAGCCGTATCATTAGGCACGCCACCGCAAGACCACTCACTCCCTTATGGTTGCTTACGTACTGGGTGGGACCACAGCGAGTTCCGCAAGGCGATGAGGAAGTACCAGCCAGGCAAGAGATTCACGCCCGCGGCAATGGAGGGGTTCATGGCTGGCCGCCTGATCACGATGGCCGTGTCCAGGTCGCTGGAGCTCAACGGGTGGCCGCTCACGCGCACCAGCCTCCTCGACACCATCTTCCGTGACATCCGCACGTTCAAGCTCTACGGCAGCTTCACGCTGGGGCCCTACGGCGACGGTGTCGGGTCGACGGGGGCGCAGCAGACCTCTGAGGACTGGTGCAACCAGGGCGCCCACGAGGTCTACATGACCAGCATGGACCTGTCGTACCTCGGGGCGCTGGTCGACATTTCGTGGTGGAACTTCAAGTTCAGCAGCTGCTCGTCCAAGTGGAACGACACGGCGCGCAAGGCCCTCGTGGGGTTCAACGAGGAGCAAGGCATGTGGGGGACGGGGACGAGCGATATCAGGACCGGGCTCGCCGCTGCAACACGCGCCCACAACAGCGACGAGGGAAAGAGGAAACTTGCTGTTACGACAGTCGTCAACGCACACATTGATGAGATAAGCGCCCAGATGGATTACCGCAAGGCACGGCAACACTTCTCCACTTACCTGCCCTCTGACACCGCCATGCAGGCCGTCGCAATTGCGGGCCTGCCCGAGAATGAAGTTGACCGCACACTGGAGCTAATCAAGCAAGGAAAGACACTTCTTCCCCTCATCTCGCCGTTCTCGGGCCTTCAGGGGCTCAGGAGGCCTTTCCAGAGGTACGGAGACCCCACTGCACCGTGCAACAAGACAGTCACTTACCTCTGGCAACAGGGGCATTGTCAACCTGTTCGCGTCGTACTACCAGGAGGCCCGTACAGCGGCGTCGGTCCTCGTGCTCATCGACGGCTCTACGAAAATCACCGTCCTCTGGAACGGCGCGACGCACAAAGAGATCGCGGGGGACTTCCTCGAGGCGATGAAGCTGTGCAAGTTGTACAACGTGAGCGCTCTTCGCTCCCCAAAGCCCCCCTGACTTGGCTCCTAACGGGCGGTCCCTGCGCAGTTGTTCGGGTACCGCAACTCGCGCAACGGCACGGAGTACAACGACATCGAAGTGGGGAACATCACCGATGCTAAGAATGCGTCCATCATCGAGAATGCGCAAGCTGGGCACTCATTCATCATTGTGGCGACGTCCGATGACGCGTGGCCGCTCATGGAGCTCGTTTGGAACGCCTGTCCCAAGTGCCCGATCGTGCTGACGTCTGTCGTCTCGTCTGACGGCATACTGGACTACCTCACCGAGAAGAAGCACAGGAACGCCACGTGGGGAAATCTGTACCGCACGAGCCTCACGCCGCCAGCGTCGATGCTGGCGTCGAGCAACCCGCTGCGGCAGGACTACGAGAGCTGGGTCTCTGATCTCGATATGGGCCAGAACTCGTTCGAGGGGTTCTTCATCGGCAGGTTCATCTCGGCGGTCTTTGAGAGCATGGAGGAGGACACAGTGGGCGAGGTGACGGCGCAGATGCTGCTGGACGCGATATACTCGAAGAAGTACTTCAAGGTCGACAACAGAGTCACCGTGGGTCCCTTTAACGACGGAAGTAGCGGCGAGAGACTCTGCAACCAGGGCATGGACAGCATCTACGTGACGCAGTTCATCCGCGACTGGCAGTACTTCGTCTACTTCCCCTTCTCTCTGAATGAGAATGAGAGATGTGGGAAGGAGTTCGACCCCCCGAAGCCAAACGCGACCGACGACAACACGGATCGGACTGTGATCCTGTCGACCACCATCCCCGGCTTCGTGATCGTGTGCTCCCTCATCCTCGTGGCCGTGGCGATCCAGCGGAGCGGGAGGGCGACGCTGAAGAAGCTCAAGAGGAGCGAGCTGGAGATTGGGGAGCGCATCGGGAAGGGGCAGTTCGGGACAGTGCACAACGGGGACTGGCACGGCACACCTGTGGCCATCCGGGTCATCGACAAGACGGAGATCACGCACGAGGACCTCCAGGCGATCAAGAGCGAGATGATGCTGACACACAGCCTGCACCACCCCAACCTGCTGATGATGCTGGGGTACAGCGAGACAAAGACCGACCTGCTCATCGTCAGTGGTGCGAGAACACAACACCGTGGCACTATAGATTGTGGTGAAACTCACGGAGATGGGGCAGAGTACATGGCGTCGGGGTCGCTGCACGAGTACCTGAAGAAGAACAGCATGAACATGAACTACTACAACAAGGTCGCCATCGCTTTCGTGCGTTCTGTCCACCGTCCAATCCGTGCTGGGAGGGCTTTTATCCAGGAAGTGACTCACTGGCGGTTCCACAGGACACAATCAAGGGGCTGGCGTACCTGCACTCGGCCAAGCCACCAGTGGTCCACGGAAACCTGTCGAGCCAGTCCCTCATGGTGCGTCACTTGCCGGCACCTCTCGCCATGCATGCGAGCTTACGAGACCCGCAGATCGACGGGAGCATGGTGACGAAGATCTGCGACTTCTGGTGCTCCAAGAAGGGCAAGAACTCGTCGAGCGCCACGAGGAGGCACTCGGGTTGGCTGGCACCAGAGCTCATCGACGGGAAGCCAGCATCAACTGCCACCGATGTGTTTGGTGCGACCACTTGGCACACCTCGAGTCATGGCGCACTGTGCTAACCGTGTTGTGACGCCAACCAGCGTTTGGGATTGTTCTGTGGGAGCTGTTCATCCCAGCCGAGCTGTACTCGACCATGACCGACTCGAGCAAGTCCTCTTCGGTGTCGCCGGCGCACTCGACGTCGACGCAGGCGGTCCAAGGCGGTGTCGAGCTGCAGCAGGTCACGCCACAGCAGCAGCAGCAGCAGCAACAGCAACAGGGGGCAGTGCCAGAGATCCACCCGTCGACGCCGAAGGAGGTGGCGACACTGCTGAACCGGTGCTGGCAGAAGGAGCCCGAGAGGCGTCCGTCGGTGTTCCAGATCCTCAGGAACTGGCCCCAGACATTTGCTGTGCGTGCTCTCTCCACCAAGTCATTCGCCCCTTGGCCGCTCTGACATCAGTTGACAACAGTCTGTGGGGGTCTTCGAGATGCCGACGGACCTGAGTGTGAGCTCGCCGCAGACACCTCGCAACCTGCTGTCGGAGGTGTCGGTGTCGATCGACGGGAGAGACGCATCGGACGACGAGATGATGGCGTCTGTTCTTCCACAGGGTCTGGCGTTTGGGTCTGAGACCCCAACTCTGAGCATTGCACCCGGAGCTGGACAGATGCCTTCCTTTCCACCCCCAGACCGCAATGATCTGAGCATAAACCCCTGAATAAACGATATGGCTATGCGTTCTTGAGTACAGAAACCTCCCCGTACTGTTGTGGGAACCGCAAACGTCGAAACTGCATTCTACGAAAAACAAATCAGACAGCTTGGCTGAGAGAAGCACAATGTCCCGTTATAACTTCGTCCTGAATGAGCTTTCAGGTCAACACTGTGCGACACCCGGTGCACAAAGAGTATTGTACACAAAGATCAATTTTTGCATTTTCCTACAGAGCTATCCGGTTTCAGCTTCTCCAGAAGAACGATTCAAACCCGGGTGTTATTTGTGGCATTCGATACCAAAGAGGAAACTTGCATTGCCCTCTTTTTCCCAGAAAGAGGAGATAAACGAGTGGCATCGTGAACCAGTGGCAACCTGAAGAGAGCCAGATGGGGTAGAGATAGCACTGCTCGCAACAGGACGCGCTCCGAAGCCACCGGCTCAATGTACATCCCTAAAAAGGAAATTGTCCGCTGCCATGGCATCTTTCTCTTTTTTTTCCACAGTCCTTGAGAACCTCCGTCGCGGTACACAAGTTCGAGGCGCACGTGCACGCGTGTGTTTGGACTTATAGCCTAGGAGGGAATATGAACACGGAACCACCCAAGTAAGTAATCTTTTTCTTGCAACAGTGCACTTTCAAACAAGCACCGCGTCCCACACCACACGGGTCTCTCACACGATGCACGCGAACCAGGCTACGTTCATGCTCTGCGCCCTCGCCCTCTCGGTGCAGCGCGTGGCGACGAGCCCCGCCTCGTGCACCGCAGCCACAAACGTGCTGGCCCCCAACGCCAACTCCACGACAGGCAAGGTCGTGATGGCTGTGGGCCAATCGGCCCCTTTGTCGGGGCCCCACAATCAGTCCGGCATCGACGCGCGCGCGGGCCTGCTTGCAGCCTTCGCCACGGCAAACGGGGCGTCTGAGGTGCAGTTCGAGCTGGTGACACTGGACGACGCCTCCGACGACGCGCGGCAGCAGGCGAACATCCGGCAGCTGCTGTGCACAGGGGCCAACGGCACAGGGCCCGTCTTCGCCATCGCCGGCACAGTCGGGTCGTCGGCGAGCGAGGCGGACCTGAGCGTGCTGAAGGAGTTTGTGGGGTCCGACGGTGTGCCGGTGCCGTTCATCGGAGGGCAGACGAGCAGCGATGTGCTGCGGACGCAGTCGGCTGTCCTCCAGAACTCGCGGTCCGGAGTGGCCCTGGTGAGGGCCAGTGCGGGCGACGAGATCAACGCCATCGTGACGTACATCGCGAGCAACTGGACGCGGATGAACCACACGAGCGTGTTCTACGAGGACACTGCTTTCGGGAGATCAATTGCGGACCTGCTCAACAGGACGCTGATATCTATCGGGGGCGCACCGCTGTTCTCTTCGTACAAGCACAGCGTCGTGTCCGCACCGGCCGACGTCAGCGCCATGGCACAAGAGGCTGCAAAGGCGCTCTGCCAGAGAGGGAACCCCCAGGCTGTGGTCCTCGTCGTGCAGGGCAGCATGGCCGGCCCCATCATCCAGGAGTTGTCGTACAGGAACATATCGCGATTGACGTACGCGGCCACGTCGTATACCAAGGGGGCGGAGATCTACCAGAGCATCTCAAAGAGCACCTGGATGCGGGTTATCAACCAGGAGGATACGGTGTTTCTCAGCCAAGTGGTCCCCAACCCCGTCTCGACCAAGTGGAACCCCTCTCCCTACCGCATCGTGAGGTACGGCCGCCCTCACCGCTTCCGAGTCTCAAGCTCAACTCACACCGAAAATGCAGGGAGTTCCAGAGCGCCATGGCCAAGTACCAGCCAGGCATGAGCATATCGCACGCTGCGCTGGAGGGGTTCATCGCAGGACGCCTGATCACGATGGCTGTGTCGCGGTCTCTCGAGCTCAACGAGTGGCCTCTGACGCGCGCGACCTTCCTCGACACCATCTTCCGCGATATCCGCACGTTCAGCCTCTTCGGAGACTACACGCTTGGGCCCTACGGCGACGGCGTCGGGTCGACGGGGGCGCAGCAGACGTCCGAGGACTGGTGCAACCAGGGCGCCCACCAGGTGTATGCGGAGACCCTGGACCTAAGCTCTGGGTCGACCTGGGGGATGGCCTCGTGGTCGTTCAAGTACAGCGGCTGCTCGACCGGCTGGAACGACACGACTCCCAGGACCAACGTTGGGTTCATGGAGTACACCTGGCGGTCGAGGATGGACGACAACGCGCAGACTGGCATCGGACTGGCAGCTTCCATGCGGGCCCACAGCAGCGACAGCAAATTTAAAACCATAATGAGCAAGACAACCGATGCCGTCTTCAACGCTTCAGTGGAGCAGATGACCCTTCGCCAGGCACGGCCCTCGCGCTCGCTTGACCTCATGCACAGCCTGACCGTTCTTCGCAGGCCGTTGCGATTGCTGCGATGCCGGAGAGTGACGCCAACCGCTCGATGGATCTCGTCGACAAGGGGAAACTGTTGATTCCGCTGATAGGCCCCATGTCTGGACTGCATGCACTGAGGAGCCCGTTCCGCAAGTGCGGGCAGACCTCCCAATATTCATCTGCCTACTCTTAACTCACAACATGGTCATACAGAGGTGTTGTCAACCTGTTCGCGTCGTACTACCAGGAGGCTCGGACAGCAGCGTCACTCCTCGTGCAGAGAGAGAACGCTCAACACATCACTGTCCTGTGGAGCAGCGAGATGCAAGGCCAGGACTCAGATATTGCAAACGACTTCCTCGTCGCCCTGGATTTGTCCCTGAAACGCGATGTGAGCCTCTCTCTCTCTCCTCCCGAGACAGGCGCTAGTTTCTGACCCCTGAGTCAGCTGCTTGGGGCAAAGGGTGTGAAGGTCGATTCCATCGATGTCAGCAACATCACCGACAGAGAAACCGATGATATCACCAAGAAGGCCCGGGATGGTGGCAAGTTCATCATCGTTTCGGATGGCACAACCGCGTTTGCGTTAATGCAGACCATCGGGGGCGTCTGCCCGATGTGCCCTATCGTTCTGACGTCGCCAGTATCAATGCTCGAGACGAAGAATGCCCTGAATTATTTGGTAGCGATGAACATGACGTTCCAGCGTCTGTACCACACGTTCATCACTCCGCAGATGGATCTGCTGTCTTCGAGAGACGTGCTGCGCCAGGACTTCGAGGGTTGGCTGGCCTCGGACTACGCCCTCCAAACCGAGTTCGAGGGGTTCGTGGTGGGTAGGTTCATCTCGGCTGTCATCGCGAGCATGGAAGAGAGCGCTGTGGTGACCCAGGTGACTGCCAAGACACTGCTCGACGCCATCTACGCCACCAAGTACTTCAAGATCGACAACAAGCTCTCCGTGGGACCCTTCCTCGATGGAAGCAGTGGCGAGAGGCTGTGCAATCAGGGCATGGACACAATCTACATCCTCCAGTGGACAGGCACTGGCTTCCAGAGCGTTTCGTTCAGCGCAGGGACAGAGCGATGCGGGGCGGAGTTCGACCCCCCGAAGCCCAACGCGACCAACAGCGACAACACGGACCGGACTGTGATCCTGTCGACCACCATCCCCGGCTTCGTGATCGTGTGCTCCCTCATCCTCGTGGCCGTGGCGATCCAGCGGAGCGGGAGGGCGACGCTGAAGAAGCTCAAGAGGAGCGAGCTGGAGATCGGGGAGCGCATCGGGAAGGGGCAGTTCGGGACAGTGCACAACGGGGACTGGCACGGCACACCTGTGGCCATCCGGGTCATCGACAAGACGGAGATCACGCACGAGGACCTCAAGGCGATCAAGAGCGAGATGATGATGACGCACAGCCTGCACCACCCCAACCTGCTGATGATGCTGGGATACAGCGAGACAAAGACCGACCTCCTGATCGTCAGCGGTGCGAGAACACAACACAGTATCACTATTGAATGCCGCGAAACTGACGGAGATGGGGCAGAGTACATGGCGTCGGGGTCGCTGCACGAGTACCTGAAGAAGAACAGCATGAACATGAACTACTACAACAAGGTCGCCATCGCTTTCGTGCGTCCCGTCCTCTCCACACTCGCTGGGCTTTGAGCCGGGGACTGACACGGGGCTGTGCCACAGGACACAATCAAGGGGCTGGCGTACCTGCACTCGGCCAAGCCACCAGTGGTCCACGGAAACCTGTCGAGCCAGTCCCTCATGGTGCGTCACTTGCCGGCACCGTTCGCAATGCACGTGGGCTGACGAGACCCGCAGATCGACGGGAGCATGGTGACGAAGATCTGCGACTTCTGGTGCTCCAAGAAGGGCAAGAACTCGTCGAGCGCCACGAGGAGGCACTCGGGCTGGCTGGCACCAGAGCTCATCGACGGAAAGCCAGCAACGACAGCCACCGATGTGTTTGGTGCGGCCACTTGGCACACCTCCAGCCCTGGAGCACTTGATTGACCGTGTGGTACACATACCAGCGTTTGGGATTGTTCTGTGGGAGCTGTTCATCCCAGCCGAGCTGTACTCGACCATGACCGACTCGAGCAAGTCCTCGTCGGTGTCGCCAGCGCACTCGACGTCGACGCAGGCGGTCCAGGGCGGTGTCGAGCTGCAGCAGGTCACGCCGCAGCAGCAGCAGCAGCAGCAGGGGGCAGTGCCAGAGATACACCCGTCGACGCCGAAGGAGGTGGCGACATTGCTGAACCGGTGCTGGCAGAAGGAGCCCGAGAGGCGTCCGTCGGTGTTCCAGATCCTCAGGAACTGGCCCCAGACATTTGCTGTGCGTGATCCACCAAACAAGCAGTTCGCACCTTGGTCTCAACTGACCCCAATTGTCAACAGTCTGTGGGAGTCTTCGAGATGCCATCGGACCTGAGTGTGAGCTCACCGCAGACACCTCGCAACCTGCTGTCGGAGGTGTCGGTGTCGATCGACGGCAGAGACGCGTCGGACGACGAGATGATGGCGTCTGTTCTTCCACAGGGTCTGGCGTTTGGGTCTGAGACCCCCACTTTGAGCATTGCACCCGGAACGGGACAGATGCCCTCCTTTCCTTCCTCCAGTGAAATGAGTCTTCACCCCTAAATGACAATGAAGTTGCTCTGAACAGAGTAGATACAGCTGATACTCAATTATGTTGCTGACAGGATCAATCCTCACTTTGTGCACAATGTAGTTCAATCCGCCTGTACTTCCTCATTCCCATCAATGTGTTGAAGAATTACATTGGAAAGGTGGTATCTTATTTCGACGTTATCTTAAGCACCATGTCGGAACTCTCGTCCAGGGCAAGTGGGATACTGTTGAGGTCAATGTGGTAGCCATCACCCCGAGCAAAGGTTACCTTTCCTAACGGTATAAAAAGGGAAGTGGCTGATACTGTTTATTTCTGCATATCTTTCTTGTGCATTCTTCACCTTTTTTGCTGAATCAGAGTGGTCAAATTCTGTGTTTGTGCTCCTTGATTTTTCTTCCAGATTTTTGTCAGTAAGTATTCATAAATCAAAGGGAATGACGATGTCTCTTTATGGGACTAGGGACTTGAACTTCGTCAGACATTAGGGGATTTCCTGCAGTGCTCGACTCGTGCTGTGCCGGATCGCCACGTCAAACACCGTGAGCACTCCTGGGATTCAGATAAATCGGCCAAAACGATCCCCGCACAGCCAAATGTCACGGCGACCCACCCACTCACAGCCCGCCGAGCCCCTCGCCTTTCCCCACGGCACTCATGAGTGCCAACCGGGAATCACCTTGCACAGGCCCCAGAGGGAGGCCATTTTGTGGTTTTCCGCAAACAATTTTTCGGCGGTTGGGCTCGTTTGGCCTCACAAGCGCTAAACGAGTCCCTGAGCCTGGGCTCAGATAGTCGTGATGAATTCCCATGATTTCCTGTGAACGAGCCGGCACGGCACGAGTCGAGCACTGCAGGAAATCCCCTATTACTAAGCGAGAAACCTGAACAGCTGGTGCAAACAGCATTCTACACTATCTTTGTGGTTCTCGGATTTGAGGGCGTAGCACAACGGTAGCTGCGGCTGACTCCAGATCAGCAGGTTGGGGGTTCAAGTCCCTTCGTCCTCATATTATCTATCAGGGAGTGGGTTTTCATGTATCATTTGGAGCCGGTATGACACATCCAATAAATCTAGAAGATGATGAATATTGAGACAACCACGGGATAATCATCGATGACAATCAAAGTGCACTTTTTTCTGGAACGAGAAGTGAGCTCTGTGCTCTCGAATTTCAGTTGTTCTCCCCACTAGCCATATGCTCACAGGCATGCTCGTTTTCAATTGCACTGGGTGTTGTACGCAGCTCCCGCCTGCTGCAACTCCCAGTCGTCGAGCACCCTCCTCCAAATGGCAACCTTGTCGACGCTACCGTGCAGCAGCCTCTGGCCTGGTGCGCCGCCGTGCTTGCCCACGTACACGAACTCGGGCACTGAGAAGTCCTCGCCCTCGTTGAACAGAGAGGCCGGAGTCGCCCAGTCAACGCCCGTCGACCCCGCGCGGTTGCCGTTGACGAACAGAGTCAGGGCGTCGTCACCGAAGGTGACAGCGACATGGCTCCACCTTCCGACACAGAGGTCGCGGTTCCCCGTGACGCGGTACCTGCGCCCTGCGTGTGCCAGCTCCAGCACGAGCCTGCCGCTCTGGCTGCCAGAAGACAGCGACATGCTCTCCCGTGCCGAGGACCCCATACTGAACAGCGCCTGCCCTGCGCCCTCCTCTATGCGCAACACGAGCTCCAGGGTCACTCTGTCCTCGAAGACAACACTCCTGTCTGCGACTACAGCGAAGTCGTCGACACCGTCGAACGCGTACACGCCGGCATGGTCGCCATCGCGGTCGATCCACGCAGGCGAGCCGCGCAGGTAGCCGTGGTTGAATCCCAGCCTGTCAAGAACCGCAGAGTCCATCCGAGAGTCGAAGACCCACTCGAGCAGGTAGCCCGCGGGAGCCCTCCTGCCGGCGATGGTCGCGTCGTCGAGGCCGCCCCACATCCACCCGTACTGTACGCCGTTGTTAGCAGCATTGCCACTCATGTAGTCGCCGTCCAGGATGGCGTCCCCGTCGACCGCCCCGCCTGTGTGCCACACGCGCGCCATTCCCTGTACGATTGCTCCGCCAGCGATCCTTGCAGCATCGTAGACGATGGAGCTGCCGCGGACCCTCGCCTCGCCAGAGACCACGGCGCTGTCCTTGACTATGGCCCATCCACCAACCCTGGCGCGGTCTGTGACCGTGGCCCCGCCCTTGACGACAGCACTGCCGGTCACGACGGCGTCGCCCGAGACAGTGGCCCAGTCGGCGACGACGGCGTGGCCGAGGACCCTTGCATTGCCCAGAACCCTGGCGGATCCCACGACCAGCGCGTCAGGTCCGATGAACGCGCTGTCGTCTACCACAGACTCTGGCGACCTCCTCCCTCCTCCGTTGGGATGCGTGATGAAGTCCGGAGATGCCACGTACTCCTCGGTCCAGAGTCCAGGGCCCGCGAGCGGAGTGGCCCCCGACACGGCGAACTCGAACGGGTGCGTGCGGCAGTCGGGGCTGCGGATGGCCTCAGGGCCCTGCGTCGGGTCGAGGACGACGCCCGGGGTGGCACTGACGACGAGCAGCAGATGCGAGTCCGAGGGCTCGAGCGCGATGCTGGTCGTCTGCTCGTTGCCCGCGGTCCAGCTGTACCGCGAGCTCCACCCGTTGTCCCTGCTGACGGCCACCAGCGTGACCCTCCAGTCCGATAGGCGGTCGCTCTCGTGGTAGCCCGCGAGGGTCACAGAGACGGTCGCCGTAGGATACGCGGGCACAAGAGCGATAGTCGAGAAGGCGAACTGCTGGGGCATCGCCCAGCGGACGGGCCTCCACGTGTTGCTGCGGTCGGGAACGGCCTCCACGGGGACCGGGAACACTCCAGGCCAGCGCCCGCCGGTCTCCCCGGCGAGGTTCGAGCGCATGGCGACGCCGTTGGCCCAGTCCATGCCGACGAGGTGCTTGTGCAGCCCCGAGTAGACCTCGGGCAGATTGATCTGGAGGACCCTCGACATGGCGCTGTACGTAGTCTCACCGTCCCACTTCGTTCCCCCGTTGAGCAGTGCTGTCACAGTTCCGTCTCCGAGGTTGGCGAGGTGGTCGGGGTTCTCATCGAGGTAGAGGAACTGGAACCAGTCGTCGTAGTACCTTTGGGCAATGTGAGCTTCGGACTGGTGTGGATCAGGATCAGTCTTTGCGTACTTGCCGCCGTGGCCGTCGGTGAACGGGGTCCATGACAGAAACGTGGGTGCTGCCCTGCTCAGAGGAGAAGAGGGCTCGGGGTCTCCGCACTGGGGCCAGAACACCTGGATCCACCTCTCGCGCCCGTAGTCTGTGAGCACGTGAACCGCCGTTAGAAATGATAGCATTACCGTTAGCTGTGCGCACTGGCCATGGCCTCCCACCACTGCCCGGGCAGGTCACTCTTCTGGCCCATCTGGAAGCAGTGGTACAGCTCGTGCGGTATCACCTCAGTCGGTGGGTTTCCCTGTTCGCCGTTAGCAATCTGAGATGCATGCTGGATGGCGCGCTCACCCTCAGCCCAGAGGCGTCGACGAACATGGCGGGAAAGCCCTGCGAGTCGGTGCCGGCAAAGTAGCCGCCCTCGTTGGCGTTGTGCTTGGGCAGTGACGTGAGCAGCACGTAGAGGTTGACCTTCTTGGGTGCGCCGCTCCTGCCGGGGTTGGTGTTGGAGTATGTGGGCTCGTTGAGCTTCAGCAGGCGCTTGTACACCTTCCACGAGCTCTCCATCGTGCGCAAGACGAGCCGCGCCTGTTCCTCGCCCCTCCAGCCGAAGCCCGCGGGTCTGGAGCCGTCGGGGCCCCACCAGATGCTCACGTGCTTGGACTCGAGGCGCGACACAGACGTGTCCCACGCGCTGTACTCGACCTCGTTGAGCTCGTACACCTGCAGGTCGCCGTCGCCGACCCTGACGTCGCTGAGCGTGGCGACGGCGCCATCGGGGGAGGCGTCGCCGAAGGGGGAGATCTTGAGCATCGTGAGGACGCCGTTGTACCACGGCTGCAGCCCCAGGAACACGCGGTACGTGTGCTGCCCGCCGTCGGTGGCCGTCGGGAACGCGACGGTGCGCCGCTCGTCGAAGCCTCCGGTGTTCCAGCCGTTGCAGCCGTACGAGAGGAACCCGTGGTCGACGCCTGCTTGTACGGCGAGCCTGAACTCAACGTAGTCCTGTGCGGGCAATTATCAGAGACAATCGAAGCTGAGAGAGCATGTCGGGGAGCGCACGTTGTAGCCGAAGTCGAGCTCGACAGCTGGTGTTCAAAGTTCGAGTGCGACCGTTAGGTCGTTGGGGAGAAAACGGCTGAAAGTGAAGCAGGGCTTGCTGGAGAACCCCAACCCCGCCCCTCAAGTGCAGGGAAAAGACAGTGGTGATCAACGCGAGCAGCTCACCTGGTGTGGAGAAGAGAGTGAACGAGGCGGGGCCGTTGCCGTGGGCCCTGAGGACGAGGGAGCCCGACGAGACTTCGAGGGACCCGAACTCTGCCTGCCAGTCGTGGTACTGGCCGTCGTAGAACGACCCCAGGGGAGTCGCACCCTCGGAGAGCGGGTCCTGCGGGTCCACGACGACCTCGGGGTCCACGGAGGCGGCGACCAGGGCGAGGGCGAGGCAGACCAGTGCGGGCTGTGCGTTGATGAACCGTAGCATGTTCTCACAACTGGCGGTATTGTAACACTACAACACAACTGACACTTTGGACCACCTGGGCCGCGGAGACATGATCCACAGCTGGTTACGTCAGTGCACAACTGTCTTTTTCGGTGAGACGACTAAAATACGTGTTCTCAGAGAAAACACGATATAAGGAGAGCAGGCGCAGTCTCGGCGGGCGGGACAGCCAGCACTGTGGAATGAGGTGCGAGACCCCAACGGCCCAATTGTCGGGCCATGTTCGCGGTTTTAATAAACGGTGTGAGACTCCGATAGCCGGAAGAAAACCCCAAAAGCCACTCAAAAGCACCACAGGGAAAAACCGCACCACAGCAGCTGCCAAACGGACGCGAGGCCACACCGACTAAGTTACTCAACGAAACCTTTGTGTTGCAGGAAAGGTGGTGGGAAGAGGAGAGCGGGGGGAGAGAGGAGTCGTGCGTGTGCATAAGCGTGCGGAGCATGTGGTATGCTGTACCTCGGGTGAGTGTGTGTGATATTCAGTCTCGAGTTTTCCCGTAGAGTTTTGCGGACGCCTTGTCTACAGAGCCCTGCGCCGAGAGAGCTGGGATGGTGCTGGTGTTTGGGGGAGGGGTAGTCCCCCTGCCGCAACTGCGAGCGACGGGCCAGCCAGCCACCCAGCAGCAAAAGCCGATCGTCCCGCCTCACTGCGGCCCCACGTGGCGGTCGTACAAAAATATCCTGCCATCGGCGTCTGCCGTGACCACGTACCTGCCCTCGGGCCCGTGCGGCACAAACTGCGCCACGACGAGGCGCGACTCGGGCATCTCGTTGACAGCGAAGGCCTGCCCGACGATGCTGTTGCCCCGTATGTAGCCCCTGACGTGCTCCGCGCCGCTCTTGGCGCCGGCGGCGGCTGTGGGCGGCTGCGCGCGCCCCAGGTGGCAGCAGTTGGCGTCGGTGGCGCCGACGGACGCGGGCCACATGACGACGCGCCTGTCCGCAGAGGCCGCGATGACGAGCGTCCCGTGCGAGCTGAACGAGGCGCGGATGATGTTGCTCTTGGCGCCCTTGTACTTGGAGATGAGGCTCAGCGTCGCGAGGTCGTACTTGCGCAGCCGCGAGTCGCGCGAGCTGACGATCAGCTGCGAGCCGTGGACCGTCAGGCCCGTGATGGTCCTGTGGCCCTCCTTGCTGCGCTTGCCCGTGATCGAGCGCACTTCGATCTGGCGCTGCACCTTGAGCGACGCGTCCATCAGCGCGCAGTGGCCGTCGTCGGTGCCGGCGACGATCAGCGACCCCGTCGGCGAGTACGTGACCGCCGTCACAAACTCGCTCAGCTTCACGCAGCCGCGCATCTCGGCGCCCTTGTCCGTCAGGACCCACAGGCGCACGCAGTTGTCCAGCGACCCCGTCACCAGCTTCAGCTCGTCCGAGTTCTGTGCCCAGCGCACCAGCGGGTACAATCGTTAGACGCGCCATGAAATGCGTCATAAATGCGACGCCACAGGCAAAAAAGTGCAAGTAACAAACACGGGCGGTAACTTAGTTACTTGTCCCATTCATGCCCGTCCTGGGGCAAAAAAACCCATAGAAAGCGACGAAACATGCAGGGGAAAGCGGGGGGCAAGCGGACCTGGGGGAAAAAGAGTCTGCTCCCCCCACACCCCCCCACGAAAGTGGACCGCACAGAGGAGGCAGGAGAAAAGGCAGGAGAAAGGGGAGAAGGGGAAGGAGAGGGCGGACAGGGTCGCAGGAGATGGAGGTGAGGATGTCGGGGTGCTCCATCATGGCGACGGCGTTGTCCGAGGCCAGCGACCAGGCGACGGCGTTGCGGTCCATCGAGGCCGTGAAGAACGTGCCGCTCTTGTGCCAGCAGCAGTCGATGACGGCGGCCACGTGCGGCTGCCACTGGCGGATGGGCCGCGGGTCGAACCTCGGCGCCTCTGCCGCGTCGCGCGGCGCAGCCATCTTCCACACGTACGCGTGGCCGTCGGCAGTGCCCGCTAGCATGTACTGCCCGCACGTGCTCCACCGCAGCGCCCACACGGCCGCGTTGATGTCTGCGCGGCGGGGGGCAGGAGGGAGGGGGCGACGAGAGCCGCCGTTGAGTTGTGCGCTGGCGATCTTTTCTGGGGGCGGACAGAACAAAATTGCTCTGCTCTGCGTGACAAATGCACCCGCACAGTGCAATCGACTTGGCGGTTTGTGTGTGGGGTGAGAGACCTTAGCCCAAAAGGAGAAGGAAGGAGGCAAAATGGTCTGAGCCCTTGAGGGCCACGCTCATCTCGCGTGGCAGCAGAAAAACTACCCCCCACCCTCCTGCTGCAGAGCGAGCGCGGGGAACTCGCGCGGGGGCCGGCAGAACGAGAGCGCGCGGGGCAACTGAAACGGGGAGCAATGGACGGAGGAAAAGCCGGTTTCCGGAAATAGGCGCGGGCGTGGCCACCCGGTGCGCGGTCGCCGGCGCAGGGGCACCCCCCGCCGCGCACGTGCCGGGCGCGGGTGAGATCGCCGAGCAAGCGCCCGCCGGAACCGGCGCGCGATCACGATTTCGGGCGCGGCACGAAATGAAAGGGGCCAAACAGAGGGGCGCCCGGGGGTGACTCACGCATCCGGCCCCTTCCGAGCACAATCACGGGAATGGAACAAAAATACACACAGAGATGCACCGCAGCGCAAAAAACTTGCAGCGAGACTGACGCGGGCGGGGGCACGTCTCGCACCGAGTCTCTGGTAGGGGACGGGCGCGCGGGCGTGGCCGGCGGAGAAGGCGCGGAGGAGGACGCTGGCGCGCTGCGGGGCGCGGCGCGGGAGCGCGTCTGACGAGGAGGCGCTGCTGCGGAGAGACGACATCGACGTCGTGCGGTAGTGCTGCTGCGGGGGCGCCGTGAACGACGACGACGAGGGCAGGACGGGCGCCGCCGTGCGCGCCGACGCCAGCGGCGTCGCCGTGGACGTGTTGGGCGCCGTCACCGGAGACGACCGCGGCGGCTGGAAGCTCTCCACCGCGTCCACGTAGTCCCCGTCGCTTTCGTAGCCGTCAGTCATTGCCGGGCGGTGTGTCTGGGTGCTGCTGCGCGGTGGGCTGCGGTGCGAGACGGTGCGTTGGTGCTGAACGGTGGCGGGTTTTAAGTGTGGGGTGCAAAAGGCGCCTTTCTTGGGGTACGCAGGGCTTTCGTGTGTATGATTTTGTAGAAAGCGGGTGGAAATCTTTGCGGATCACGTGCACCCCCCCTGTGACTTAGGAGCAACAGCTCGAGGAAAAACAACGTGTTTGCACCCCCAAAAACTCGTCTGCCCCAACACGTGTGGGCCGGCCCGTGTCCACGCATACATGAATTCTGAAAAACACACCCTCGGCTCCGCAGAACCAGCGGGTGCTCGATCCCCCTCCTCTCCGTTTTCTGCGTGGTCCGTTTTCCCCTGCGAGCTTTTCCCTTGCGCATTTCTCACCGCTCCTTTCCCTGCCGGAGGGAGCATCGCCTCTTCCGGGCGGCGGTGTGGATTTCCACATGTTTTCCAGCGTGTTGAAGACCGCCCTGGTGGCCGCGCTCGCCGCGCTGTGCGCGAGGTGGCTGCTCTCGCCGGGTCTCGACGGTTCCTCACCGACGCCCACCGCGAACACGCTCTACGCGCCGGCCTGCGCGAGCGCGGACCACCTGCGCCACTACGAGGCCTTCAGCGTGTGCTTTGACGGCTCGGGGGACGACGACGACGGGGACGGGTGGCCCGACACGCAGGGCGTGCCCGCGTGGGTCTCGGGGAGGGTCGCCGCGGTGCCTCCAGGGTTCTCCTACCCCGCGTACGCGCGGCCGTCCCCGTGGCGCACCGACGAATACCTGCACGCCTCCGGCGAAGCCCCCGATGACACGTCATACAGAAATTCGGGGTGCACCAAATTCCTTCGAGATGCGACGATGATGGAAATCAACTGACGCGAAATGCGCTCTGGCACGAAAGGTACACGAGGGGCCACATGTTCAGGAAGAAGGACGCCGACAGAGCAGGAGAGCAGGCGGGCCTGCAGTCGCACACGGTTCTCAACGCATGCCCGCAGCTGCGCGAATTCAACGCGGGCGTGTGGGCCCAACTGGAGAACAAGGTCTCCGAGTGGGCTGACAAGTACGGCGAGCTGTGGGTCATCAGCGGGCCGATATTCTACGGGGCCACTCAGAAGAGGGCGACCATCGGCGACCTGGGCGAGCTGCATGTATGGGTACCAGATGCATTTTGGAAGGTCGTCATTCGGCGGGACAACAGAGACCTCGTAGCCCTGGCGTGGGTGTTCAACCACACGCAGGACCTCGGCGGCCACGAGTGGTCTCAGAGCAAGTATTACAACCTGTCCCTCTATACTATACCTGCCGGAAAGCTGTGCAGGTCACTTGGAATTAGTTGGCCCTCTTGTTCTTCTTTCTTCTCTGGAACATCAATGTGGCCATAGAAGCGCTTGGAGGTGTTAGAAATAGAAATAAAGAAAGAAAACTCAAGTCAATCAGCGGAAATAATTTCACCGATTAAATGTTAAAGCTGGAAGTTGGTGTGTCTCCACTTTCAATCTGAAAGGTCTTCGGGGAAGTCGATATGTGTGAGTGGGGGTTTAGCTCACTTGGTAGAGCACTCCCTTGGCATGGGAGAGGCACGGGGATCGAAGCCCCGAACCTCCAATATATTTTCCATCGTTACTGTTGTTCTCTTTCTGTTCTGACAGGGCGAAGTGGGTTCGAAAAACTGTCTCCTTCTGAATGCAATTCCCCTTTTCAAGGCCGTTTGATTAAGATTGCACCCAGTGAATCAACCATGCCATAACGACAATTAATTGGCCACACAAGCTGTGCCGTGTTTGTCCGTTGTCTCCGTTCCTCATGTCCGCAGACCTCGCACAGCAGATCGTGTCCCTGCGCGCCGAGAACGCCACCCTGCGCTCGGACCTCGCCTCCCTGCGCTCCGAGCTCGCACACATCACCCGCACGCTCTCGCTTCCCACCCCCCAGGTCCGGCCCCCACCCTCTCAGCCCCCGCACATACAACTGAGAGACCACCCGAGTTCCTCCAAGCCCCTCCCGAGCTTCCTCCCGCTACTGCCCCTTTCTGCCGCCTCTGCTCCCCGCGTTTTCCTCCGCTTCTCGTCACCCTCGACGAGCGCGTTTGCTCGGTTTTTTAATATTCGCGAATTCAACGGGGGTGTCCCCGTGACGTGGCGCACGCGGGCGCAGCCCTGGAGCGGGCTGCTGGCGGCGATGCCGCGCGGGGTGCTGGTGGAGCGCGTGCTGCGCCGCCTGAGCCACGCGGACCTCGCGAGCTTCGCGATGACGTGTCGGGCCGCCCGCGACGCCGCGCGCGACGCCTCGCTGTGGCGCCACGTCACCATCGACGACGTCGACGACCTGGCGCTCTTTGTGCGCAAGTGCCCGCAGGCGGTCCACGTCACGCGCCTCGAGATCGGCGATGACGTGTTCTCGGAGAACTACGTCTCGGCCGAGGACCTCGAGACCATCGCCGACGCGACGCCCATCGCCGAGGCGCTGGCCTTCGCCGAGGGCACGGCGTTCACGCGCGAGGCGCTGGGCCAGCTGCTCTCGCTGCGCAGGCTGCGCGAGCTCTCGATTCCCGAAATCTCCATCGTCCGCGAGGACGACGGCGCCGGCGCCGAGGGCGAGGGCGAGGGCGGCGAGGGGTCCGACGGCGAGCAGGGCGACGCGTTCGCGCCGCTCGAGGCCCTGTGCGAGCGCCGCGGGCGGCAGGTGCGCGCGCTGCGCGTGTACGGCGGGGGCAGCGAGGTGTCGTACGGGGCGGCCAGCGCCTGCGTGCAGGGGCTCACCAACTGCGTGGGCGCGCTGCCCGAGGGCGACAGGTGCCTGCCCGAGCTCACCGACCTCGTCGCGGGCGACATCGACAACTTCGAGGTGCTGCTCTTCGCGGGCTCGCAGGCGCAGCCGGTGCTCCCCGCGCTGCGCACGCTGGCCATCAACATGGACGGCGAGCCCGATGAGGACCCCAGCGAGGGCTTCGGCGAGGCCCTGCACCGCTCGTGCCCCGCGCTGCGCGAGATCCGCGCCGGCGGCAGCACCGTCGCCGAGGCGCTGCTGCACTGCGACTCGGTGACGAGCGTCTGCGTCGACGCGCACGCGGGGTTCGACCTCGGCGCGGTCCTCAGGCGCGACGGCGACCTCGCGGCCATCGAGAGCGTCGTCGCCGTCTGCCACGCCTCGCACGTGCACGCGTCGACCGACCCGTCGTTCGGCCACTTCGTCAACAGGTGCCCCGCGCTCCGCAAGCTCGTCATCGCCGAGGCCCCCTACCCCGAGCACCGCAGGCGCGGCTCCAAGGCCTGTTGTATTCTCTCTCCACCATTTCGAATTCAATTGCTCTCGAATTGACTGACAGCCCGCGCAGTTCATCGGGCTCGGCGAGAGGCTGCAGAGGTTCGAGTTCGCGGGCGACTGCGGGGCGCTGCTGGGCATCCTGCAGAGCTCGATCGAGTACCTCGTCGTCGTGCCCGAGGGCGAGGACGAGGAGGCCGAGCAGCTCAGCGACCTGCGCGCCGTCGACCTCTGCATCTCGGCCGACGCCGACCGCCAGCTCGGCGAGGTCCTCGAGGCGCTGCAGGCCATCAGCAGCGCCACGCTCGAGTCGCTGTCGATCATGTACACGCTCGAGGCCGGCCTGGTGCCCTCGTCGTTCATCACGACGATTCTCGACGCGTTCCCGAAGCTCCGCGAGCTGTCGCTGAGGAACGTCGGGCAGTTCTCGGACCTGCTCGACGACGCCGACGTGACGCCGCGCCTCGAGGCCATGAAGCGCCTGTCGATGCACTGCGTAGCCGACGAGGACGACGCGCAGAGGATCTCGGACGCTCTGGCCGACTCGTCGCTGGCGGTCGAGGAGGACGAGTACGAGTACATTGTGCACATCTCCAACGGCAACTGAGAGGGGGCACCACCCGAGCTTTGCAGCGCTGCCGCCCGCGCCCGGGGAGAGCTCTGCCATCCCAATTGCGTCACGCCGAGTGCCTGACATACCCTCCCCTCCCACACGCGCGTGCTGACGTGCTGGTGGAATGCCCCCCTTGCCGGGCAGAATGAATGATCACCCTCTTACTGCTTGCACATACCTCGCTGCGTTCTGGTGGTCCGGCATCACTACTGCTATCGGAACCACTCTGCCTACGTGGGCCCAACACGATGCGGTGTGGCACCAAGCCTCTCAGACCGTTGTGGCTGACTCATCCTATAGCCCACGCGACCCACTCCAACCGCCACAGATGTAGCCACAACCCACCCGCCTCGCGATCTGCGTGCGGTGCAATCTCGGAACCCGCTCCTCCCCTTTGTCTGATTTTCCCGCAGTGTGTCTTCTGTGTGGGCGCCTCGTCGCATTCAAAAAACCTACTGGCAAATGAGCAAAAGACCGCGCGAAGAGACCGGTGACACTCTGCGGCAGGAGCCCGCCTCCACCAGGTTCAGAGCGTCCCCTGCCAAGGGCGTCGACGATATCGACGGCGGCGCGGGCCCAGCGGCGCCGTCGCCGCAGTCGTCGCTGTCGGTAGCGCCGCACCAGTCGCCCACGGAGGACGTCGAGGTCTGGCTCTCGGTCAACACCGACCAGAGGATCTTCGAAGGTCTCGCCCAACCCCCCCTCCCCCGGCACTCGGCGCACAGCCGATTCGCCCAAAACACACAGCACAGCACAGCACAGCACAACAAACAAAAAAACCCAACACACCTGCCCGTGCGCTTATTCGAATTCGCTGTGGCGCCAAGCAGTGGTGGGACGCGACGTGGTCGCGCTGCCCTCGGACATCGGCAAGCTGACCAACCTGCAGTGCATGCGCGGTATGTGGCGCCCAAGAGAGACTGCGCTGCTGTCTCCCCCCAGCAGCTCAGCGCACTAACGCCCCACCCGGCCGCTGGCAGTGGTGGAGAACCAGCTGACGGCAGTGCCCCCGGAGATCGGACTCCTCACCAACCTGCTGCAGCTCGACCGTTGCGCAGCGCCCTCCAAGCCAGTGGCAGCACAGCTCGACACTCACAGGCGCACAACACACAGTGCACAGCAACGCGCTGGCGCAGCTGCCCGGGGAGCTGGGGCTGCTCTCCAACCTGCAGCAGCTGCAACGTGCCCTTACTTGCTGGGCCGCCACTCGGCCACTCACCCAACTCGCAACTCACACCTGCGGGCCCAGTGGGCAGAAACAACCTCGTCGCTCTACCCCCGGAGATCTGCAGCCTCACGAGCCTTCGCGTCTTGGACGGTGAGCGTCTTTCCCCCGAACGCCTCTCACTGCTCTCTGCTCTGCAAGCGAGCAACAACGAGCTCAAGGAGCTCCCAGCCGAGACATGGAAGCTGGCAGGACTGCAGACGCTCAATGGTGAGTGCACCAGGGGGGTCCCTCCTGCCGCAGTTGCTCACCCGGGACAACAGTGTCTGCCAACAGACTGTTCGCGCTGCCTGCCGGGCTGGGGCGCCTCTCGAACCTCAGCCAGCTGCTGCGTATGACCCGCGTTCCGACCTGCAGCGAGACCTGACGCGATGCCGTGGTGTCTTGAAGTGGCGCGCAACAGGATCTCGGAGCTTCCGGCCGAGGTTGGGATGCTCGCCAAACTGCAGAAACTCGATGGTAACGAGTCTCGCCCCTCCGCCTGCGGACCGACCCTACGCGCTGACGTCTTTGCAAAAAGCGAGCGGAAACAGGCTCACGACACTCCCTGCCGAGCTGAGCTCGCTCTCCAGCCTGGCGGACCTGTCGAGTGCATTCACACAGCGATGAACAACACCCAGCGCTGACACTGGTGTCGCAGTCGCCGAGAACCCCTTCGAGGGAGCGCTGGATATCATGGCCTGCAAGTGCGGGACGCCTGCCGGGCTGTCGGAGCTCATGAAGTGGCTTTCGTCACAGCCCCGTGGCCACCCCGCAGTGGCCCCTCAGTGCCAGGCAGCAGCCCCAGATCCCCCGAGCAGAGTGAAGCAGGAGGCTTGCCAGCAGGGGCCGCAGTCCCAGCAGACGGCCAAAGAGGTTGTTCACCTTCTGTGCCCGAGGAAAGTTGGAATGCCCTACGTCGTCTCAGTCACGCTGGGAAGCAACGTCAGCCTTCGGCTGGATTGTGACTACCTTCCTCCCCTCCAACACTGCAGCTGACAGATGGAAAACAGTGCAAGAGAAGAACATCTGCGGTCTCCCTGGCGATGTCGGTCGCCTGACGCACCTGTGGACGTTGAATGGTGCACCCTCTCTCCTCCTGGTTGTCTGCTGTTTGACACAGCTCATTACAGCGATGGAGAACGAGCTCTCCAGTCTCCCTGCGGAGATAGGGCTGCTCACGAATCTCACGTGGCTCGACGGTGAACCTTCTGGTCGGCTCATCGCAACTGACTCTCTTCCTTCAGTGAACACCAATCATCTGAGGGCTCTTCCGGCAGAGATCGGCCATCTGGTCAACTTGACTTGGCTGGACGGTGAGCCAAACTGAATCGGCCACCAGAGTACTGACTACCCACGTCTCTCAGTGTCCGCTAACGAAATCGAGGCCATTCCCCCTGAAATTGGGGGGCTCACGAAGCTTCAGCAGCTGCGCGGTATCGACCAAGTCATATTCTCGTTTCTTACGACAGCTATTCCAGCGAACAACAATGCCATCGAGTCGCTGCCATCCGAGATTGGTCTACTGAACAACCTGACCAGACTGTTCGGTTCGATTCGACCCATTGTATTCCTGCTTCTCACCGCAGACGCTGCAGTGGACAGCAACAAGATCACTGAGCTTCCGCCGTCAATCGGCAAGCTCGTCAGCCTGAAGGGGCTGTTCGGTATGTGTCGCTACCTTTTGAACTCATAGTATAACCGACCCGTTCCACAGCGGACAGAAACCAAATCGCTGTTCTCCCCAAAGAGATCGGGAACCTCTCATTTCTGGAGAAGTTCGGCTGTACGATTCGCTGTCCCGTCTCTTGCTGACAACAGGCGTCATGCCAGTGAAGAGAAACCAACTGCGAGCTCTCCCCCTGACCTTCCTCCACCTATCATCCCTACAATGGATCTCGGGTGCGCTGCCGCGCGCACTTGACCTCTAGCCGCACCTAACCTGTCCACCAACAGTTCAGGGAAACCCGCTGGATCCAGAGCTCCTCCATCAGGCCAAGCACAAGAATGCAACCAGGGTCATGAAGTACCTGGTAAGTTCTTCGTTGTTGCGTTAGCGCGCTCTGATTAGTCTCTTCAGGCCAGCCACAAGGACATAATGGTACCTTGTACACTATCGCCCGCAGTTCCCGCAGAACACCAGGCCCGTGAAGCCCCTGAAGCCCCCGCAGCCCCTGCAGCCCCTGCATCCCCTGCAGCCCCCGCAGCCCCCGCAGCCCCTATAGCCCCTGCAGCCCATGCAGCCCCTGCAGCCCATGCAGCCCCTGTTGCCCCTGCAACCCCCGCAGCTCAGGCAGCCTCCGAAGTCCCTGCTTTTACAGCTCCCGCAGTAGTTGCCGCAGCAGCAGCAGCCCAGAAGGTAGTCTCCAATGCAGCAGCGGATGCAATGATGCTTCCGCCACAGCAACCCGCTGCTGCTCCAGCGCCAGTGGTGAGCATAGAGGTGGACGAAAACAGCGGGCCCATGACACAGGCCACCGCCTGCCGCGCCAAGTTCGAGGCTTCGTTCGAGCGCAACCTGGCGGCCAGCAAGAGGGCAGCGGCAGCAGCGGAGCGCAGGAACAAGTGCGTCGCAGCCGCCCGCGAGGCGGCGCAGGCGACGCAGGCCCAGCGCGACCGCGTGGCCGAGGCGCAGCGCGCACTCGTGGAGGCGCAGCAGCGCCTGGACGCCGAGAGCGCGCATCTGAAAAGGTCGGTCGAAGCGGAGACAGCCGCGGTGGAGCAGCAGCAGCGGGCCGAGAGCGAGGCCAGCGCGGCAAGCCAGGAGGCGGAGAGAACGGCGGAGTGCCACAAGCACTGCGAGGCACAGCTGGAGGAGGTGGGGAAGCGGGAGGCGGAGCTGGGGGAGCGGATCTCGTCGATGAAGCTGGGGGCTCTGACGTGCGGGGACGTGGTGGACGTGCTGAAGGAGGTGGGGCTGCGGGAGCTGTGCGGGCTGTTCGAGCGGAACAACGTGGACGGGGCGGTGCTGGAGATAGTGGACACGAAGCAGCTGCAGAGCTGCCTGGGGGTGGAGGGCGCTGGGGACAGGGCGCGGATCCTGCACGTGTGCCAGACGATCAAGACGTTCGGGCGGCTGACGCTGAGCGACGCTGCGCTGGAGACGACGGTGGCGGCGCGGCTGCCGGAGGAGGTGCGGGACGCGGTGATGGCGCCGTCGTGGACGGAGGAGCAGGTGGCAGCGTGGATGCGGGCCCAGGGCTTCTCCGAGGCCATCGGGCAGCAGGCGAGGTCCGCGGGGCTGACGGGCGAGCGGCTGCTGTTCGACGCCGACGCCGTGATGGCGCTGGACGTGCCCGGGGGCGACAAGATCAAGCTGCAGCGCAAGACCGGCGAGCTCCACAAGGCCCACATGGACGCCCTCACCCACTTCTTCACCAGGCTCCGCGCGCCCGCTGACGCCCCGGCAGACGGCACCCCCGGCGGTGCTCAGCAGGCAGCGGCAGCTGCCCCTCCTCTGGAGGGGGCGGCCGCGGCACTGGAGCAGAGGGTGCCGCCGATGTTCAAGTGCCCCATCACGCTGGGGCTGATGAGGGACCCCGTCGTGGCCCCCGACGGGTTCTTCTACGAGCGGGCGGCCATCGAGAAGTGGCTGCTGGCCCGCGGGACGTCGCCGATGACGAGGAAGCCCATGAGCGTGGGGTCGCTGATGGCCCTCGTGTCGCTCCGCAACGAGATTGCCGAGTGGCTCAGAGGCAACCGCCCCGCATGAGCTCCACTGCGGACCCTCCAAGTCTCGCGTGCCACGTTAACTGTCGGGCTCACAGACCGAGGTCACCACCATCTTCTCGTCTCTAGTGAGTGCTGGTGTATCCATGTGAATGTGTGCCCGTGTGCGTGTGTGGGTCATAAACTGTCAGCGACGGTTGGCAGCTGCGCAGCTTTTTCTTTGTGTGAGCGAAAAACGCTGAGTGTTGACATTGACCAATAATGCGGGTTAATCCATTCCTCTGGTGCAGTGACACAGAGCGACGTGTGTACCTGCGTGCAGCATGCGCTGTGTGAATATTCCGGTACGTTACCGCCGACGCTCAAAGAAAAACCGTTGGGGCTCTGAGATTTCAAGTGTTGCTTCCGCGCACTGGTGCCCAACTTCGGTCTCGGCAAGTGTCACCCAAGTGTTATCACTCGAAAACGACGTTCACGCCCCTGAAGAATCCTCTATTCACAAATAACCGCGGTCTGACACTGCAACACACATGGGGTGTTGTGCTCTATCACACGCCACACTGGCACTCGCCTGGCTGCTCTCTACGGCCCTCGCCATGCCCCTCGAGGTGCTCGTGGACCCGCAGCAGCCCCTCAACGCTGGCGCGACCGTTCTGGGGTCGTTCGCCTCAGGCAGCGCCAACGGGTGGACTGCCGAGCACGGAACCGTCGACGCCTCGTCGGGCTCCCTGGCGCTCAGGGCGGACGGCACGGGGCTCTCGTCTTTTGTACTTGCCTCCGGCAATGGTGCGCTCCACCACTCGATATTTCTCAACGCGCTGCCCTCGTTTTCCCGAGTACTGACACAGACACCCCGTGCAGCAGTAGACCTCGACTACGCCTACAACGTACACAACTGCCTCCCGTTATTCTGTCGGCACTGAAACCCGCTGGGAAATCAAGGATTACGTCGAGTTCAAGCTGGCGGTCCCTTCTGGCGCCCACGTCGCGTACCTCTGGTACGGCTGCAACGGCTGGAACACGGGAGGATTCGACGACAAGCGCAGGGTCTCGATCGCGACGGCCACCGACGGCGGGCAGCACACGTACCGCGTGTTCCTGGGGCTGCAGCCGTGGTACAACGGCGCCCTCACGATGCTCAAGATCTCCCCCTTCGACGCCTCCCCCAGCGGCTCCGTCGCCACGCTCAGCGACGTCAGGGTCGGCGACGGAGACCCGCAGGTGTACGAGCTCAACGAGGTCGAGTACAAGGGCTCGGACGCAGGCGTCTCGCACCTCGAGTCCAAGCACGCGGCCGTGTGGTGGGGCCCCGACAGCAGTATGCCGGTGGGACTTGGGTGGAAAGGGGCGGAGCAGGCAAAGCAGACGTTGCGGACGATCGAGCAGTCGTGGAGGGTACACAGCCGGGTTTCAAGGCTGCTCGAGCCCACGTACCCCAAGGGGGCCGCCAGGACTGGCATGCCGAAGAAGGTGAACTTGTACGTGCTGTGGACCAAGCTGCCCAAGCACGGCAGTGGAGGAGGCTACTGGAGCGGCCTGGACTCTGCGGGCTTCCCAGCCATGTTCATCGACCCCTCTGGTCTCAGGGTGAGAAAAACGCAAGCCCATTCGCATGCACTGACATGACGAGAGCAGGGGAATCCACCGACGGAGGTGATACCGCACGAGCTGTTCCACAGCTTTCAGAACGCGCAAAACAGCAATCTACCCGGGCAGTGGTGGGAGGCCATGGCCAGTACGCCGCTTGTCTCGCACCCATTGAACGGCCCTTTGCTCAACTCGAATGAGGCAGACTACGGACGCGAAAGGTGGATTCAGGTGTACTGGCCCCTGTGCGGCGAGACAGAGCCAGCAAGTGCCCTGAGCCGCGTTGCCACGGCAGCGCTGACGCTGACGCAATTCACCGACGGGCAGGGCAGCAAGTGGGACAGATCCGAGCAAGCATGGCGCTCACTCACGATCATTCAGGTACTATGACGACTGGTTCCAGTTCATGTTCCTCGACGAGAACCCCGACCACATCGCTCAACTGGGAGAGGGTTCACTAATGAAGCTGCTCAACAGCGGGATCAAGCCCGCGAGCGAGTCCGTGTACTCGCTCATGGCGCGCGTACTGGGCATCAACACCGCAGATGCGTTCGCGCTGATGGACAGGCGCCTGGTGGGCATGGACTGGTCCAATGGCGAGGCCATGCGGTCCGCTATCTCCCGCGACACCAACGGGAGGTGGCCCGGGGTGTACCCCGTTCCCGTGGAGGCGGTGCCCGACCGCGACAACACGTGGAGGCCCGTCCGCTGGGCAATGCCCCAGCAGTTCGCCTTCTCCGCGGTTGTCCTCACTCCCTCGTCCCCGACGTCCACGGTGTCGGCAACGGTCACTGGCTACGCTGAGAGCAGCAGGCGGTCCGACTGGAAGTTCTCGCTGGTGGCGCTGAACAAGAACAGCCAGTGGAGCGCGCGGTACAGCAGCTTGACAGGCAACGGGCAGACAGCCAGCATCACTCTGGCGCCCTCGGACACGCACGTGTTCCTCGTCGTCACCGCCACCCCCGGGGAGACACTCGACCCCACGCTGGGCCCCGAGAACATGAAGAACCCCGAGGGCCTCACGTACCCCTTCGAGTTCACTGTCTCCGGAGCCTCTCCTGCGGGCGTCCGTTCGAACCTGTGGTCCGAGGAGCTGGTCGCCGCCCCGGACTACGTGGTGCACTCCAACGGCGGCGGCAGGAAGTCGCCCGCTGCCACAGTGGACGCTAGCGCATACATCGGGCCCGATGCTCTGGTGATGGGCTCTGCAAAGGTGCTTGGCAACGCCAGGGTGTTGGGCCACGCGGTAGTGGCGGAATCGGCCACAGTCTCGGGTGATGCTGTGATCACCGGAAGCGCCGTTGTCAGGGGCGCTGCGACGGTAACCGACAGGGCGAGGGTCGGTGGGTGGGCTATCGTGAAGGAGACGGCCATCATCAGCGGGGATGCCAAAGTGCGAGGGAGCGCGACGGTGTGGGGGAACACCCTGGCGCACTTCACTGCCATCATCCAGGGTCAGTCGCGCGTATGGCGCGAAGGCAACGCCTCGGTGGCTGGGGAGGCCATCCTGGACGGCGACTACGTGGGCTGCAGAGCTGTGAGCAACGGAGTTCAGTACGGGTGGATGTGGGGCGGCGTGACGGAGGAGACGCTGGCCAAGAGAACGGCACCCGCTGGCTACCTCCTCGACTGGAAGTTCGACACCAAGATGGACACAACGGTGCAGGACACGCTGGGCTTTTATCACGGCTACCTTCGCGGCTCACCCGTGTGGAATAATGGGTCGGGGCACTCCGGGGTGTACGACCTCGACGGTGTCGATGACTACGTGGTGGTTGCGGATAGGAGTATCGCATTCGAGCAGAAGATGACCGCCGCCTTTGTGCTACGCATGGCCGACAGCCCGCAGAGCGTGCAGAGCGTTTTCAGCATGGGGGCCGGAAAGAGTGAATACCTCGCACTATCGGTGTCCTCTGTGGACGGCTCTGTCGCCCTGGAGCTTGCCCATGCTGGTCGCAGGTACCGCGTGGCCAGGAGGCACTGCATGTGCGTGGGCGTGTGGACGCACCTGGCGTTCACGGTGGGCTCCGACTCGATGGCGCTGTTCATCAACGGTGCCCGCGTCGGATCTACAGCCGTGCCGGGGGTGACTCCGCTGTCGCTTTTCAGCGAGACGGAGGACTACACGTTGCCCGAGTTCGTGTACTTCGGCAAGAACGGCGGAGCGCCCTCGCAGGCGCTGCTGCACGCGACTGTGGACAGGGTGTCGCTGTGGAGGATCGTTCTCACAGACGACGTCATCCGCAGCGCGGGTGCGGACTATGCTCCTCTGTGTGCAGCCGTGGGGTCGAGCGAGAAGAGCGTCCCGCAGAGCTACAGCAGCCAGGGGCATACCAACTCACAGATACACAGCACAAATTCCGTGGCGAGCCATGGGGATGACAGTACAGTGTTTCGCGGCATCGCCTCTGGTCTGGCGGCGTGCATGTTGAATGTGGCCGCCGCGGTGGCCGTGCAATACTGAGGCAGCACTACGGGCATTGGAGGCAAGGCCAGAATGTCAATACACAAAATGCCTCCTGCCATTTTCCTCTCCCTCGGCTAGCAACAGGCACAATTGCCATAAGAATGGCTGTGTGATGAAAGTGTCTGTAGGTCCGGGTTCTGGGTCTGGGAGTCATTTTGGCCATGGTGTACAGACAACGCTGAGAGAACTGGCGCCGGCGATTCGAAGGCAGCCACAAAGGCCGCTCGGGGGGCATGTTACCCGTTTTGGCGATCCCTTCGGTTGTGCCACGGGCACTCGATGTTGCCAGTGTGAGCACGAGAAATCAGATCAGCAGATCGCACTGTTCGTGTTCGTTGAGAGTCTGTTGAAGTACCACACTACCGGCACTTATCGGTTGTGAACAAAGTTACCCTGACATCGCTCTGCGAAGGCGACAGTGGATGCCCCATGACCTTCTTTGCTGAGCCCGGATACATGAGCCAGTCAGTCTCTCTTTTGTTGCCCGAGTCACGATGTCTCTCAGTGATAAACGGGGCGGGGCACCCATTCAATGCGCCTCGACCACTCGGACTGCGTAGCCCGATCTTGCAGCCGCTATTTGGTGCGTCTGTACACCGGGACCTCATAGCGACCCGTGCAGATATTCGAGGCCAATGCGAGTGCATTTTCTCTGTGCACCCGAAAATGTCCTTTTTCCCCTCGGATTTTAAACCACACAAGCCAGGCACGATTCAGTACATTTTCCGCCACTTGCCAGCACACTCGCCAAAGCGACAGCGGCACACACGCATACACGCCACATGCAGCACACCAGCGCGCGCGCCGTTCTCGCCGTGCTGCTCTGCGCGTGCGCCCTCTGCGAGGCCCTGGTGGACCCCGAGGTCGCCATGGACCCCACGCAGGGGCTCAACCAGGGCTCGACGTCCCTGGGGTCGTTCTCGCGCAACCACACAGCGCAGGGCTGGACGGCCGACGGCGGCGCCCTCGAAGCCTCCGGGGGCTCGCTCGTGCTGACCGCCACTGGCGGCGCCAGCGCGTCGTTCGTCCTGAGCTCCACGCCAGGTGCACCGGCTCTCCTGCCCGATCTGTTGTCCTGTTTTGACACGGCAAAAACACTGCTTGCCATTTTCCCGCGTTCCTTTTGTGAAACAAGACGATTGCACTGGCAAATGCTGTGCAAATCCGGTGGCTGACTCACGCCTACCACTCTCCCTTCTGCTCCTTGGCAGCCGTGGACCTCGACCGTGCCTACAACGTGTGTTTTCCCACGGCGGTTGCACAAAAATCCACCCTGAGTTTTTCTCGTTTGTCCTTGTGTACCTGCAGGACTGGGTCGAGTTCAAGCTCAAGGTGCCCGCAGGGGCCCGCACCGCGTACCTCTGGTACGGCTGCAACGGCTGGCACACGGGCGGTTTCGACACCAAGCGCCGCGTGGCGTTCACAACTGCGGCCGACGGCGCCGAGCACACGTACCGCTTCTTCCTGGGGCTGCAGCCCTGGTACAACGGCGCCCTCAGCATGCTCAAGGTCACGCCCTTCGGCGACGCCACAACCACCGCCGGGGCCGTCGCCACGCTCAACGACGTCGCCGTGGGCGATGCCGAGGACCTGCAGTACCTGCTGAACGAGATCGAGTACAGCGCCACCGACACTTCTGTGTCGCACTACGAGACCAAGCACCTCGCGGTCTGGTGGGGCCCCGACTCGACCACGCCAGCGGGATACGGCTGGCAGGGCCTGGCGCAGGCGCGCCTGACGCTGCGCAACGCCGAGCAGGCGTGGAAGGTGTACACGCACGTCAGGAAGATGCGGATTCCGTCATACGTGATGAAGGGCGACAGGGGCGGCTCGCGCAGGAAGGTCAACCTCTACGTGTTCCTCACGGGGCTCCCCAAGCACAGCGGCAAGGGCGGCTACTTCTCTGGCATCGACAGCGGCGGCTACCCCGCAATGTACATCGACGCCTCTGGGCTCAGGGTGCGTGTGGCGTGGCTGATTTCTGTTGCTCAACGCTTCGGCCAACGCAGGGAGACCCGCCGAGCGACGTTGTGTCGCACGAGCTGTTCCACGTTTTCCAGTTCGACCAGGACAGCACGCTCTACGGGCCCTGGTGGGAGGCTCTGGCCAGTGCGCCTCACGCTCTTTTGCCCACCCGCCTTGTTGCCCTGACTGACTTTGTGCGGCTCCCGTAGACTACGGCCGCGAGATGTGGGTCAACGTGTTCTGGCCGCTGACCGGAAACACCGAGCCATCTGCCCCCGTCAGTCTGGCGGGCCCCAACTTCCTCTACTGGCCGCAGTTCACCGACGGTCACGGAGCAAAGTACAGCCCTCAGTTGCCTTGGGCGGCGCTAAGTTGTCTCTGCTGCGTCGCAGGTACTACGACGACCGCTACCACCTCGTGTACCTCGACCAGAACCCCGACAACCTGCCCAACCTCGGCGACGGGTCGGTGACGAAGCTGCTAAACGCCGGTGAGCCCGTCAGCGGGGAGACGTCGTTCCAGCGCATCGCGCGCGTCATGAAGGTCGACCTCGACGTGCTGTACCCCGCAGTCCACAAGCACCTCGTCGGCATGGACTGGGACAACGCCCCCGCCCTGCGCGCTGCCCTTGCTGGCGAGACCAGCGGGAGGTGGCCCGGCGTGCTGCCCGTCCCCGTGGAGGCCGTGCCCGACCGCGACAACACGTGGAGGCCTGTCCGCTGGGCGATGCCCCAGCAGTTCGCCTTCTCCCCGATCGTGCTCACTCCCGAGACAGCGACATCGACTGTCACCGTCAAGGTCACGGGCTACGCCGAGAGCAGCCGTCAGTCCGGCTGGAGGGTCACGCTCGTAGCGCTGAACAAGAACAACGCGTGGAGCTCGCGGTATGGTGCCACAGTCAAGGACCAAGAGACGGCGAGCATCACGCTGACATCCTCGGACACGCACCTGTTCCTCGTCGTCAGCGCGATCCCCGGCGTCACCCTCGAGCCCGTGCAGGGCGCCGAGGCCATCCGCAGCCCTGCGTGCCTCTTCTACCCGTTCGAGTTCACCGTCTCTGGCGCGTCTCCCATCGGCATCCGCTCGAGCCTCTGGTCGCAGGAGTACGACCTCACGGGCCTCGTCACGCACGCCAACGGCGGCGGCAGGAAGTCCACGACGGCCACCGTCGCCGAGACGGCGTACATCGGCCCCGACGCGCTCGTGCTGGAGTCTGCGCACGTGCTCGACCACGCGAGGATCACGGGGCACGCGATCGTGGCCGGCACGGCGACCGTGTCGGACTGGGGCGTCGTGACTGGCAGCGCGGTGGTCAAGGACAGGGCGCTGGTTGCCGAGCGGGCGCGGGTCAGCGGGTGGGCCGTCCTCAAGGACAGCGTCGTCGTCTCGGGTCGCGCCAGGATCCGCGGCAGCGCCGTCGTCTACGGATGGAGCACCAACATCAACTACAACGCGCTGGTCCAGGGCCGCTCGCTCGTCTGGTACACCAGCGGCGCCGGGACCGTCGCGGGAGACGCCATCCTCGACGGCGACTACAACGGCGGCAAGGGCGTCAAGAACGGCATCCAGTACGGGTGGATGTGGGACGGCGTCGACGCCGAGACCATCGCCAAGAGGACCGCGCCCGCGGGCTACATGCTCGACTGGACGCTCGACAACTACTACGAGTCGAGCGTGCAGGACACGCTGGGCTTCTACACGGGCTACCAGCGCGGCTCCCCCGCGTGGAGCGCCTCCGTGCAGAACCACAGCGGCGTGCTGGCCTTCGACGGCGTCGACGACTACGTCGTGGCGTCTGACAGGAGCGTCGCCTTCGAGCAGCAGATGACCTGGGCGTTTGTGCTGCGCCTGGCGACGCCGGCCGCCGCGCAGTGCGTGTTCAGCATGGGCTCCAACGCGTCGCAGCACCTCTCGCTCTCCACGACCACCACCGGCGCCGTCGTGCTGAAGCTCGCCCTCGGCGGCCGCGCGTACACGGTCGCGACCAGCGGGGCGGTGGGAAGCGGCTGGGCCCACCTCGCGTTCACCGTCGGGGGCAGCATGATGGCGCTGTTCCACAACGGCGCCCGCGTGGGGTCTGCCAACGTCAGCGGCGCCACGCCGGCGGCGCTGTTCAGCGACGTCGAGGACTACGCGCTGCGCGAGTTCGTCTACGTCGGCAAGAACGGCGGCGACGCGTCGCAGGCGCTGCTGCACGGGTCCGTCGACAGGGTGTCGGCGTGGAGGCGGGTGCTCACCGACGCCGAGCTCTCCAGCGCCGCCTGCACCGCCGTCGACTGCAGGGCGGCCTCCGGGTCCTCTGGCAAGACCGCCAGCAGCGGCGCCGGCAGCAGCACCCACTCGTCGAGGAGCCACAAGAGCAGCAGCGCCAGCCACGAGACCAGCGCGCACGGCAGCAGCTCGGGGCACCACCAGCGCAGCGGCGCGGGCCGCAGTGCGGCGGCGATGGCACTGGTACTCGGCCTAGCCGCTGCGATGGGCCTGTGAGCTGGCAACAGAGGTCACACACGCGCATCTAAGGAGAGAAAAAACCAAGTGCTTCCATTCCTGTGCAAAAAATGTTGTTCACCAGGGAAGGGCAAACGACCCCGGAGCTGTTCTGGGAGGTACATCAGCCCACACACTCTCGTCTCGGGTTTTCCAGTGTGTATTCCTTTGCCCCCAGCCGTGATAATCGGGTTATTCAAAACGTACCATTATTTGCTCCACCTTACAGGAGAGCACTCATCCAACTGGCTTAACATTGCCCGCAAGAGGGCATGACGGTTAAACAAGATTTTGTTGCACCGATATCTGGGAGAATATCAACGAATCCAGTTTTACCCGACATGCCCGTATGCGGGCAATCGGGCAGGGAAGATACAAATGCGATATCCCCACAGCAACCCTAGTTTTACAAAAACAAGTCACCTGCACACATTCATGCTGGTGGGAACCGCAAAAACCCTCCCCTGCGCCCTCGCTGCCTGCCTCGTGGGCCTAGCCGGCCTCGCGGTGGCCTCTGTGGCCCCGGAGGTCTCGGTGGACCCACGACAGCAGCTCAACAGCGGCTACACGTCCCTGGGGTCCCAGGGGTGGACAGCCGAGCACGGGTCTGTCAACGCGGGCTCGCTCACCGCAGACGGCAGCGGCACTGCCTCCTTCGTGCTCTCCTCGACCCCACGTGCGCCCAGTGCCCACTTACTCTCTTATCGGTCTTTTCTACTGCGTTGCCCGTTCCTTGCACTTTCCTTGCACTAAAAGCGCATCTTTTCTGCGCAACCGTTTCTGCCCGTTATCAACCCCAAAAAGGTGTTGACTTGGACTTCGGCTACAACGTACGGCTCCACTATACTGGACTCTCCCCGCGCCGGGCTTCGGCTGGGCTGACCGACGCATGGCGCCACTGCAACACAGGACTACGTGGAGTTCAAGCTCAAGGTCCCCTCTGGCGCGCACACGGCGTACCTCTGGTACGGCTGTGATGGCTGGAACACCGGCGGGTTCGACGACAAGCGCAGGGTCTCGTTCACAACGGCCACCGACGGCGGGCAGCACACGTACCGCGTGTTCCTGGGGCTGCAGCCGTGGTACAACGGCGCCCTCACGATGCTCAAGATCTCCCCCTTCGGCGACGCCTCCTCGAGGGGCGCCGTCGCCACGCTCAGCGACGCCAAGGTCGGCGACGGCGACTCGCAGGTGTACGAGCTCAACGAGGCCGAGTACAGTGGCTCGGACACGAGCATCTCGCACCTCGAGTCCAAGCACGTGAGCGTCTGGTGGGGCCCTGACTCGAGCAGGCCCGCGGGCTTCGGCTTTAAGGGCAGGGACCAGGCACGGCTCGTCCTGCGCACGATGGAGAGCTCGTGGAAGGTGTACAAGCGCCTGCTGAAGCTCAACGAGCCCACGTACACAAACGCCAACCCCAGCAGGAGCGGCGCACCCAAGAAGGTCAACCTCTACGTGCTGCTCACGTCACTGCCCAAGCACAACGCCAACGAGGGCGGCTACTTTGCCGGCACCGACTCGCAGGGCTTCCCCGCCATGTTCGTCGACGCCTCTGGGCTGAGGGTGAGCGCGCCATCCAGCATGCACTCCAGATTGCTAACGGCGAGCAGGGGAACCCACCGACCGAGGTGATACCGCACGAGCTGTACCACTGCTTCCAGATGGGCCAGAAGAGTGACCTGCCCGGGCAGTGGTGGGAGGCCATGGCCAGTGCGCACAGCTAACGGTAATGCTATCATTTCTAACGGCGGTTCACGTGCTCTCAGACTACGGGCGCGAGAGGTGGATCCAGGTGTTCTGGCCCCAGTGCGGAGACCCCGAGCCCTCGGAGACCCTGAGCCGCTCTGCCCCCACGTTCCTGTACTACACTCCGTTCACCGACGGCCACGGCGGCAAGTGCGTCAAGAGACCTGCAATCGCAAGTTGCAACAACGCTCACAAGAGTCTCCCCCCACGCCGTTCAGGTACTACGACGACTGGTTCCAGTTCCTCTACCTCGACGAGAACCCCGAGAAGCTGCCCCAGCTGGGCGACGGCGCCGTCACGAAGATTCTCAACGGAGGGACCAAGCGCGACGGCGAGTCGGCGTACGGCGTCATCGCCAGGGTCCTCCAGATCGACTTGCCCCAGGTCTACTCGGGGCTGCACAAGCACCTCGTCGGCATGGACTGGGCCAACGGCGTCGCCATGCGCTCGAACTTCGCGGGAGAGACCAACGGGAGGTGGCCCGGCGTGATGCCCGTCCCCGTCGAGGCCGTGCCCGACCGCAGCAACGCGTGGAGGCCCGTCCGCTGGGCGATGCCTCAGCAGTTCGCCTTCGCCCCCATCGTGCTGACTCCGTCGTCCGCGACGGCCAAGGTCTCGGTGACCCTGACGGGCTACGCTGAGAGCGAGCACCAATCAGACTGGAGGTTCACGCTCGTCGCACTGAACAAGAACAACGGGTGGAGCTCGCGGTACAGCGCCACTGCGAAGAACCTGCAAACGGCGAGCATCACGCTGACGTCCTCGGACACGCATCTCTTCCTCGTCGTCAGCGCCACCCCTGGCGTCCCTCTGGACCCCACGCAGGGCCCCGACGCCATCCGCAACCCCGACTGCCGCACGCACCCGTTCGAGTTCACCGTCTCTGGCGCGTCTCCCGCGGGCATCCGCTCGGGCCTCTGGGCCGCCGACTACGCCGCCGACAACTACGTCACGCACTCCAACGGTGGAGGCAAGAAGTCGCGCGACGCCGTCGTCGACGCGAGCGCCTACGTCGGGCCCAACGCGATAGTCGCGGGGTCCGCGAGGGTTCAGGGCAACGCCAGGATCCTCGGCCACGCGATTGTCGCCGACTCGGCCACCGTCTCGGGCAACGCCGTCGTCTCTGGCGGCGCCGTCGTCAGGGGCTCGGCCACCGTCTCGGGCAACGCCGTCGTCTCTGGCGGCGCCGTCGTCAGGGGCTCGGCCACCGTCACGAACAACGCGCGCGTCAGCGGGTGGGCCGTCCTCAAGGAGTCCGCCGCAGTCTCCGGCTCGGCGCGCGTCCGCGGCAGCGCCGTCCTGTACGAGAGGGCGAGCGTCGAGGGCAACGCCATCGTGCAGGGCATGGCGCACCTCTGGCACACCAGCGGCACCGTCTCGGGCGAGGCCATCCTCGACGGCGACTTCATGAGCGGCAACGGCGTCAGCAACGGCGTTCAGTACGGGTGGATGTGGGGCGGCCTCGACGACGCGACGATGGCCAAGAGGACCGCGCCCGCGGGCTACATGCTCGAGTGGACCTTCGCCAGCAAGATGGACTCGACGGCGCTCGACACGCTGGGCTTCTACAACGGCTACCTGCGCGGCTCGCCCGCCTGGAGCGACGGCGACGGCGACCACGCCGGCGTGTACACGTTCGACGGCAAGGACGACTACGCCGTCGTCGCGGACAGGAGCGTCGCCTTCGAGCAGCGCATGACCGTCGCGCTGGTGCTGCGCATGGAGGCCAGCACGACGCGCAGCCTCTTCAGCATGGGCTCGTCCGCCAGCGAGCACCTCGCGCTCTCGTCGTCGACGTACGCGGGCGCGGCGGTGCTGGAGCTCGCGCACGCCGGGAAGACGTACCGCGTGGCCGCTGCGCACGGGCTCTGCGCGGGCAAGTGGGCGCACGTGGCGTTCACGATCGGCGACGGCAAGATGGCGCTCTACGTCAACGGCAGGAGCGCCGGCAGCACGCCGGTGGGGAGCGCGACGCCCATGTCGCTGTTCGACGACGGCGAGGACTACGCGCTGCCGGGGTTCGTGTACGTCGGCAAGAACGGGGCGGCGACCGCGAAGCTGCTCCGCGGGGCCGTCGACAAGGTCTCCGTCTGGCGCAGGGTGCTCAGCGACGGCGAGATCCAGCAGGCAGGGTCGTCGTTCGACTCGTCGTGCAGCGAGGGAGCGCTGCCGGGGCCCGACTCGGACTCGGCCGTGGCGCCCGCGACGAGCAGCAGCCGCAAGGACGACAAGCCCGACGACAAGTCGGACAAGCCCGAGAGCAACGTCCCCGCCAGCAGCAGCCACACCCCCAGCCACACCACTCCGACTGTCAGCTCCGACGACGACCTGCTCAGCGCTGGCGGATGCGCCGCCGTTGGAGCCGGGCTGCTCGTGGCGATAGCAGCAGCGCTCTACTGAGCTTTTGTACCGAGTGCTGACGTTGTTGATATCCAAGATTTACAAAAATCTCGCATAAGATTTGCTCCTTGAAATCTTCGGTTGCGTGTCACCGGTTTTTTTCAATTTCGGTTGTGTGTTCCAACTGAACTCGCGAGTGAAGCAGCAAGAGCAGCGCCATGTCGAAGCCGGCGACCAAGATCGCTCAGTTCTCTGAGCTGTGCAAGAGGATCTACAAGGACCAGGCCATCTGGTTCCTCGTGCGCCTCTCCAAGACCGCCTCACCAGCGTTCTGATGACCGCCTTCTGATGCTGCTGGTGCTCGCTGCTGCTGCTGCTGCTGTAGAACGGGTTCTGGGGCAACGGCGTGGGCCCCAAGGACGCGAACCAGGTGTGGGACTGGGTGTCCAAGTTTGTGGAGCTGGACCTCATGAGCAGCGACAAGAAGGGCCACAACGGTCCGCTGCCCCCGCGTATTTTTGGGACCGAATTTCCGTTTGCTCACCTGCCGGCTCTTGCGTCGTTGTCGTGATGCGTTGTTGTCATTGTCGTTGTCGTTGTTGTGTTTGCCCGTTGATGTTCGCCAGGCTGGGAGCTCGACCAGTTCTGGAGCGCCAAGTTCCTCGGTGAGTTGCCTCGCTCCCCCCTCGCCAGCCAGCCGCAGCCCCCGCGGCACCTCGCTGAAGCCCGCGCTGCCTCGCCCTGCACCCCCGCGCAGAGTCCAACAACCAGACGCTGACCGCCCTGGCCCGCAAGGAGGCCCTGCGCCTCATCGACGCCGACAACAACGGCCGCATGAGCGTCCTCGAGTACCTCGTGCGTCCTCTTGCTCCCGCGCCCGCGCCCGCTCAGCCCCGGGTGCTGGTGCTCGTGCTGTGCTCTGCGTTGGTGCTGCCCCCCCACTTGCAGGTGTGGCACTTCAAGAAGGGCATCGACGAGACGGTCGACAGCCCGCAGGGCACCAGCCCCGAGCTCGAGGAGGCCCAGCGCGCCCTCCGCAAGGTCCAGACCGCCATCGAGGACGCCCGCCGCCTCGAGGAGGAGCTCCGCGTCGCCGTCGCCGACGTGCGATTTCATTTTCCCCGCCGATGAGCCAATTGGCCAATTCAATTGAACGCTCGAACTCCTCGCTCTCTCGTGCAGCTCAAGAAGCAGGAAGAGGCGTACGCGAACCGCGTGCGCCTGCTGGAGGAGAAGGCCAACGACGCGTCGGCGTCGACGGTGGCGCGCAGCCGCGCGGCCAACGAGCTGGCGCAGGTCAAGGGCGAGGACCCGCTGCCTCTGCGCAAGGCCAAGCTGACGCAGGAGGCCGCGCTGCGCAAGGTCCAGAAGCAGCAGGACAAGCTGCAGCAGGAGCTGGCGGCGGCGCAGGCGGCGGTGGACAGGGCGCGGGCGTCGAGCAAGGGCGGGCTGGCGCCGGGGATGATCTGGTGGATGCAGCGCGAGCTCTTTGAGGGCGACAGGAGCCTCCCCAAGTCCAGGCAGAAGTACGACCACAGCAAGCCCTTCGACTTCGACCCCCAGGCCTGAGCCCCCAGCTCGGGACTGCCAGAGTGCTCTGCTGGTGATGAGGTGGCTCTCCTGCACTTCTCTGTGCCCCGTATTTCCTCCCTGGGCACTCGCTTGTCTCGCCACGCCGTCGGAGGTTTGCCAGCACTGACCTGTTGTGATCCAAGTGTCAGCGGTCACTCGTGCACGAGTGACCAGACAGCAAACCCGGGTGAAGTCTGATTTATATTCGGGAGCGCTGCATCTGCTGTGGCATGTGTTGGGTGGTGTGAGTTCTTTGTGATTTCAGAGGTATGCTGTGGCACTGGTAGTGCATAATGCACCAACCTGCGGGGAAGATACCCAGATAAAAAACCCAGTGGGTTCACTTGGGAGGTGACGGTTGGCCTGGCCCAACCAGTCGGTCCACAGCAGGGAAACAAAAGGAGGTCTTGGGGGTGTGCGTACGATGGAGGGTCTTCGCGAAATGAGCTCTGCCGACCAGGAGTGCGCACTGCAGCTGCTCCGCGAGGACGTCACCGAGCTCGGCTGCACCCACGACAGCTCCGACCCGGGCCTGAGAGCCGCCCTGCAGGCCCTCACGGAGGAGCTCGAGTCGGTCTCCCTCCACCAGACACTCCTGAAGCACGAGGACCTCGTGAGGACCGACCTCGACACGGCCCTGCGCCTCTACCTGCTCGAGGCCGAGGACAGGCGCATAGCCTACTCCCTGGCGGAGGAGACGCCCGCCCCGGACCCCTACGAGGACGCCGTCCGCTCGCTCCAGCAGAACACGAACTCGGCCCCGGTGGAGGAGGAGGAGACGTGTGCGGGGTGCCTGGAGGAGCCGGCCAGGTTCACTCTGGGGTGCGGCCACGCCTACTGCACCGCCTGCACGCAGCGTCTGTTCGAGGCAGCGGCCAGGGACGTGTCGCTGCACCCCGTGCACTGCTGCTCGGTAGACAAAGGCCTCTTCCCCGAGGGCTGCGCCGAGGCGGTGCTGAGGCCCGGGCTGCTCAAGCAGTTCGTTGAGACGGAGCACCACTGGAGGGAGCTCCAGGAGGCGGACAACCCCGCGAGGCTCGAGGACCTGCAGCTGGACCCCGCGGGCCGCGGGAGCGAGTGGCAGCAGTGCCCCAGGTGCTCGAGCGTCGTGTTCATCAACCGCGGATGCAACCACATGCGCTGCATCTGCGGCTGCGACTTCTGCTTCGTCTGCGCGGTTGTCTGGCACAACTGCTCGTGCGCCCTGTGGGCCGAGAGGAACATCATCTACGAGGTCGAGAACGCCCGCAACAACCAGCAGCGCCAGCATCTGCAGGCACTGGCCAACGAGAACAGGGAGTGCGTGCACTCGTGGGTCCGCTACCAGCTGCCTGGGAGGTGATCCACCTGCCACTGGAATGCGCCTCAGTTCCACTGGGAGTGCCGTCGCTGCGGTGTCCTCACCTGCCGTCTCTGCCGGTACCACCGCATCTGAGATGTACAGCAGCTGTGCATCCTTCATCCAGCTGTTGTCGGACTGTCTGCCGTCCTCTGTGCAGGCTCTCGCTCCCCTCGGCAAGATGCTGAATGAAACACAAGATCATCTGGAAATCAACAGCAATGACCTGGAAACCATGAACGAGAGTCACGGTCGTACTGACGCAGTGGTGCGCTGACCAATTCTCCCAACTGACTCTGAGTCAAAAAAGACGTCTTTTTTGTTTGGGTGGTTCCCTCAACAGCACAACAACAAAATCCGCAACGAGACACCGATTTGCGCCCAACGAGCCTGGCGACCGTGCTCCAGTCAGCAACGTAACCGCCTTGGGCATCAGCTCCGTCGCGGCATGTGCTCCCCACTGAGAACAAGATCGCGGGATACGCGAGGCTGCAGGTGCTCCTGGCGTCAGGGAACTGATGATTACTCTAGGTCAATCCGCGAGGTCCATAACAGCAGGGCAGGCTGCAGCAGGAGCTGTCAGCGGCTCAGGCGGCGACGGGAAAGGCTCGGACGTCGCGAACGAGTGGGGGGCGATCTGGTGGACGCACCGCGAGCGCCCCAATGTGCCATTCATCAACCAACTGCTGCAACCACATGTGCTGTGAGTGCGACCAGTGATCCAAGAGGAACATCGTCTACAAGGTAAACATCGTGCAGAACAACAGGAAGCGACGGCACCGGAAAACGCTGGTCATGGAGAACAGGGAGTACGGCCACGACTGGGAGTACCAGTCTCTCGGGCAGTGCTTGACGTCCCTCGAGCTTGCCCCTCTGTCCCACTGGGATTTCCGCCTCGGTACGAACGTACCACCGCACCTGAGGGCTGGGTGGACGTGAGCCCACTTCGTTCGCCTGGAAAGACACGACGGTGTACATGAATGCACGTTCTACAAGATACCAAACGCGAGTCACGGCCGCACCGACGCAGTGATATCTTCCCAGCGGTCCCAACGTCATTCGTTGTTTGGGTATTCGCACAAAAAAACAAACATCCGCCACGATAACAACACACAAGCCCGTCAGAGACACCACATGAACACGCTGGCATCCATCCTTGTGCTCGCCCTGCTCCTCCACGATGCGAGCTCGCATTCGCACTCGCTCAAGGAGCACTTTGGGACCAGCAGGCCCTACGAGCCCGGTGACCGCGCCCCAGTCAGCCCCCCGGACAACTACACCGTCGTGGGCATCAGCTCCGTCGGCCGCCACGGCTCGCGCTTCCCCACAGAGAAGAAGATCGCGGGCTTTGCGAAGCTGCACGAGTTCCTGGCGTCGCACAGGGACAAGCTGAGGGAGAAGTGGATGAAGGAGTGGACCCCCGGCTTCGACGTCGACCAGAGCGGCGTCCTCACCAGCCGCGGCGCCTCGGAGCTGATCGGCATCGGCGAGCGGATGGCGGAGCGCTTCGGGGACGTCCTCCAGCCCTACAACCCCAACGTCGTCGTCTCGACATGCACATACGTACGCATCCGCAAGTAGCAACTTGCATTCCCTGGTTTTCGCCAGATGCGCCGACGCAGATTGGGCGTTTCCCCACACACGCCGAATAACAAAACCCGCCGCGTGCCGTTTCCCACCGTTTGGCAGAAACCGAGGACGTGCCAGTCGGGCGTCGCGTTTGGGCTCGGGGCTATAGGGGAGTCCAACTTCAGGGTGTCGCCGTGGGCCGTCACGGAGGACAGCACTGGCAGGGAGCTGCGGTTCTTCGAGCACTGCCCGGCCTACGTCAACGGGGTCGACGACAACGACACGGCGTACGCCCCTCTCGAGGCCTACAGGGCCACTGTCTACGCCCGCATCGCCCCCAAGATCGCTCGGGCCACGGGACTTCCAGCGGACAAGCTCGTCAAGGGCAACCGCATCACGAAGATGTGGGACCTGTGCGTGTGGGACACGCTTGTGCACAGCAGCAAGGCTGGCCAGGAGGGCTGGTGCAGCCTCTTCGACGCCGACGACGCCAAGGACATGGAGCTGGCGGGCGACCTGAAGAAGTGGATCGAGTGCGGGTACGGCGTGCCCCTCTCGTACCGCGTGGCTGCCCCGCTGCTGCAGGCCATCGTCAGCCACCTCGACGACCTCGCTGCCGGCAGGTCGCACGTCCGGGCTCGCCTGAGGTTCGCCCACGGGGAGACGGTCGTCCCTCTGCTGGCGCTGCTGGGGCTGTACCGCGACGAGGTGCCCCTGGCAGAGATGACGTCGCGGCAGAGGGAGGGCAGGCAGTGGCGCATGTCGAAGATCGGGAGGATGGCCACCAACGTGTTCTTCCTCCTGGCGACAGCTGGAGACGGGAGAGAGCCGCTGGTGCAGGTGCTGCACGACGAGTCGCCAGTCGTCCTGGAGAGGGCCGGGTGCCACAGGGAGTGGTGCCCTCTCTCTGCAATTAAGGCGGCGTTCGCAGAAGACCTGGCTACAGACTTCGACCAGCTTTGTGCTTGGTAGACTTCTCTCCGAAGTCCTTCACATCATCCGCTGTACAAAGGAAAATGGAAGCTGCTTGTATTCCCAGAAAGCCGTGTAGAGAAAAAGGTCAAGCTCAACTCATTGCCCTTCATCTGTTTTTGAACAAGGACGTTGTTGTAATGCTCTAGTGTCGACCTCTCCTTTCAGGACGTCACAACAGTGCATCCTTGAATCACCCACCACGAAGAGATTCCGTCCTGCCAGCTGAGAGCTGCTTATTTGAATTGCTCAACTTGATTTCGCAAGTCAAATTAACAGATTACTGTAAACTGGTTTCTCTGAAAGAGTCGAGTGTGGCACTTGCACGGCACAATGACCATGCGTTGCCGAGTCTTTCTCTCCACCCTCGGCATGGAAGAACAGAAGTGGATGGCTGAAGCAGCATACATTATCAATCAGACTCATGAATGACAATTGTTGTGAGAGGCGAAGAACAAGTGCTTAACCAGCGTGGGAACGTTGAATTCTGTGAGTGCACGGACAGTTCTTGCACGGTTCTGTAGATTTTTCAACAGACAGATCAAAACTGAAATTAGAACAGCGTATCGTGTTTGAATCTCTAGAACGACCACGAAGAGCCATGATGACGAAACGTTGAGCATGTGTTGGGTGATTCATGACAACCCGGCCGAAAATCTGCTGGCCTCAGGTTTCGCAGACTGTTCTTCTCACCGTCTTTACATGTGTGCCCAACCTCTTAACATGGACACGCTGACTTCCATCCTCGTTTTCGTTGTGCTCCTCCAGAGTGCAGCCTCGCACTCGATCAAGGAGCACTTTGGGACCAGCAGGCCCTACGAGCCCGGTGACCGCGCCCCAGTCAGCCCCCCGGACAACTACACCGTCGTGGGCATCAGCTCCGTCGGCCGCCACGGCTCGCGCTTCCCCACAGAGAAGACGATCGCGGGCTTTGCGAAGCTGCACGAGTTCCTGGCGTCGCACAGGGACAAGCTGAGGGAGAAGTGGATGAAGGAGTGGACCCCCGGCTTCGACGTCGACCAGAGCGGCGTCCTCACAAGCCGCGGCGCCTCGGAGCTGATCGGCATCGGCGAGCGGATGGCGGAGCGCTTCGGGGACGTCCTCCAGCCCTACAACCCCAACGTCGTCGTTTCCACCTGCACATACGTGCGTCGCCGGTTGTTTTGCCGCACCGGTGGTCTTCCCAGGGGGTGTCGCCGACGCAGAGTTGTGAAATTGCACTATCCTATCCCAACCGTTCGATCCTACGGGGCCCATAGAAGCCGAGGACGTGCCAGTCGGGCGTCGCGTTTGGGCTCGGCGCAATCGGGGAGGCTGGCTTCAGGGTGTCGCCGTGGGCCGTCACGGAGGACAGCACTGGCAGGGAGCTGCGGTTCTTCGAGACGTGTCCGGCCTACGTCAACAAGGTCGACAACAACGACACCGCCTTCTCCCAGCTCGACTCCCTCAAGGCCACTGTCTACGCCCGCATCGCCCCCAAGATCGCTCGGGCCACGGGACTTCCAGCGGACAAGCTCGTCAAGGGCAACCGCATCACGAAGATGTGGGACCTGTGCGTGTGGGACACGCTTGTGCACAGCAGCAAGGCTGGCCAGGAGGGCTGGTGCAGCCTCTTCGACGCCGACGACGCCGAGGACATGGAGCTGGCGGGCGACCTGAAGAAGTGGATCGAGTGCGGGTACGGCGTGCCCCTCTCGTACCGCGTGGCTGCCCCGCTGCTGCAAGCCATCGTCAGCCACCTCGACGACCTCGCTGCCGGCAGGTCGCACGTCCGGGCTCGCCTGAGGTTCGCCCACGGGGAGACGGTCGTCCCTCTGCTGGCGCTGCTGGGGCTGTACCGCGACGAGGTGCCCCTGGCAGAGATGACGTCGCGGCAGAGGGAGGGCAGGCAGTGGCGCATGTCGAAGATCGGGAGGATGGCCACCAACGTGTTCTTCCTCCTGGCGACAGCTGGAGACGGGAGAGAGCCGCTGGTGCAGGTGCTGCATGACGAGTCACCAGTTGTTCTGGCGAGGGCTGGGTGCCACAGGGAGTGGTGCCCTCTCTCTGCGATCAAGGAAGGGTACTCCGCAGAGCTGTCCATTGACTTTGACAAGCTCTGTGAGCAGTAGTTGCCTTGTTTTTGAAGAGTATCCCACCATGAGCCATTTTCTTTGTGACAGCCATCATTGCAACCTTTGTGCTCAAAGGCATACTTCATGAAGAGTGTTCATGATGGCTACAGTCCAGCCCATTCCAGAATCCCACCCATCAACCGCATTTAATCGACAGAGTGTCTTTACCTCTGGGTGTACAGCCCACTCCTGAAACTGAGAACGGTTGTCTTTGAATTAAGAATCTCTATGGATACTCTCACACGAAAGCCTTATAGTTGAATTGTCAGATTGAATACGACCTGTTGGGAGTGGCAAAGTGTCTCACGCTCCTTACTTTCCGCGGGAGGCCTTGAGCAGCACCTCGTCGAAGTCCAGCGTTGCTGCGTCGCCCGCCTGCACGGCGGTGCTGATGCCCACGAGCGCTGCTCGCATAGCCTTGTCGGTGGTCGTGTAGACCATCTTCATCTTGATCGACGCCGCCGCGGGCGCCCAGAGGAAGAAGACCATCTTGCTCCTGCTCCCTCTCACCGTTGTGTACTCGAGGTCGTAGACGGCAAACCTGCACGAGTCCTTGGGCAGCGCCGCCTCCAGGTCGCTGTACTGCGCGTCGCGCGGCGCCACGCGGTCGACGACGACGTTGCGCAGGTCGTCGGTGACCCTGAAGACCACGAAGCGGCCCGTCTTGGCGAATTTGAGCCCGTTGAACGCCGTCATCACCTCGTCCGCGATTGGCACTGCCATTGTTTGCGTCTCTGTCTTCCCCTTGCGCTTCTTCTTCTGTCTGCTTGTCTGTTTGTTCTGGTGACTTAGGTGTCCGCAGGCACTGGGGTTACCTCCATCGGTTTTCGTGGAACAGACGCCGAATTTACCGAGAACAGATAAAAAAGAGGCGAGTCCTCCGATGTTCATACCATCATACTGACTGGAGATTACTCGTCTTGACACTGGTCAATTGACCATCTCGCGCGTACCAAATCGCTGGAGAGAATCGTTTCCGGAACAGTAGCAACCAACATAGTCCACTAACAATCAGGATGATGATACTTGCCTCGCACGTTGATACGCTGGTACCGTTACCGCGACAGAGGGTAGAGCCTCAGGGGTGGATGGGATCTCAGGGCTTCTTGTTGCAGAGTACCTTGTGCCTGGGCCAGTCGGCCCGCTGGCACTCGGGGCTGCAGTAGCGCTCCTCCATGCACCTCCCGCAGCGCAGGTGCCCCTCCGCCCCACACCCCGCGGCGCAGGGCTTGGGGACCTTGGGAGCCTTGGAAGCCTTAGGGGGCTTGGCAGCCTTGGCGTCCTGGGAGCGCAAGACCGAGTCCCTGAGCTTCTGCTCGGGTGCCCTGTGCATGTGTTTGGATGCGTCCGAGACCTCAGCGTAGGGGTCCAGCCCGTAGAGCGGCGCGATGCAGGCCGTGCGGAACAGCCCGCGCGCGCGCTGGTCTCGCGGGAAGGGGAACGAGTCGGGCAGCGGGGACTCTACGTAGTGCGCCGACGACCACTCGAGGAACTTGGCCCACAGCGGGATCTCCTGCGTCGAGGCGGAGATCATGTGCAGGTCGTCGAGCGTCTTCTTGAGGCGCCGCGGCATCTCCTTGAGGACCTCGCCCGCCTCCTCGGTGACGCGGCACCACGCCACGTGCAGCGCGGGGACGTCGGCCGCCAGCGACACGCCGACGCTGTCGACCCACAGCAGGAAGACGGGCATGAACGCCTCGCCGTCGCCGACCCAGTGCACGGCGCTCCAGTGCGGGCGGCACCGGAAGTCGTCGTTGCAGGCCGTCCGGAAGAGCTCGTAGAGGCTGTACTTGAGCGACGCGAGCCCCTGGCAGCCCTCGCCCGCGTGCGCCGCGAGCTCCCTGCGCTCGGCCTCGCAGAGCGCGGTGCCCAGCGTCGGCGCGACGAGCTGCGAGTGCTCGTGCGGTATCGCGTGCCAGAGCTCTGCCGCGCGCGGCCAGTGGCACTGCGGCGTAGTGTCGAGGAAGGCGTCGTAGCCCGCGCGCGGCATGCGCACCTCGAGCGTGCCCTGCTTGGCCGAGCGCTTGACGCCCACGGCGGCCCAGTCCACGGGGCACGGCAGCGCCAGACGCAGCGAGAGCCCCCCGGCGCCCGGGGCGTAGAGCTCCACAGCGCTCCGCGAGTCGCTGCGGATGCCGATCGACGACGCCACCCGCCTGGCCGCCTCGCTCATCTGCGCACCAGACGTGGCGTCAGGGGATGGGAGATGGGGTGCAGAGAGCTAGCGCGCCTTGACTACGAACGTGGTCGCCGTGTGAGTCCACGACGCAGAGACGACCTCGCCCAGAGGCGACGACGCCGCGGGGGCGCAGCGCGAGCGCGAGCAGAGCAGAGCGCCGCCGGGCGAGTGCGGGGCCGCGGACACGGCGCAGCGGTCCCAGGGGACGCGCACGAGGCAGGGCGGCACCATCTGCTGCAGCGTGATGCCCATGGCGCTGGCGGGCAGCTGCGAGGCGAGCAGCACGACGCGCATCGCAGCGCCGCCGCCGTCGGCGGTGGTCCCGAGGTCGACCGAGAGGAACTTGTGCGCGCAGAGGCGCCGCGGGCACACGACGTCGACGGCCACCAGCGGCGACGTGCACGCGGCGTCCCACCCGTCGGGCGCGCGGTCGTCGACGCGGACCGTGTACTGCGTCATCCCGGCGGCGGCGATGCCCTCGAACGAGTGCAGCGCCGCCCGGTGCAGCAGCAGGCGCAGCTCGTCGAACGGCACGACGCAGTCGGGCAGCGCGCGGCCGCGCTCCTCTGCGAGCTCGAGGAGCCGCGTGAGGTCGAGCTCCGAGAGCGCGGCGCGGGCGGCGCAGAGCAGCCGCGCGAACGTCGCGACGCAGCGGCGGGGCCGCGAGACCTCCGTCAGCGGCGAGACCTGCGGCCACGAGCAGGCGAGGAAGAGCCCTACGAGGTCGTCGACGAGCTGCGGGCTGTCGCGCAGCCGCACGGGCGTCGGGCTGTGCTCGACGACCGGCAGCCACGCGATCCGCTGCAGCGTGCACAGCCCGGCGGCCTCGCCGGCGAGCAGCTTGCACGAGAGCAGCGCGTTGGGCAGCGCCTCGCCGAACGCGCGCGTCGTGTCGAACGAGGCGGCGCCGCACGGCAGCCGCAGGCCCAGCAGCAGCTCGACGGCCTCGAGCGGCAGCCGCAGCTGCTCGCCGACGAACCCCGCGATGCTCGAGTTGTAGAGCTCCGCGGCCATCGTGTCGGTGCGCAGCCGCGCGTGCGGCGCCCGTCGCAGCAGCGGCGCGCAGCTGACGAGCAGCGGCAGCAGGCCGACGGCGTCGGCCGCGTGCGACGTCGCGATGATGTCGTGCACCGCCGGGCCGTCGGGCAGGTGGTCCGCGTGCAGCCGCACGCGGCGCTCGAGGTCGCCGGACGATGCCAGCGCCTCGGCCCCGGGCCCCGCGGCCGCGAGCTCGCAGTAGTCGCAGAGGTCTCCGGCGAAGAGCCACAGCTCCGCGCGGACCTCCGCGGCCGCGGGCGCGAAGTCCTCGAGCCAGCGCCCGAGCTGCTCGACGCTGTCCGCGAGCATCCGCGAGCCGGGCGCCATCGCGGCGGCCCTGGCGTAGCGCAGCTCTGCCTCGGGCGTCAGCAGCGGGTGGTCCATGCAGGCGAACGGGTTGCTGGCCCCGTGCAGCGTCCACCGCGCCTCCCGCGTGTCCGAGAAGAACGTCGGGTTCACCACCGTGGCCGCCTCGGGCCCCGCGCGGCCCGCTCGGCTCGCCGAGAGCGCGTCGGCCCAGCAGCCCGCGCGCGCCCACGCGGCTGCCTCGTCGGCGAGCTCGCCCGTGGCCATGTGCGCGCGCCCCCTGTCGTACGACATGCAGTCGCCCACGTAGAAGCCGGCCACCACGTCACAGCCGGCGCCGTTGCAGCCGCAGCCCAGGCGCCCGTGGCCCTCGGCGGCGCTGCGCCACAGGCGCCTGGCGTCGTCGCACGTCAGCCGCCCCAGCGCCCCGCGGCCCTCGAGCGCCCCCAGCCACGCGCTCAGCGCCCCGTGCACCAGCCCGCGCGTCCCGGGGTCGCAGAACCGCACGGAACCGACGCCCAGCACCCGCGCCGCGTCACCGCCGCCGCCGTCTCCGCCGGCCGTCTCGCGGACGAGACCCGCCAGGGCGCCCCGCAGCATCGCAGCCGTCCCGGGCCCCAGCGCCGCGTTGAAGAGCACCTCCCACGCCCGCGCCGCGTACTCGGCGCCCGCCGTGACGTCAGCGGCGCGCGGGAAGGCGGCGGCGAGGCGGAGGACGACGAGGGCGCGGGCGAGGGCGTGGGGCGAGGCGTCGACGAGGGTCAGGGCCGCGCGGCGCAGGGTGCGCGGGCGGCCGGCGGCGCGGGCGCAGTGGAGCGTGCGGAGGAGGGCGAGGGCGTCGGCGGGCGGCGCGAGGAGGAGGGCGCGGGCGCTGGGGGCGGCGGGGGGCACGTGGGCCAGCAGGTCGTCGGGCGGCGCGCTTCCAAAGGCCCGGAAGCGGCGCGCTGTGGGCGGGCGCCAGCGGGTGGCAGTGGGGCGCAGCAGCATCGGGTCGGGGGCAGGGGGGCTCGCGGGGGACGGGGCTGCTGGCTGCGGACGCGTTCCACACAGGGAGAGCGGCTGTGCGTCCCAGAGATTTGCTCCGGAAAGATCTTTCGGAGTCGTGGACGGAGAGATCTCGAGATTCTTCTGGTCGAGTGCTGGCTCGCAGACCAATCCCATCGCTCGTTGATAAATACTCGCCCACTCCAAGACTCAGTCCACATCAGAAGTCCATGAAATAGTGTGGAAGGTATCACCAATTCTGGTTGCTGATCCTCCAGCGGCGAAGCTGCCCCAAGCTGCTACTTCCTTCCTTCTGAACTACTGTGCCATGTTGCAGTGGCTAATTATTACTGCAGTGACTGCCTACAAAGGGAAATAGCAATTGATTATGCTAGTAGAAGAGCAAGAAATTTGGCATACCATTTCTTGTTGAGGCAATGCCTTCAGCTCAACCCTTACCCGTTGAGATCAGAACCACTCTGTTCTAGGGCGGGGTTAATTCAACCTGAAGAGTCCCTTATGCTCATCGGGCTCGGACATATTTTCCAGTTCTGAGAGATAAATCCAATGTCATCACTGCACGACTGAAAGTACTGATGCGCTGAACTCTCTCACTCTCACACTGCATCTTCCGTGGTGACCCATCACGAATCGGAAGGTGCACTTTTCGTACCCCGAAAAACTATGCAGAGAAGTAGGTGTTTTCCCTGTTTTTCGCATCTTGACTCGGGAACTCGGCTCCCACATACATCCAAGTGCCCGCGCGACTGGATAGCGTGTAGCACGGTTCATTCGGCAACCACGTCTGGGCCAGCGCCACAGTGTTGCACGAGAAGTTTCCCAGAATGTGCAGTTTTGCCTCAGGCTTGATCACACACTTTTTAATTATCTTTCCATCGGTGTGGACACACAACACCCGAGAGAAATCCGCACCCCCTCGGCCTCCGCAAACCCGAGCGGAGTTCGCTAACGGTGGCCTGCCCCACCTCCCCCACCCGCACGATGCCCTCTTTTCGCCACGCCGTCGTTTTCGTCGCGGTTTTTGCGCTGCACTGTGCAGTCGTGCAGGGCACGGCCTTCATGTACCCCAACTACCCCATGCACGTCAACGGCACCACCGTCATGGGCGTCGAGCTCAACATCACCGTCTCCCTCGACGCCACCAGGGGCCGCGGGCCAGGTCGGTCCCAGCCCCTCCGCCCCGCGCCTCTGCCCCTCAGCTGTCGGGGATACCCCTTGTTTGTTTGCCTCTATTTTTCCGAGCGGGCACTGCACGCGGCTGTTTTGATAGGGCTCCCACCCGGCGCTGTGCCTACTCCCCTGCGCAGACATCTCGTCGGTGTGCTAACTGAAGAAAAACCAACCCCTCTCCCCCGCACAGCTGAGGGCCTCTCGTGCTATATACACTGGGGCAAGAGCGACGCGACGTTCGCGACGTGGTCGGACCTGCCCGAGCTGCCCATACGGTACCTCTGCGACACGCCCGACGGCATGAGCGACATCTTCAGGGGCAACCTCAACCAGGCAGCCCAGGGCCTCGCCGCGGGCTTCTACCTCGTCACGGGCCGCTGCAGCTACGCGGACGCCAGCATCTGGGTGGGCCAGGACAAGCTCAACCTCGCCGTCAGCATCTACACCGCCCCGCGCTGCGGCAACGGCGTCAGGGACCCCGCCAGCGCCCTGGGCCCCGCGGAGGACTGCGACATCGCCATCGACGCCAACTGCCGCAACTGCAAGTGCCCCGCGGGCGCCCCGCTCAACGCCGCCCTCAAGGCCTGCTCCCGTGCGTGCCCCACCCCACCCCCCACCACCTCCCCGCAGCGCCTCTTTCGCTTTTACATTTTTCGAGTTTTTCTTGTTTGTTCAAATTCGCGAAACTGCAATTCAAAACGTCGGTTGGGCGTTCCGTTCGCGTGGGACCACACGTCGGGGCCGCACCGGGCCGTTTCTTTCTGCCCGAGACCCGTCTTTTCTTTTTTTCCCCCGCAGAGACCCGGAACGCGATTCCTTTTCCGCTGACCCCCTCGTCTTCGCCACAGCGTGCGGGAACAGCAAGCGGGATGGGGACGAGGAGTGCGAGGTGGCAGGGCAGGGGTGCCTGGCCAACTGCACGTGCAACAGCGCGCTGGGGTGGACGCTGGACAGCGACAAGGATTCGATCGACTGCAGCAAGTGCGGCAACGGCAGGCTGGACGCGGGCGAGCAGTGCGACTCGTCGCCCAGCTGCCTGTCCACGTGCTTCTGCCTCGGGGACTACACCCCCGACAGCAAGGGCTTCTGCCTCAGTGCGCCACTCCTCCCAGCACTCCGTCTTTGCACTTGCACGCACCGCACCGCTTTACAGAACAAACGCCAAACAAAACAAAACAAAACAAACGTACCCCCATTGCTGACTGTCTGATCCCCTCACCTCGGCAGAGGCCGGCGGCGGGGACAGCAAGACCAACGTGCTGGCGATCGCGGTGTCGGTGAGCTGCGCAGGGGCCTTTGTGATCGTCGTGTTCATCGCGATCGTGATCCTGCTCTGGGTCGTCAAGAGCCGCGGCCAGCAGCAGCCCGACGTCAACCACCCCGTCGAGATGGCCGACAGCGGCGTCAACTGCATCCCCGTCGCCGAGGACGCCTCGCCTGCGCACACGGACTCGTCGGGCAACCCCGTCCTCATCACGAGCCTCGGCAGCGCCCCGCCCAGCGCCATCCTCTACGACGCCAACGGCAAGCCGATGCCCGTCATGCTCGTCGGGGGCACGCCCGTGCTGAGCTCGACGGGCGCCCAGCAGCAGAGCTTCGCTGCGACGGGCGTCTACGACATGGGGTACCCGCAGGCGGCGACGGCGCTGCCCCCGCCGACGTTGTCGTCGCACTCGTCGGGGCCGGCGACGGGGCCCGTGTACCTCTGCAGGAGCGGGGCCAGCAGCGAGGCGACGCCGCCCGTCTTCACCGAGGCGCCGGCGTCGACGGTGTTCTCCAGCACGAGCCTCGCGCTCAGCACGAGGTGACCGCGGAGCCCCTCACGCAGGGCGGCAGCGACACTCGCACACAGCAACACAACTACAACTGCACACTCGCTGACACACACACGCACACACATACGCATTTACGAACTAGAATTAACCAAACCCACAGACACTGTCGCTAAGTGAGAACGAGGATTCCAAACCCCCCACCCCCCGTCAGTTAGTCAGTTAGGTGGTTTGCGCGCCACGTCAGGTGCCTGCGAGAAAAAATATCTCGGGCGGTTAACCCCTAATTCATTAAAAGGCAACACATAGAGGCCACGGGCAGACCCACAGCGGCGCCATGAGCAGCTCAGACTCGGAATACAGCACTCCCCCCGACACAGAATCCGAGGGTACCGACCCGCGCCCCTTTCCCTCCGCTCGCTCGTGCTGTGCCGCGGGTGGTGCACCGGGACAGGAGGGAGAGAAGAGTAGTGCGGTTAGTTTCGGGCTATCTTGCCTGGCGAAATGCCGCCCTGTGCCTGTGTGGCCCCCAGATCCACCCCCGCACTTACAGCGGGGGGGGCGTTGGAGGCGATTCCAAAACCACCCGGCACCACGCGCGCCGCTGAGCCCCGCGACCCCCAGTGTGCTGACCTCCCCCCTCTTTTCGCAGAGGAGGAGCAGGTGCAGAAGCGGCCTGCCAAGGCGGCGCAGCAGAGCGTTGCACCTGCGGGCGGGCAGAAGCGCGTGCTGAGGGGCGTCAAGCACAAGGCAGCGCCTGCAGCTGCCCAGCCCAAGCCAGCTGCAAGGCAGGCGGCACAGAAGAGCAAGGCAGCTGCCAGCTCCGACGACAGCGACGACGACGACGACAGCGACGACTCGGACTACGACGACGACGACACGGACGACACGACGGAGGACTCGAGCGACCTGTCGACGACAGACGACTCGAGCGACCTCAGCGACACGGACGACGACGACGATGACGACGACGACTCGGATGACGATGAGATCCTCGAGGGGGAGGCCCTGAGGAAGAAGGTCCTGGGCAGGTCTCCGCTGCCCCCTCCGAAGCAGCCGCAGAAGGCACAGCCACAGCAGCAGCAGCAGGAAGCAGCAGGAGGCAGTGGCTCCGGAGCAGCAGAAGCCGGCACAGGACTCTCCGAGGGCAGCGTCTGCCGCCAGCCAAGGCAGCAGGCCAGCCACGTCGTCGTCCCAGGACGCGGAGCCTGCGAGGCCGGAGACGTCCGAGCCGCACGAGGACATCGCGAGGCCAGAGGCGGTGGAGGCGGAGCCCAAGGCAGAGGTCTGCGCAGCGGCAGCACCTGCCACGCCGGAGCCCGCGGAGGCAGTCGAGCAGCGCGCCGAGCCCCAGGCGCCCGCCAGGCAGGCCGTCGAGAGGCCCCGCACGGCCACCTCGCCCTCTGCTGCGCCCTCGGCCGACGCCGGGGCCGCGGCGACAGGCGCTGCGGAGAGCTCCGACGAGGAGTCCGACGGAGAGGAGCGCCCGCTCACGGCCATCGTGAACGAGGGGGTGCACGACGAGCCCGCGTTCCCCGCCCGCGCGGCCGAGCTTGCCGCGGAGCAGCCGAAGCAGAGCAGCGAGGCAGCGGCGGCGGCGGAGGCGGCGCAGCGCGTGCCCACGTCGTCGTCGTCGAGGCCGCTGTCCAGCGGGTCGGAGGACAGCGATACGGACGAGCAGGCCGCGAGGCGCAGGGCCGAGGCCGAGGACCTGCGCCGCCTCGCCGCGCGCGTCGCGAGCAGCGACCTCATGGCGGCAGAGAACGAGCGCGCCGAGGCCGAGGAGAGGGCGCGGCAGCTCGAGGCGGAGCAGAGGGCCGCGGAGGAGGCCCACCTGAGAGAAGCGCAGGAGCGCCTGGCCGAGGAGGAGAGGGTCGCCCGCGAGAAGCACGAGGAGGAGCAGCGCCGCAGGGACGAGGAGCTGGCGCGCGAGCAGGCCGAGGAGGAGGAGCTCCGGCGCAAGGAGGAGCAGCTGCGCGCCGAGCGCGAGAGGCTGCTGGCGGAGGAGCGCGACCACGAGGCCAGCGAGCGGAGGGAGCGCGAGGAGCGGGCCGCTGCCGAGGAGGAGGCGGAGCTCAGGCGCAAGGAGGAGCAGCTGCGCGCAGAGCGCGAGAAGCTGCTGGCCGAGCAGGCGGCGGACGAGGCGCGCGAAGCCAGAGAGCAGAAGGAGCGGGAGGAGAGAGCCGCTGCCGAAGAGCGCGCAGCCGTCGAGAGGGCGATCGACGAGGCCCGCGCAGCCGCGGAGCTCGAGGCCAAGATCATCAAGGGCGAGTCGTCGGCCGCGGGCTCCGAGGCCGACGAGGCGGACAGGAAGCTCGTGGCGGAGGTCGCCGACGAGGCCCACGAGCTGCTCGAGGCCGCCGCGGAAGCGGCCACTGCCGCCGAGGTCGACGAGGCCGAGCGCAGGATGAAGGAGATCGAGCAGAAGGAGCTCGAGGCCAAGAGGCTCGCAGAGGAGGCGCTGGAGGAGGAGCGCAGGGTCCAGGCCGAGGAGGAGGAGCTGCTCAGGAAGGAGCAGGAGATCCGCGAGGCCCGCGAGCGCCTCGTGGCCGCCGCGGAGGAGGAGCAGCGCGCGCTCGAGGAGGAGGAGCGCCGCCTGAAGCAGCTGCAGGCCCAGCGCGAGGCCGACGAGGCCGCGGAGCAGGCGCGTCTCGCAGAGGAGGCCAAGGCCGCTGTGGCACAGGCCGAGGAGCGCGCGCGCCGCGAGGCGGAGGAGCGGGCGGCAGAGGAGGCCCGCGCGGAGGCGGAGGCCAAGGCACTGCGGGAGGAGCAGGAGCGCGCTGCTGCGGAGAGGGCAGCCGAGGAGGCCAGGCTGCAGCAGGAGCGCGCGGATGCCGAGGAGAAGGCCCGCAGGGAGGCCGAGGAGCGCGCTGAGCAGGCGCGCATCGCAGAGGAGAAGGCGCGCGCCGAGGCAGAGGAGCGCGCTGCTGCCGAGAGAGCCGCCGAAGAGGCCCGTCTCGCAGAAGAGGAGCGCCGCAGGGAGCAGGAGCGCATTGCCGCTGAGGAGGCCAGGCGCAAGGAGGCTGAGGAGCGCGCTGCCGAGGAGGCCCGTATCGCGGCGGAGAAGGCTGCGGAGGAGGCACGCCTTGCGGAGGAGCAGCGCAAGGAGCAGGAGCGCCGCGCGGCCGAGGAGGAGGCCAGGCGCAAGGAGGCTGAGGAGCGCGCTGCCGAGGAGGCACGCCTTGCGGAGGAGCAGCGCAAGGAGCAGGAGCGCCGCGCGGCCGAGGAGGAGACCAGGCGCAAGGAGGCCGAGGAGCGCGCGGCTGCCGAGAGGGCCGCGGAGGAGGCTCGCCTCGCGGAGGAGCGCCGTAAGGAGCAGGAGCGCAAGGAGGAGGAGGCTCGCAAGGAAGCCGAGGCCAAGGCGCAGCGTGAAGCGGAGGAGCGCGCCGCTGAGGAGGCCCGCCTCGCGGAAGAGCGCCGCAAGGAGCAGGAGCGCAAGGAGGCGGAGGCCAAGGCGATGCGCGAGGCAGAGGAGGCCCGCGTCGCTGAGGAGCAGCGCAAGGAACAGGAGCGCCTCGCGGCCGAGGAAGAGGCCAGACGCAAGGAGGCCGAGGCCAAGGCGCAGCGCGAGGCGGAGGAGGAGCGCGTCCGCCAGGAGCAGGAGAAAGCTCGCCTCGCGGCCGAGGCCGAGGCCAAGCGGGCCGAGGAGGCAAGGAGGGCCGCCGAAGAGGAGAGACGCGCTGCAGAGGAGCTCGCCAGGGCCAAGGCCGAGGAGGAGCGCCAGCGCAAGGAGGCCGAGGCCAAGCGGCTGGAGGAGCAGCAGAGGAAGCGCGCCGAGGAGGAGGATGCCGCGCGCAGGCGTAAGGAGGAGGAGGAGAAGGAGGAGCGCGCACGCAAGGAGGCTGAGGCCAAGCTCGCCGAGGAGCAGCAGAGGCTGGCGGCGGAGGAGCGCAAGCGCGCCGAGGAGGAGACCATCCGCAAGGCTGCCGAGAGCGAGCTGCAGAAGCTCGAGGCGCGCGCGGCGTCCAAGAACGAGACTCCGGGGGCCAAGCGGCACCACTTTGACGTGAAGCAGCTCTACGACTCGCCGTTCATCCGCGCGAGGCCGCGGTCCAAGGAGACGGCGGCGGAGCCCACGCACCTGGCCAGCACGCCGACCACCGCGCGGCCTGCGGGGTCGTCCGGCGGCAAGGACGGGTTCTACTCGCTGGCTGAGCTGCAGGGCAAGCCGCTGCCGGCGGGAGTCATGGCGAGCAAGCTGGAGACGTACCTGTGCGACAGCGAGTTTGCCGAGGTGTTCAAGATGAACAGGGAGCAGTTCTACAAGCAGCCGCTGTGGAAGCAGCAAAACCACAAGAAGGAGCACGGGCTCTTCTGAGCAGCCCCTTCCTCCCCCCTTCCCTCTTGCACGTGTGTGGAAGCCAGAGGAGCCGCTGTGGAAGAGCCGCGACCCTCGTTTCCGGATACGATTGACTTCACAATACTCGACACACCGCATTTGTCGTTGAAAAACGTGTACTTCCCCGTCTGCTTCTGCTTCCGCTGTACGCGCAAGGTGAGTCAGCACCCAGCGATTATTCTGTCTGGTTTTGGCTGCGGGCTTTGCTATCAGGATTGTCGAAGCTGGCTTCTCTTTTTCGTGAGAAGGTGCACTTTGAGTTCATGCCACGCCACGGACAATCCTGATGTCACACATGAGTGGCGGAGAGAGCGCCAAGCAGGCCCCCACACACAGATACGCCCGTGCGTGCAATCGGGAGGCCCCGCAGCACGACCCCACAGGTGATGTCAGAGACGCAACGTTTTCCCCGTAAAACTCGTCACCGCCGCAGATACCGCAGGCTCATCTCAATATTTATTAAATTCTGCCACCAGATGCCCAGCAGTGCGGACAACGCGTCAGTAGCGGGCCCTGACGGCGCTATATCAAGGGATGCTGCCCCGGATCCCAAGCAGAAGCTCACCGTGCGCCAGGTCCTCCTGCTGGTGGAGATGCTGCTGCTGGCCCTCAGGTGCCGCACCCCCGGAAAAAAACCGCCCCCGGCTTTGCCAAAAATAGGCTGACGTAAAGACTGCAACACTGGCGCTCTGCAGCGTGATGGCGACTGAGACAACGATTTCACCGGCTCTCCCGAGGCTCACCATGCAGTACCCCGACCACCAATCGTGGGTGCCTTGGACCATGACCGCGTACGCACCGTTTTTCTCTCCCGCTATGCGCCACCGAATACTGCGCGCCCTCCCCTTCTAAGTTTTCCGCGGAATGCGAATCCAGGCTAATGATGTCACTGAACCTCACGTGTCGCCCCACTGCGCTTGCTCTCCCCCCTCGGGCCCTCCGCGACTGCAGATACAACGTGGTCGGCGCCGTGTGGACGCCGCTGGCGGGGTCCCTGGGCGACATCTTCGGCGTCAAGTGGATCACGATCGCGTCGCTGGTCGTCTACCTCGTCGGCGAGATCGGCTGCGGGCTGGCGCGCGACATCTTCGTGCTGATCGTGTTCCGCGCGATCCAGGGCGTGGGCATGGGCATCTTCATCCTCTGCTTCTCCGCCATCAAGAAGACGTTCCCGAAGGGCTTCGTGCCCGTGGCCGTGGGCATCATCTCGAGCATGTTCTCTGTCGGCGTCTCGTTCGGCTTCATTGGGGGCGCGGCCATCATCAAGGGCCTCGAGAGCGCGGGCACGCGGTGGGAGTACGTGTTCCTGTGCTACATACCGTTCCTCGTGCTCGTCATCATCGCGTTCTTCTTCACGATGCCCAACATCCCGCGGACCCAGGGGCGCAGAATCGACCCCATCGGCTCTGTGCTGCTCAGCATCGCCGTCATCATGATCCTCTGCGGCCTCACGCTCAGCGAGTCGCGCGGGTGGAAGGACGCCGTCGTGCTCTGCCTCGTCATCATCGGCTGCGCGGTCTTCGTCGGCTTCGTCGTCACCGAGAAGTTCATCAAGGACCCGCTCGTCGACGTGGCGCTGCTGCTGCAGCGCAACCTGCTGACGGTGGGCTGCGTCTCGTTCATCGTCGGCATGTGCATGTTCTCGTTCTTCCAGATGCTGCCGTACATCTACCAGTTCAAGTTCGGCTACACGGACCCCATCAAGATCGGGCTGCTGCTGCTTCCCATCGGCCTCGTGCAGCTGCCCACGGCCCCCGTGCTCGCCATCCTCGGAAATAAGGTCGGCTTCCCGTGGCTCATTATGGGCGGCACTCTGGTGATGGTCGTCTGCTCGGGCGTCTACATCAAGTTCCACGAGAACACCACCCAGGCGGTCCTCATCAACATCGGTGAGTCCACCCCGCTCTCTTGGCTCTTCTGCTTAGTCCGTACTGACATTTTCGGGCTCACCATAGCGACTGGCTTTGGGATGACCGGAGTGTTCGTGTCGCTGATCAACGTGGTGTCGGAGAACACCAAGCCCGAGCAGTTTGGCATCGCATCGGGCACCAACACGCTGATGCGGATCCTGGGCAGCGCCGTGGGCCCAGTGGCGCTGAACATGATCATGTTCAAGAACGCCCCCCTCGTCAACTTCCCCGTTGGCTACCACGAGACGAGCTCCAGCGAGGTGGAGATCATCTACACCGCGACACAGGTGCCGCTGGACAGCGGCTACAGGAACGGGTTCATTCTGACAGCGGCCCTCGCCGGGTTCGCGTTTGTCGTGTCTCTGGCGCTGGGCGGCAAGTTCAAGTCGTGCAAGAAGAGGAGCGAAGCCAAAGTGTCGACGTCCAGGGACGCCATGCCGTCGACACCCGTCATCGAGCTCTCGTCTGTCCCCGATGCCGACCGCAAGATTGTGGCTCCGTGAGGTGGTAGCAGCAATGGCGCGCCGGGACATTATCACTTGACACTGCGGCTATTTTGAAATTCGCTATTTGGCCAAACGCAACACAAATAATGAACGACATTCAGTTTTAGGCGAGTGCAAATAACATGGTCTGGTCTGGATCACGGTGCGCAGTGTCACGGGTGAGGTCCGCGATGCTTCGATTCTGTCGAAGAAAAAGACTCAAACACGCCGCGGCCAATCGATTCATGCGAGATGATTCGACTTTTGGTTGAGGACAGAACACCCGTTCCAAACGGTTCTTGCGGCGGGGCACAAGCATTCCGCAGTTTGTCATCAAGTAGAGAGAACAATGCCTTGGTAACAATTGAAATGCCACTCGGCCGTTGTTCCAAGGCGAGGGAAGTGAGTTGAGCTGCGAAGGGCGCTCCTCCTAGAACAGCAGCACGGCAGCACTAGTGCACAGCAGTGCCCCCACCGCCGAGTATACGCGACCGCCGGCGCTGCGCACATGATCGCCCGAGTTGGAGTCCTGGCCGCCTGGGTGGCTGTTGCTGTGCTGCCCCTTGCTGCTGCTGTGCTGCCCCGCGCCGCTGTGGCTGCCGCTGCCAGCAGCGCTGCTGTGCTCCGCGGGCGTGCTGGGCGCCACAGAGTCGTCGCTGTCGTCGCTGCAGACCTCCTCCGACATCCCCGACGTCCCGTAGCTGCTGGCGTCGGCGGCCACCGCGCGAGCATCGACCGCGGCGAGCTGCCCGACGCGGACGTCGCCGAGCGTCGCCACTGCGCCGCTGGCGGGCTCGTCGCCCAGGGGGGCGATCCTCAGCGTCGCGGCGGTCTCGCTGCACGGCCCCAGGTACGCGCGGTACGTGTGCTCGGCCCCGTCGGCGGCCGTCGCGAACGCCACGCTCGTCTGGGCGCTGCTGGCGCCGCAGCTGTGCGAGAGCCGCGCGGTGTGCTGGCCGGCTGGGACCGTCAGCTTGAACTCGACCCACTCCTGTGCAGGGCCGTGTGAACTCTCAGGAGGCGGGGTGCGCGGGGCGGCGTGCGCACGTTGCGTCCCAGGCCGAGATCGTCCGCTGCGGCCGCGGCAGTCGGTCAGTCGGATTGTTCAACAATTGCGGAAGAAAAGCAACCGGTTGCATTTCAGTGCACCGCACTTTCCGATTCAGGGGTCCGTTTTAAAACAACGCAAACCGAACTGAGACGCAGGCGCACCGGAGACAAGAACGAACGAGGCGGTGCCGCTGCCAGATGCCGCGAGCACGAGGCGGCCAGAGGCGGCGTCGACGGCGCCGCCCTGCACAAGCCACGAGTGGCCCGAGCGGCTCCCAGAAGGCCCGAAAATGGTGGCGCTCGTGGCCAGCGGCTGCTGCGGGTCCACGAGCACCTCGGCACGGACAGCCGCGACGGCGATGCCTGCCACGCAGAGGAGAGTCGTCCAGAACGCAGTGCACGAGCGCGGCATTTGTGTTTGCACAGCCACAGTGAAAAAGAAAAACTAAAGTGTAGAAGTAACTTTACTGTGCGATGACTGTATCTTGGCCGTTGCTTAAATCCCTCAGGCAAGCGCGTCAGCGAGTGAGATTCTCCCTCAAGTGCAGGACCAAGTGTGATCTCTCTTAACGCATCCATGAGAACCGTCTCCTCGCCCGCCAGCACAAGAGATACAGTATCTGAGTTTAATTGTCAAATGTGAGCGTTGCACGTGAGGGTGAAGATCGCTGGAACCCTCCACTGGCTTGCGGTGCCTTCCGCGACATACGCCGCGGTGCGCGTCGCCGTGGCCGAAACGGTACGCCCCCAGCACCTTGTGCCTGCAGCGCGTGGACGCAGAGCAGGAGCTCGCCGCAGTCTCCTCCGAACACCGACCTCGCAGCCGTCGGCACCCCCCTTCGTCCGCCTCATCGCAGCTACGCCGGGCTTCAAGGCAGGCCCTGCCCACCGCGAGGGAACGGGTTCGACATCTCTCAAGTGTGGGGCATTAGGCATCCCTTTTGCCCACTGTGCCACGAACACGAAGTCCCGAGCGCTGCGGTGCCATGGCCAGCCCTGTGGCTCTGCTGCAGCAGCTCCTTCTGCCCGCATCGCAACGTGGCGTGATCTGTGATGTATCCGCCCTCCTCTTGTGATGTCGTCCACGTCAGCCCTGTGATGCCGTGGCTCGGTGAAGCCATTTTTCATCTCAGTCTTGCATTGACCATCTCAGGACGGCTTGGTTACCTATCTTTCTTTCTGTGCAGCCATCGCTTCACGCCGTCTTACACTTTTAAACATTTTCCTCGCCCTCTGCTAGGTTCGTGTGGCATCCAAAAATGTGCCTGGGTAATGTACTTACTGCCAATTTCTCTTGATCTTACCCCCCCCCCCCAGTGGTGGGGTCTCTCGTAATGTTCTTTTCAACTGAAAAGGTTGCATTTCAGTACATTTCTTCGTCATTGCATGGGTCAAGTGATGGAAATATGTTGGCAGGTGACGGTCGAGATCAGATGTGCATGTCCACAATGCATAGCTGTGAATTTGGATCATCACAGCAAAAGAACAATTGCAATGCACAGCATCATGCCCACCGAGGCCATGCGACTGCCTGCACTCCGCGCCTCCTCTCCAGACTTGTTCTTGGACTGCTCGCTGTTCGCTCTCGAGCTAGGCGAAGCCGAGTGGCCACTGCGACTGCTGTGGCTGCTGCTCGCAGCGGAGCCCCCATCGTTGCTGTAGTTACCACCAGCATCCTTGATCTCCGCGTCGGTGAGCACCCTCCTCCACATCGACACCCGATCGACAGTGCCGCGCAGCAGCGCCTGCGACTTGTCCGCGCCGTTCTTTCCGATGTACACGAACTCGGGAAGCGCATAGTCCTCGATGTCGCTGAACAGCGACGCCGGCGTGGCACCGGTCACGTTGGAGGACCCGACACGGACGCCGTTGACGAACAGCGCCATCAGACCGTCGCCGATCGTGACGGCGACGTGGGTCCACCCGGGCCCGTAGACACCGCCCTGGCTGGCCACCTCGTGCCGCGAGCCCCCGTGCACGAGCTCCAGCACGACAGAGTTGCCGCTGCTCGTCGACAGCGCGAGGTACTCGCTCGACGACGCGCCCATGCTGAACACGCTCTGGGCGGCCTTCGTGGCCATGCGCAACACAAACGCGGCGGTCATCTTCTGCTCGAACGCTACGCTGCGGTCCGAGACGACTGCGTAGTCGTCGACGCCGTCAAAGGCGAACACACCGGCGTGGCTGGCGTCTCCGGCGCCCCAGATGGGGGAGCCGCGCAGGTAGCCGTCGTAGAACCCAAGCGTGTCGCTCACCGTCGTGTCGGTCTTGTTGGCAAACTGCCAGTCGAGCATGTAGCCCGCGGGCGCGGTCCTCTTGGCGACGGTCGCGGTGTCGAGGCCGCCCCACGACCACCCGTACTGCACTCCGTTCTTGACGCCGTTGCCGCCGTTGTAGTCGCCGTCGAGGATGGCCTCTCCAGTGACGGTCCCGCTGGTGTACCATACGTGCGACTGGCCCTGCACGATCGCGTAGCTGTTGACGTTGGTGCCCGTGCCGTAGACGACGGCGCTGCCGCGGATCCTCGCGCGGCCCGAGACGACGACGCTCTCCTTGACGATGGCCCACCCGCTGATCCGGGCCCGCTCGGCCACCTGCGCCCTGCCCATGACCACTGCGCTGCCCGTCACGACGGCGTTGTCCGTGACAGCGGCGTCGTCGGCGACGACCGCGTGCCCCATGATCTTGGCGTTGTTCAGGACCTTGGCGTTGCCCAGCACGAGCGCCTCGGGGCCGACGTACGCGGTGGCGTCCACAGTGGCCGTCGGCGCCTTGAGGCCTCCGCCGTTGGGGTGAGCGACGAAGCCCGTGCCAGCGGCGTAGTCCTGGGTCCACAGGTTCGTCCGCACGCCGACGGGCGTCGCTCCCGAGACGGTGAACTCGAAGGGGTGCGCGAGGCCGGAGGGGTCCTTGATGGCCTCGGCGCCTTGCATGGGCTCGTACGTGACGCCGGGGGTGGCGCTGACGACGAGGAACAGGTGCGTGTCCGACGCGGTCAGCGCGATGCTCGCCGTCTCGTCGTTCTTCACGGTGGCGCTGTACCGCGAGCTCCACCCGTCGTTCTTGTTCAGCGCGACGAGCGTGGCCCTCCAGCTGGACTGGCGGCTGCTCTCGGCGTAGCCCGTGACCTTGACGGTGACGGTCGACGGGACCGTCGATGGCGTGAGCACTATCGCGGAGAAGGCGAACTGCTGGGGCATCGCCCAGCGGACGGGCCTCCACGTGTTGTCGCGGTCAGGCACGGCCTCCGCGGGAACAGGGAGGACGCCGGGCCACCTCCCGTTGGTCTCGGCAGCGAGCCTCAGGCGCATTGCAGCGCCGTTGGCAAAGTCCATGGCGACGAGGCGCTTGTGCAGCCCCGAGTAGACGTCGGGGACGCTCACCTGCAGCACGCGGGCGATGCGCTTGTACGAGTCCTCTCCGGCGACGGGCTCGCCGCCGTTGAGCAGCCTCGTGACGGCGTAGTTGCCGAGGTTCGGCAGGCTGTCGGGGTTCTCGTCGAGGTAGAGGAACTGGTACCAGTCGTCGTAGTACCTGCGAGCTCTGTGAGTAACCGCCTAACCAACAGGATGCAGCTCCCCGGAGTCTTACTTGGCGCCATGGCCGTCAGTGAAGGGAGTCCAGTACATGAACGACGTGGCCGCGCGGCTCTGGGAAGCGGTCGGCTCTGGCGACCCGCACTGCGGCCAAAACACTCCGAGCCACATCTCGCGCCCGTAGTCTGCTCGGCGAGAGACGTCAGAACGGGCGCCGCAGTCCTTTACTTCGGCGCACCTGCCAGTGCTTCCCACCACGGCCCGTGTATGGTGCTGTTCTGGTTCATCTGGAAGGCGTGGAACAGCTCGTGGGGCAGCACCTCTGTCGGCGGGTTCCCCTGACCAGCGCGCACACAAGCATGTCAGACCCGCTCCCCTCAGCGCCCTCTGCTTCCCCGATCAGGGCGCACATTGAGCCCAGACGAGTCGATGAACATGGCGGGGTAGCCCTGGCTGTCGCCGCCCGCGAAGTAGCCGCCGCCGGTGTTGTGCTTGGGCAGCTTGGTGAGCAGTACGTAGAGGTTGATCTTCTTGGGCGCCCCGGTCCTGTCGCCCTTGATCACGTACGTCGGCTCCTTCATCTTGCGCAGGTGTGTGTACACCTTCCACGCGTTCTCGGCCGTGCGCAGCACCAGGCGCGCCTGCGACAGGCCCTGCCAGCCGTACCCAGCGGGCAGCGTGGAGTCCGGCCCCGCCCAGACGGCCACGTGCTTGGACTCATAGTGCGTCAGCGTGGCGTCAGTCATGCTGTACTCGTCCTCGTTGAGCACGTAGGCCTGCGGGTCTCCGTCGCCGACGCGGACGTCGTTGAGCGTGGCGACGGAGCCGCTTGCGGAGGCGTCGCCGAAGGGGGAGATCTTGAGCATCGCGAGGGCGCCGTTGTACCACGGCTGCAGCCCCAGGAACACGCGGTACGTGTGCTGCGCGCCATCGGCAGCCGTCGTGAATGTCACCTTGCGGTTGGCGTCGAACCCGCCCGTGTTCCAGCCTTTGCAGCCGTACCAGAGGTACGCGCTGTGCGCCCCGGTGGGCACAGTCAGCTTGAACTCGACCCAGTCCTGCGCATATCCGACGCCGAAACGTCAGTCGACAGAGCCGGCACAAGGTAGAGTGCGCACGTTGTATCCGAGATCGAGGTCCACCGCTGCGGGGACGCGCAAAAGTCAGTTTGTTCTGCAATTGCAGAAGCAAAAGCAAGTTTGAGTTTTGTGCCCCCGAGCCTTCCGATTCGGGGGTTCCTTTTGACATTTCAAAGACCCGGCGCGGACCTGGTGTGGAGCTGAGGACAAACGAGGCGGTGCCACTGCCAGAGGCCGTGAGCACCAGGGCGCCGGTAGACGCGTCGACGCTGCCGCTGTCGGCGGTCCAGCCCTGGACGGAGCGGTTGGCGAACGACCCGAGGGCAGTGGCGCCCGCGTTGAGCAGCTGCTGCGGGTCCAGGGTGACCTCGGGCTGGACCATCGCGAGGGCGACGCCTGCCACGATGGGCAGCAGAGACCAGCAGGACGCGGGACACGAGCCCAGCATAGCTTCGCACGCAGGCAGGGAAATATAAATGCAGTGCTGAGGAGCGGGTCTCCGGGGCCGTTGTGGAAATCCGTCAGTAAAAGGGCATGCCCTGTGTACAACCAGCCCCAGGAGAAGATCCTTCGATGTTACACCTGACATCAAGATATGCTCGCAGAGCTGATTCCGTGCGCACTTCCAGAGGCCGTCCAGGCCACCGCCTCTGTGGCAGTATTTGTGCACGTTTTGGCCAAAGGAGGATCGGAAGTAGACTGTGGATAGTACTGTGTTGGCAGTGCCCTCGCGTGCTGAGTTGCCACTTCTTCTATGTGAGACGGGGGCCAGCGACTGTGTGGCCGTGAACTGATTCAGGATATTTCTGGACCCCATAGAAGAAAAGGGCAATAATATCTGAACCTGGCAGCTTAAGCTGATTCATGTCGGATCAAATGCGATATCCAGTCGATCAATTGATATGAGTCTGCGAACAGCTTTGTGGTACGGACCGAGGTTCACTTTTCCCCGCATCAGGGCAGTGCCCTGATCAACCAGATGTCTCACCCATTCAATTGCTGCATGAAGAACAGCCACAACGATCCTGTACGGTGGTCGGCCTGAAGCGACCCTCACCTCGCTCTGCGCCACGGGTTGCTGGTAAATCGCGATTGAATCTTCGAGGGCGTATCTTTCTGAAAGGAGCTCAGACAGGAGCTTTTTCCTTAACTGAGGGGGCGCGCACCGGAAGACGCGGAAGAAGAACCAGACAATGCTGCGCTGCCTTGCCCTTGCGCTCTGCACCTCGGCCATCGCCTCCCTCTCCCCCCTGCGGTGCGACACAGGGACGCCGTGGGACGTCCTCGACGACTACCGCTTCTTCGGCATCAGCGAAGTCAGCCAGTCGCTCTGTCCCTCCCTTCTGGGCACGCAGTCCGCAGCGGTCCCGTTTTGTTCTGGTGAAAATGCACTAATCGTGCACCACCCCTATCACCGCATCTCTTCCCCTCTCTCGGCCCGCACCTCGTGGCCACAGAGGTGGACGTCACGTGGGCCCAGCTGGTCAGGACGGGGGACGTGCCGTGGGCGATGACCCTGGCGTGCTCGTGGGCCGTCAACGCGGCTGAGGCCACGTCGAGGGTCTCTGTGACCGTGTCGCTGCACGAACCCCGTGTTGATCGGGGCAGGCACAGGCTCGAGCCCGGCGCCCTGCTCTCATCCTTCCACACCATCTTGGACATGCTGGCCTACGCGAGCATCACCTCCAGCACCCCGGTGGAGCAGGTCATCCAGGCCTACGAGCCCCCATCTGCATCGCCTATGGGTTAGGGTCTCTCTCTCTCTCTTCCGAGGTGCTGAATGGCGTTGGGCAGTCGTGTGGGACAGGGCGGTGTTTTTAGTGGTGAACTTCGCCACTTGTAAGGACCTCATGATGCGGGTGGGCAGCTACCCCAAGATGAGCACCAAGTACCTCGCTTACTTCAAGCCGCGGTCCGCGTACCCCTGGATCCAGGCCAACGTCTACGACGCAACCATCCGCGCCGTCGCCCTCCGCTCCGCCTGGGAGGTGGTCAGTGGTGCGGGCGCACTTCGTCTGGGCCTTTGCAATGACATTTTCAGACCCGCAGCTGCGAGTGCCCCCACGGTGGCTCTGCGACAAGGGCAAGTACGGCTTGGACGGGGTCTGCGATTGCCTGTGCGGTGCCTGGGACCCCGACTGCAATGCTGACCCTCGCAGCCCTCAGTGCCCCGATGGCAGCATCTGCGACCGGTCCTCCAGATGCGTTTGTACGCACTAGACTCGGTTTCTTTCTGTGCTTGATAACCGAGCTCAGATGTGAATTGGACCAACCCGGGATGCAAGCTGACCAACTTCTGGGCCTACGACGGCTGCCACTGCGAGTGCGGGGCTCCAGTGGACCCCGACTGTTACGACCCGTACGCCGAAGTCGTAGCGCAGTCGTGCTCGAGCCCGCGGATCTCTCCATCCTGCGTCTTCCAAGGTGTCGAGACGCCGTACTGCTCTGGTAGGCGGAGACATCTGCACACTTTTTCGCGCCCCTCATGCGGTTTAGACGCGTGGAAGTGTGACCACGAAGCGTATGGCGATGGGAAAATGTGTGACTGTGACTGCGGTCTGGTCGACCCGGACTGCAACAACACAGGTCTCCGGACCACCTGCCCCAACGACTTCCAGTGCGACGACCTGGGCGTGTGCAGAGGTTTGACAAGCATTCAACCATTGGATGTGCGCTGAGGGTGACGATCAAACAGCGCCGCAAGGCTGGACGTGTCTCCTGGGGCGGTACAACAACAAGGAGTGCAACTGCGGCTGCGGAGTCTACGACATCGACTGCGACTTGTTCCCTCCCTCTTCCGAGGAGTGCAGCCCTGGGAACATGTCCTGCAACTACGACAGCGAATGTGTGCACCGAGGTGCCGCTTGCGTTCATCCGCAGCCGCTCTCATCTGACAGTTTGAGTGCAGGATGCGGCAACAACTACACTGAAGTCGAGGAGGTACACACTGACTAACACGCAGTTGAATTACTTGGCTCAACACCAAGCAACCCAACAGCAATGCGATGGCGGAGAGGGCTGCACCTCGCACTGCACATGTGCGGAGGGCTGGAAGCCGAATGTGCCGCACAGACAGTTCTGCGTTTCCGGTTCGTGAGGTGTCGCGGCTCGCTTGTGGTGCTCACTGATGGTCTGCAGTCTGCGGAGACGGGCTGTTCGTTGGCGGAGAAGAATGCGAAGGAGGGGCCTTCTGCGACGCGCACTGCAGGTGCATGAGTGGACACAGGCCGTACTCGCTGCCCCACGACAGGCGATCGTGCACAGGTTCTTCTCTCTTCAGGGCTATTCGGGTGGGGGAGGTCTCACGGAATGGGCCCCAGGTTGTGGAAACGGCATACTGGATGACGGTGAGTCGTGCGATGGTGGTGAGGGCTGCGACAAGGCCAACTGCACGTGCCTCTCAGGCTTCCACCAGTCCACCCCGCTCTCCGTGGCCTGCGTGTTTGAGAGGTCCTCGTGGCCCACAAAGGCCGTCGTCGGCGTCGCTGCTGGTATCCCCGCCGGCGTTGTCTTTCTCGTCGCGGTCCTCGGCGCAGTTGCCGGGGTCCTTCTGCGTCGGTGGATCGCCAGGCATGCCGCGTCGGCCGTGGACAGGACTTGGGGCTTCGAGGAGTCACTCCGCCCCTCTGGCCTGCTGTCCGAGCCGTATTTGCTGATCCCGGCTGGCAAAGAGGACTTCGACAAGGCCACCCGGCTGTACAGCCGCTGTCCCGTTCCGGGGATGGTGGTCGACAAGGTGGACGTCGCCTACTCCCCGGTGCTCGAGCGCGTGTTCGAGGCGCGGCTGGCGCAGCTGCAGCGGAGGGAGGGCAACCCCGCGTTCGAGCCACACTGGGACACCGGCGTTGGCCTGGCGTCGCGGGGAGCGATCGCAGACCTGATCGATGAGATGGCAGCCGACCACAGGAGCTCGACCTTCCCCGCGCTGACGCTGCTGCCTACATGGCACACAACGTCGCCAGATAGCCTCGATGGCCTTCTCAAGTCTGGGCAGGCTTCCGTGGTCGACGAGCATGTGGGACTCTTTGGTCGGGGCATATACTCATCCCCGGAGGCCGAGCACGCCTGGGAGATGAGCCCCGGAGGCGTTCTGGTCCTCAATTGGGTGTCGTTCTTCAGCGCCTACCCGGTCCTCGACGCGGACGTGGAGCTGCTCGAGGGAAGGGGTAACTACGGCAACTACGATGCGCACTTTGCGCCCGTCAAACGCGCTGGAGCGCAGCAGTTCGTCCCGTGCAGAGTACCCGAGGCCGAGGCAGAGTTCCATCAGGTGGTGGTGTTCGAGGGGTCGCAGTGTCTACCCCGCTATGTCGTGCACCTGCGCACGTCGCCACCAGGAGGACCAGAGTCAACGGCCTCCTCGGGGCTAGGAAGCGAGCTCTCTTCGATGAAGAGCAAGTGGGCCACTGCACACACAGGATTGCTGCCACCGCCATGCGCCACCCCTGGATCTCCAAGCGAAGGGGAAATCACTGCCCTGTCGTCCGAGCTGTGCATCCCAATGAGTGAACAGTCGCTACTGTCCACCGCCGGTCTGGTTGCCCCTCGAATTCGATCTGACTTCCAGTCCCCGTGCTCGGTGGAGGTGGAACTGCTCACACAGCAGCGACTGGTCAGTCTGATCGATGCGAGAGATGGCGGGAGAAGTTTGGCAGCCGAGTCACTATCACCTTGGTTTGCTGGATCTGATTCTCGCTCTGTCGCGACGCTTTCTCAGAAGAGGCCAGATCAGCTATCTGTTCCTTACCACACAGAGAACATCACTTCGAGCAATGCACATCAAGGTGATCAAGCTTCTCCACAGAGACCGGGACTTGTCAGCAAAATGTGGTCTGCCTACATGAAGATCATGCAGAAGAAGCCCTCCACCCAGCCCGAGTTGGCCACGGTGCATGGCGATCCGCCAGATGCTGAGGGCGACCAGCATAAAGGAAGCAGCCACCATCCTAAGCCGCCTTCATCAAACTGCCTGAGTTAAACCGCCATAAAGAAGGCTGCAACAGATAACGGGTTTGAAGCACTCTTTCGGGAATTTCGGTGAGGTGGGTCTGGTTCAGATCGATGAGATCTTCGGCGGCGGTGTGGATCTTTCCGAGATAAGTCCGCTTTTTACTTGAACGGGCACGCAACAGGCGCGGTGGGGGAGATGCGGTGTTGTGTGCTCGCGCTGTACACCTCGGCGGCCATCGCTGCGCTCTCGCCCCTGCTCTGCGACAGGGGCACGCCCTGGGATGTCCTCGACGACGACCGCTACTTCGGCGTCAACGACTACACGCAGTCGCTGTGCCCCGATCAGCAGGGCACGCACAACACAGTGGACCTCCGTTGTGTTGTCGGAAAATTCACTGATCTTACACTGCCCCCTCTCTCAACCCCCCTCGTGGCCACAGAGGTGGACGTCACGTGGGCCCAGCTGGTCAGGACGGGGGACGTGCCGTGGGCGATGACCCTGGCGTGCTCGTGGGCCGTCAACGTGGCGGAGGCCACGTCGAGGGTCGCGGTGACCGTGTCGCTGCACGAGCCCCGCGTCGAGCAGGGCAGGCACAGGCTCGAGCCCGGCGCCCTGCTCTCCTCCTTCTGCACAGCCCCGGACCTGCTGCCTCTCAGCAACATGACGTCCAGCACCCCTGTGGAGCAGATCATCCAGGCCTACGAGCCCCCATCTGCGTCTCCGATGGGTCAGTCGGCTCACTTATCTCTCTCTCTCTCACTCTCTCTCACATCCCACTCTCACACTTGTCGTCTTGCGGGTGGATGGGCAGTTGCGTGGGACAGGGCGGTGTTCCTGGCGGTGAGATTCGCCACGTGCAGCGACATAATGATGCGGGTGGGCAGCAACGCCAAGATGAGCACCAAGTACCTCGCTTACTTCAGACCGGAGCCAGCGTCCCCCTGGATCCAGGCCGACGTCCACGACCAGACCATCCGCGCCGTCGCCCTCAGCTCCGCCTGGGAGGTGGCCAGCGGTGCGAGTGCTCTCGAACCCTCCCTGCGTCCTTCTCATATGAGTGGCTGTAGACCCGCAGCTGCGAGTGCCCCCACGGTGGATCTGCGACAAGGGCAAGTACGGCTTGGACGGGGTCTGCGATTGCCTCTGCGGCGCCTGGGACCCCGACTGCAACGCAGACCCTCGCAGCCCGCAGTGCCCCGAGGGCAGCATATGCGACCGGTCCTCCAGATGTGTTTGTACGCTCCACTCGACTCGGTTTCTTTGTGCTCTTGACAAACCGAGCTCAGATGTGAATTGGACCAACCCGGGATGCAAGCTGACCAACTTCTGGGCCTACGACGGCTGCCACTGCGAGTGCGGGAATCCAGTGGACCCCGACTGTTACGACCCGTACGCAGAGGTAGCAGCGCAGTCCTGCCCGATCCCGCGGATCTCTCCATCCTGCGTCTTCCAGGGTGTCGAGACACCGTATTGCTCTGGTAGGCGGAGCCCCCTTTTCCGTGCCCCCTCACGTGGTGCAGACGCGTGGAAGTGTGACCACGAAGCGTACGGTGATGGGAAAATGTGCGACTGTGACTGCGGGCTGGTCGACCCGGACTGCAACAACACAGGTCTCCGGACCACCTGTCCCAATGACTTCCAGTGCGACGACCTGGGCGTGTGCAGAGGTTTGACAAGGATTCAACCCTTGGATGTGCGCTGAGGGTGTCGATCAAACAGCGCCGCAGGGCTGGACGTGTCTCCTGGGGCGGTACAACAACAAGGAGTGCAACTGCGGTTGCGGAGTCTACGACATCGACTGTGATCTGTTCCCGCCCTCGTCCGAGGAGTGCAGCCCTGGGAACATGTCCTGCAACTACAACAGCGAGTGTGTGCACCGAGGTGCCGCCTCCTTTCGTCCGCAGCAGCTCTCTTCTGACAGTGTGAGTGCAGGATGCGGCAACAACTACACTGAGGTCGAGGAGGTACACACTGCCACGCAGTTGAATTACTGGCTCGACACTGATCAACCAAACAGCAATGCGATGGCGGAGAGGGCTGCACCTCGCACTGCACATGTGCGGAGGGCTGGAAGCCGAATGTGCCGCACAGACAGTTCTGCGTTTCCGGTTCGTGAGGTGTCGCGGCTCGCTTGTGGTGCTCACTGGTGGTCTGCAGTCTGCGGAGACGGGCTGTTCGTTGGCGGAGAAGAATGCGAAGGAGGGGCGTTCTGCGACGACCACTGCAGGTGCATGAGTGGACACAGGCCGTACTCGGTGCCCCACGACAGGCGATCGTGCACAGGTTCTTCTCTCTTCGGGTTCTTCAGCTGGGGGTGGGTTTCACGGCATGGGCCCTCAGGTTGTGGAAACGGCATACTGGATGACGGCGAGTCGTGCGACAGTGGTGAGGGCTGCGACAAGGCCAACTGCACATGCCTCTCAGGCTTCCACCAGTCCACCCCGCTCTCCGTGGCCTGTGTTTATGAGAGGTCATCGTGGCCCACCAAGGCCGTCATCGGCGTCGCTGCTGGCGTCCCCGCCGGCGTTGTCTTTCTCGTCGCGGTCCTCGGCGCAGTTGCCGGGGTCCTTCTGCGTCGGTGGATCGCCAGACACGCCGCACTTGCCGTGGACAGGACTTGGGGCTTCGAGGAGTCACTCCGCCCCTCTGGCCTGTTGTCCGAGCCGTACTTGCTGATCCCCGCTGGCAAAGAGGACCTCGACAAGGCCGCGCGGCTGTACAGCCGCTGTCCCGTGCCGGGGATGGTGGTCGACAAGGTGGACGTGGCCTACTCACCGGTGCTCGAGCGCGTGTTCGAGGCGCGGCTGGCGCAGCTGCAGCGGAGGGAGGGCAACCCCGCGTTCGAGCCAAACTGGGACACCGGCGCCGGCCTGGCGTCGCGGGGAGCGATCGCAGACCTGATCGATGAGATGGCAGCCGACCACAGGAGCTCTTCCTTCCCCGCTCTAACACTTCTACCCGCGTGGCACGCGACGTCGTCAGAGAGCCTCGACGGCATTCTCAAGTCTGGGCATGCAAACTTGGCCGAAGTGGATATGGGGTTCTTTGGTCGTGGTATCTACGCGACCCCGGAGGCCCAGCACGCCTGGGAGAGGAGCCCTGGAGGCGTTCTGGTTCTCAACTGGGTGTCGTTCTTCAGCGCTTACCCGGTCCTCGACGCGGACGTGGCAAAGCTCGCGGGCAAGGGCAACTACGGCAACTACGACGCGCACTTCGTGCCCGTCAGGAGGAGCGCGGCAGCTGGGGTGCAACAGTTCATCCCCTGCGAGGACCCCGAGGCCGAGGCAGAGTTCCATCAGGTGGTGGTTTTCGAGGGGTCGCAGTGCCTGCCCCGCTATGTTGTGCACTTGCGTCCCTCACCGCCAGGCGCCGTGGAGGTGCCCTCTCCAGCTGATACTGGAAGCGCTGAGCGGTTGTCGTTCAAGAGGAAGAGGGCGGAAGCGCAGAAGAGATTGTCGGCATCACCATGCGCCTCGCCGGGGTCGCCAAGTAAGCACCCCGAGGGCAGCACTGCGCTCTCGCTGGAGCACAGCCTGTGCACTCAGCGGAGCGAGCAGTCGCCGTTGCTCAGTGCCCGTCTGCTCGCTCCCGGCCACTTCGACTTCCAGTCACCACGGTCCTCCGAGGCGAAGCACCTCTCTCTGGCGCAGCAGAGGCTGACCGGTGTTGCCGTTGCACATCAAGGCTGTACTGCCAGTACCGCTGGGTCTGCCCCGCCGCTGAACATGGCAGACACTCGCAGTGCGGCCTATCGTGCTCACTCTCAGAAGAGGCCAGAGAAGGGGGACGCACCCCCCTACGCACCGGGAACCTCTTCAAGTGCGATGGAACTCGACACTGAGGATTCTCCCTCGATGCCGAGGCTCAGAAGCAAGCGGAGTGCTGCCTATGCTGCGGAGATGGAGAAGACGCGCTCGGCGCAATCCGAGCGCGCTGGCAACAGCCCACGCGACTCTCGCGATCGTGCCAACCATCGCCAGCGCCCCCCTGAATTGATGTTGTGAGTGAAGAATGCTGAGTTTCAGCAGCGAACTGAGAGAACAAGGTCGAGTGTGAGCAGAAACCAGGTCAGAATCCATCTGTCTTATCCTCTTCGGGTTTGTCATCTGTTCCGTGCGCGCCGTTGTTGCCGTTGTTGCCGTTGTTGTCCCCCGGGTACAGCGGCTCTGGCCAGTAACTCCTGTTCCTGATCTTGGACTTGGCATCGAGATCGCTGCACTGCAGCAAGGGTGTCGAGAGCGTGGGGCTGTCCGCGCTGCTCTGCAGGTGAACGACGTAGCGGGGGAGGCACTGCGAGGCCTCGAAAACGACAAGCTCGTGGAAGAGTGCCTGCCTGGCTGGGCTGCTGCAGGGGATAAAGGCCTTCTGATTCTTGGCGCCGTCGAGGGGCCGCACGGGGACAAAGTGTGCGTCGTAGTTGAGGTAGTTGCCCTTGCCCGCCAGCTTCTCCATGTCGCCGTGGACGACGGGGTACGCGCTGAAGAACGAGACCCAGTTGACCAGCATCACGCCGTGCGCATAGACCTCCCAGGCGTAGCGCGCCTCGGGCGTCGAGTAGATGCCCTTGCCGAAGAAGCCCTCGTCGGTCATGGCCAGGTTGGCGTAGCCCGTCTTGAGGATGCTGTCCAGGATCTGTGGAGACGTCCCGTGCCACGCGGGGGCCAGCGACACGTCCTGGAAGCTCTCGCTCCTGAACGGGCCTGTCAGCCTGTGCAGCGCGTCCGCTGCCGCTCCTCGGGCAGAGAGGCACTTGTCGCCGATCCAGCGAGGTTGGTACGCCGGGTTGCCGCTGCGCTCCTGGAGCTGCGCGAGCCGGGCCTCGAAGAGCCTCTCGAGGACGGGGCTGTAGGCGATGTCGACGCTCTTGATCGACATGCCGGCGACTGGCGACCGAGAGTAGAGCTCGGCCACAAGCCTCATGTCCTCCTCGCCGGCGGGGATCAGGACATAGCTCTCCACTGCCCCGGGTGGAGGTCGCAGAGCCTGCTCGAAGCCCCACACGCGGTCGAGGCTCTGCATCTCGACGTCGTCCGCGCCGTGAGTATGCCTCTTCCACAGCGCGAAGAGTGCGAAGAGTACTGCCACAAGGGCGACAAACCCCACAGAGCCGCCCACTGCTGCGCCCACAGGAGAGCGTCCATTGCCCGCTCTCGCTGAGGGGGCACATCCCTTGGAGACTGGCTTCGTCGGTGAGAACCCTGCCTTGCATTTGCAGTCCGTAAGGCAGTTCTCCCCGCCGTCGCACATCTCCGAGAGGTCCTCATCTGCGATGCCATTGCCGCACCCTGTAGTGACAGTCTCTCAGTGGCTCGCACCAACGCTGATAAGGAAAAACCTTTGCAGGAGGCCGTCCGCTGCTCTGTGTAGGGTTGATGGCCACTCAGGCATTCGCAGGTACTGTTCTGGCAAAAAGCTCCTCCATCGCACATCTCGCGACCAACGACGAGGCCATCGCCGCACACTTTGAGCGAGCAGTGAGTACAAAAGGACATGTGCTGCGACCGGCGCACCCTCTCTGCAGCTCTGCCGGCGCGGAGAGAGAGGAGTCCATCCCAGAAGGCATTTGCATGACCCCGTGCATCCCTCTCCCCCATCACACTCCTAAGTTGGGTTCAGAAGGGGTATAACGCACGCAGGAGAGCTTCTGACCTCGTCGACCCACCACTCTGTGTAGTTGTTCCCGCACTCTGGCAAATGCTTGAGTTGCCCTCAGTGAAGAGCGTGCAGCGTACTTCGGTCAATGCATAGAGAAGAGTAGCTGCAGGACCTTCCGGCCCAGCAGCCCGCCACCGTGGAAGACGTGTCGCAATCAGGGTCGTAGTCGCCACAGTTGCAGTTGCAATTGCCGGATCTGTTGTACAGACGGCGATTGCAGGTCCAGTTCTTGGGTGCTGGGGGGTGCGGCTGTCAGAGCAGGAGCAGTGGAGCTCTTACCGCTGCACACGCCGAGGAAGCACTCGTGGTCATGGGGGCACGTCGTGGGAAGGCGGAGGCTGTCGCAGTCGGGGTCTGGGGCGCCGCACTCGCAGTCGCAGACAGAACCGTCGCCGAAGCGGGATGGGTCGCACGACCACGTAGCTGGAACGCAGTCAGGGCTCAGCACGAAAGGCAGCGAGGGGGGCTCACGCTCGCAGAACGGAGCGGCTGAGAGGTCCTTGCGGTAGTTGCAGTAGGCGCTGCCGCCAGGCACAGCTGGCTCGCAGCTGCCCACCCCGAAGTTGTCGGAGAAGCAGTCGGGGTCCGGGTAGAGGCCGCACGAGCACTGGCAGCCGTCGTAGGCCCAGTAGTTGTTCAGGCTGCACGCCGTATCGTTCCAGTTCGGCGCTGCGGGAACGTATCCGCGGGATTAAGTCCCCGTTTGTGATGGAAGGGAGCACAATGAGGTGTTACCGACGCATCTGCCGCTCTGGTCGCAGACCTGCTCCTCGGGGCACGAAGGGGTGTTTGGGGACGTCGCGCAGTCGGGGTCCCACGTGCCGCAGTTGCAGTCGCACACGCCGTTGCGGTACAGCTTGGCCTCGCACGTCCACTGCGGGGGAACCTCCCCTGCTCGTGCGCTGTACGGCGCCATAGCGAGGGACAGGGCCAGCGAGCCCGTCCGGGCGCTCGTCTTCCAGGCCTCGCCGTCCCACTCCAGCACCAGCGAGCGCGGCCTGTCCCTCTCCGCGCGTTCGTAGGCGATGCCGACGGGCCCGCAGCTGCTGAACGTGATGCCCACGAATGCGCCTCTGGTCCACGAGACTGTGGGGCAGACAGAGGGCCGTCAGCCATCCCGCGCCAGGAGGGGGCTCGCGAGGACGACCAAAGGGTGTCGGCAGCTGCAGCTGGATGGCCGGCGAGGTGCTGTTGGAGCCGGCAGGCGTCGACGACGGGGGCACCGAGACGACAAAGGGGAACGAGCGGCTCTCCGAGGGGATGAACGAGAGGTCCGTGGGGTCGACGGCGACGAGCGAGAGGACGACGGACCCCACGACCGTCTGGGCCACGTCGCCCGCGTTGACGAGCCCCACGCAGACGCTGGCGAGGGCCCACGGGGCGTCGTGTCCGACTACCAGCTGGTGCCACTCGCCCCTCCACTCTGAGGCGCCCGACAAGAGTGTTCAGTATTGCCACTGCTGCTGGTGCTGGGGACGCAAGGGGGGGGCACTGCGTTGCGTGCTGTGTGCTCCGTTGTGTTATGTTTGTTGTCGGAGTGCTGTGCTGCTGTGTTGTGCTGATGTGTGCTGTGCTGTGTTGCTGTTGTGTTGCTGTGTCGCTTTGTGTTGTGCTGCTGTGCTCTGCTCTGCTGTGCCTGTGGGTTGTGTGCACCTCTGTCGTGGCACTCGACGGTGTTGCTCGCCGTCTCCAAGTGCACGTCGCGCGGGACAGCGGGAAGAGCGCAAGTGGGTGCGGCCGGCGGCAGCGCCGTGGCGAGGGCGAGCATCGGAACCAGGTGCAGCAGCCAGCGCGGCATCGGTTCCTGGCGGTTCTCTTGTGCCGGAATTTCGTCCGAACCGTGCGACACAGCAAATATTCTGAATCTGCCCTGAACGGGCACAGAGACGTGCCCCGAGACGACTCACCGGGTTTGTTGCGCCCATGGGTTGGTCGATGTGCGGTGGTTCGTGTTGGCCACGTGGATCCGCGGACCCACGGAGAACCCACACTGCCATTCGTTGTTGCTGACGAAACCACTGTCCAGTGAAATCAAAGGCCTTCGTGAGCACTCGCCGCGGGCGCACATCGCCGAGGCAGTTCCGCATAGACGGCTGGATCCTGATAAACCGTAGATATTCTATCAGAATATCCTCTCAGATATTTTGGGCACAACAAAAGCACCAGGTCCGTGTGCCCACTGCAGCGAGAATGTCCAGCGAGTATGACTACCTGTTCAAGTACATCATCATAGGAGACTCGGGTCCGTGGCGCCCCCGCTCTCCCTCGTCTGACTCCCGTGCCGCCTGCCTGCCCCTGCAGGTGTGGGCAAGAGCTGCCTGCTCCTCCAGTTCACCGGTGCTTACCACGTCAACACCGAGACCCGCTGGGCTGCCGGCGTGGCTCCCCTCTCTCCACCCTTCGCCCTTTGCGCGTCCGCCCTTCGCCTTCGCCATCGCCTGAGCCGGCTCCTCCGGGCCGAGGGGGTCCCCAGAAAAGAAGTTCCACGAGTCGCATGACGTCACCATCGGCGTCGAGTTTGGCGTGCGGCGGGTGGAGATCGGGGGCCACGCAGTGAAGCTGCAGATATGGGACACGGTCAGCGCCGTCCTTACTTCCCTCGGCGCTGAGGCTGGTCTCTCTCTCCCCCTCGCAGGCGGGGCAGGAGGCGTTCCGCAGCATCTCGCGGACGTACTACCGAGGGTCCGCCGGGGCGCTGCTGGTGTACGACGTCACGCGGCGCGACACGTTCAACCACCTGGCCTCGTGGCTCGTGCGTCGCCGTGCGAGGGCAGGGTGGTGGGGACGGGGGTCGTGTGATCGATTCCTGGAAGCTGCAGGCAGAGTGCACGGTGGCCGAGATGTCGCCTGGTCCCTATGGCCTCCTGTCGCCCCCCCCCGAGCCTCGCGGCCTCCTTCCACGGCGAGCTTTGGCACTAACGAGGGGTCGTGGCGGGCAGGAGGACCTCAAGGACCACGGCAGCACGCAGCTCGAGGTGATACTGATCGGCAACAAGGCGGACCTCGAGGACCAGCGGGCCGTGAGCGTCAACGAGGGGCGCCAGTTTGCCGAGCAGCACGGCCTGCTCTTCCTCGAGACGTCGGCAAAGACGGCGCAGAACGTCGAGGAGGCGTTCGTGACCAGCGCCAAGGGCATACACGAGAAGATCGTCACCGGGGGCATCGAGATCACCAGCGTGAGAACCGATGCAACTGCGACCCGCCCGTCTGATCATCCGCACTGCAGAACTCTGGGATCAAACTCGGAACCAAGACAGCTCAGCAGCAGAAGACTGCGTGCTGCTAGCGTAGAAGCGTACACAGGCAATAGCGCAGATACGGATTGGATCCACGTGCTGCTGTTCCGCCTTGACAAGCCTTCAAACACCAATAGAGGTTGTGAATCGGGCTCGTGGCGCAATGGAAACGCACTTGACTACGGATCAAGGGATTCCAGGTTCGAGCCCTGGCGGGTCCGACTTTTTGTTTTGGCTTTTTCCTTTGCCTGTGTGGGCAATAGGTTTCCTGCTTGGTTATCGGGGTCCAGCAGTCCACGGGCTCCGTCAGTCCCGCCGTCCATTTTTGGCACGTGTGGATCCACCCGCGCGCTGCACTCGATCCCCGTGCCTACCGAATCGGCCCCCCAGCCCCCACAGCCCCCACAAGCCCGAGGCGGCTTCCAGAAATATCTGCACTGCCCACGTCGGCAGACAAAACATCAAAGCGAGAAAAAAGAGACACAGAGGGCAGCAGAGAGAGCGCAGCCAGAGAGGGGCGGACGCAGCACAGAATGATACCACCCGTCCCCGCCGTGGCGCCCGAGGTCCTGATGCTGGCGCTGCTGACGGCGACCGCCGCCGCGTGCCTGCACTACGCGCTGCAGCACGGCGGCGGCCCGCGGCGGCGCCTGGACGACTTTGCGCTGCTGGCGGGCGCCGCCGCGCTGGTCCGCTGGGCCTCGAGCGCCCTGCTGCTCCGCGCCGGCTTCCACGCCGCCACCCGCGGCCGCACGCCCCTCCTCCGCGCCGCCGCCGCCGGCGACGCCGAGGCGATGGCGCGGCTGCTGAGCGCGGCCGCTGGGGCCGCTGACGTGGGCGGAGACGGGGACTGGAGGGCGCGGGACGACGACGGGTACTCGGTGGCGCACCTGGCGGCGGCCAGCGGGAGCGTGTGCGCGCTGCGGATGGCGCTGGGGGTCGCGGGGGCCGAGGCGGCCAGGTGGCGCGGGACGGCCAACAGGTGGACGCCGCTGCACGTGGCCGCGGCCGTCGGCGCGCGCGAGTGCGCAGAGGAGCTCTGCAGGCGCGGCGCGGACCCCGACGCGCGCGACGTCGCGGGCCACACGCCGCTGATCGTCGCCGCGTGCAACGGCCACGACGGCGTCATCCTCGCGCTGCTCGACGCCATGGCCGACGCCACGGCGCGCACCGACGCGGGCCTCGAGAGCGCGCTCTACCTCGCGGCGCGCAACGCCCGCGTCGAGGCCGTCGAGGTGCTGCTCTGCGCGCCGCGCGCCGCCGAGCAGCTGCGCGCGGAGACGGTCAACGGCGCCACGCCCCTGCACGCCGCCTGCGCCGTCGGCTGCGCCCCCGCCGTCCGCGCGCTGCTCGAGGCCGGCGCCCCCGTCAACGCCGCCCGCAAGGACGGCTTCACCCGTGCGTCCTCCCCCTCTTCTTTCCTGGAATTTCTCCTGCCCGCCCCTGTACACCCTGTGCCGCCCGCTGCTGCTGTTGCCCCTGCTGCCCCTGCTGCTGCGTCCCCAAGGCCCCGCCTGAGCGGAGCGGGGCGCGGTGTTTTTCCGGGCTTTTCGCGAACTGTTTTGCGAACTGGGCGGGGCCTGTTAGGGGCCGCTGCTCTGAATTCCGGGCAGTGGGCGGGGGCGGCGCTGACTGGCACCCCGTGACACGTGGAAGTTTCTCGGTTTTTCACCCCCCGAGCGTTGCCTCCGCGTGTCCCCTGCGGAGAACGGACGCAAGCGTGTGTGGGGAGGGTGTCGCAGCGGTGCGCTGTGATTCAGCGCGGCTGTTGTTTTCTTTATTTTCCTGTTAGTGTTTGCACTGTACACTCGGCAGTATGTACGAGGAGACACTGAGGCGCTGCCACGCCGCCCTCTCGGTGCTCGCTGCGCTGTACCGCGCGCTGCTCGACGGTACCCCCTGCTGCCCGTGGAGGGAAGGGGGTGGTGGGAAGGGGAAGGGGGAGCACCACCGCGACTGACACCGCCCTCGTCCGCGACTGCAGCGCTGCACGTGGCGGCGTCCAAGGGGCGCGAGGAGATCGCGCGGCTGCTGCTCGACTACGGCGCAGACGTCACGCTGCGCACGCGCTACGGCACCAGCGCGCTGCACGAGGCCACCCAGGGCGACAGCGCCGCCATCGCGCGCCTGCTGCTCGCCGCCGGCGCCGACGTCGACGCGCGCGACCGCGACGGCCTCACGCCGCTGCACCGCGCCTGCCAGTCCAACTCCGAGTCCAACGGTAGCGCAGCCACACGCTCCCTTCTCCTGCTCGCTCGCACTCAACGGCTCCCGCCAGAGGTCTTTGAGGAGCTGCTGAGGTCCGGGGCCGACGTGCGCGCGGTCGACGCTGGGATGTCGACGCCCCTGCACGTGGCCGTGTGCTCCAAGTCTTCTGGTTCGTTACTTCCGTCTCCCAGTCTCCCAGTCTCCCACTATCCCAGTCTCTCAGCCTCTCAGTTTCCAGTCTCCCATTCTCTGTCTCAGTCTCCCAGTCTTTCTGTCTCGTGGGAACTGTTATCTCTGTCTCTCTCTGTCTCTCTCTCTCTCTCGTGTCTCGGTGGTGCTGACGTTGCGTGGTGGCCGTACACAGCCGCGTACTACCGAGTGCGCGAGCTGCTCGAGCGGGGGACGGACCCTGCCGCGGAGAACGCGCAGGAGTGGACGGCGATGCACCTGGCGCTGAGCTGCGGCCGCGAGGACCTGTTCGGGGCGATCGAGGACTTCGCCTCCGAGCACGACCCCGAGTTCGTGGCCGCCTTCGACCGCTCCAAGCCGCGCAACGTCGCGCACCCCAGCCAGCTCTCGCCCGCCGACTTCCGCGCCCGCGTGGAGCCGACGCTCGACGGCATCGCCGCGCGGATCCTCTCGGGGGCCGTGCGCAACGTCGTGGTGCTGGCGGGCGCCGGGATGAGCGTCAGCGCGGGCGTCCCCGACTTCCGCAGCGCCGGGGGGCTGCACACGCGCGAGATGGCGCTGCGCTACGGCGTCGACAAGGCCGGCGAGCTGCTGAGCGCCGAGCACTTTATGCGCGACCCGCGGCCGTTCTACCGCGTCGTGCGCGACCTGTTCCTGCCGATACACCGCGGCGAGGTGCGCCCGACGGCCGCGCACCACTTTGTGGCGCTGCTGGCGCGCAAGGGGCTGCTCAGGCGGCTCTACACGCAGAACGTCGACATGCTCGACTACGCGGCCGGCGTCGCCGACCACCTCGTCGTCGAGTCGCACGGCACGCTGCGCACGGCGCACTGCACGTCGTGCCGCGCCGCGGCCGAGATGGGCGCGTTCTGGGCGGCCGTCGCCCGCGGCGACGTGCCCGCGTGCGCGCAGTGCGGGGCGACGGTCATCCCCGACACGGTCTTCTTCGGCATGGCGCTGCCCCAGCGCTTCCACGCGACGCGCGCAGAGGACATGCGGGCCTGCGACCTGCTGCTGGTCATGGGCACCAGCCTCGAGGTCTACCCCTTCGCGGCGCTCGTCAACGACGTGCCCGAGAGCACGCCGCGCGTGCTGTTCAACCGCGAGGCCGTGGGGCCCTGGCGCAGCGGCCTCTGCTGCGCGACGGGCTTCCGCGACGTCTGCGTCCTGGGCGAGTGCGACGACGGCGTCCGGCGCCTCGCGGAGCTGCTGGGGTGGTCCTCGGAGCTCAGCGAGGCCGCCAGCGGCAGCCGCACAACGCCCACGACCGGCGTGTAGGCCCGCGGGCACAAACCCAAACCCCCTGTGCACTCACACACCACCCCCTTCTCCCCTCCAACAACACACGCCGTTTTTAAAGCAACTGAGTCAACACCCAAACAACGAAACAAAACGTGACGACGACGATCCGAGTAAAGAAAGCAACAGCAGGGGAAAAGGAACTGTGACTTGGCCTTAGGCACAGCCACCAAGCAGTTTTTTTGGCGCGCGAAATCTGCGGAGATATTACTTGTTGGTGGGAGCTGTGAGCCGAGAGAGGAGCCATGGGCGACAACATCACCGTGTGCGTCCGCGTGCGCCCCCTGAACAGGGACAAGGAGACAGACGTCCGTCCCCCGCCTGCCCGCCCTCCCCACCCCGCCCGCAGAGGCCCAGCCCAGCCCAGCCCAGCCAGCCCCCGGGCCCCCGTGCCCAGCGGCTCTCTGGGCTGCCCACACAATTTTCTCCCGCCAAAAACAAGACCAAGGAGCGAGAACCGCGAAAACACGGCACCGGCAGGGTCTCACGGCCTCGCAGGCGCGGTGCGTCAGGTCGCAGGACGACAGGGTGATCATCTCGGGGCCCAACGAGAGCAGGGCGTTCGAGTTCCACTGCGTGGCGGGCGAGGAGGCCTCGCAGGAGCACGTCTTCGCCCGCGTCGCCATGACCACCGTCGAGTCGTGCCTGCGCGGCTACAACGGTGCGCGCGCCCACGGGGGTCGGGCGCACCGCGGCACTCACGGCACCCGCAGGGACCATCTTCGCCTACGGCCAGACCGGCAGCGGCAAGGTCCGCGCACCGGATCGCCATAGATCTTGAAATTAACGCCCCCCCCCCTCTCTTGCTCTGTGCAGACGTACACGATGTTCGGGGACCTCGAGGGCAACGAGGTCACGACGTCGGGGGGCCTGGCGCCCGGGTGCGGTGTCGTGCCGAGGGCGCTCTGCTACCTGTTCGGCGTGATCACGCAGGAGACGGGGTGGACGTACAGCACGAGCTGCTCGNGGCCCCCGTGCCCAGCGGCTCTCTGGGCTGCCCACACAATTTTCTCCCGCCAAAAACAAGACCAAGGAGCGAGAACCGCGAAAACACGGCACCGGCAGGGTCTCACGGCCTCGCAGGCGCGGTGCGTCAGGTCGCAGGACGACAGGGTGATCATCTCGGGGCCCAACGAGAGCAGGGCGTTCGAGTTCCACTGCGTGGCGGGCGAGGAGGCCTCGCAGGAGCACGTCTTCGCCCGCGTCGCCATGACCACCGTCGAGTCGTGCCTGCGCGGCTACAACGGTGCGCGCGCCCACGGGGGTCGGGCGCACCGCGGCACTCACGGCACCCGTAGGGACCATCTTCGCCTACGGCCAGACCGGCAGCGGCAAGGTCCGCGCACCGGATCGCCATAGATCTTGAAATTAACGCCCCCCCCCCTCTCTTGCTCTGTGCAGACGTACACGATGTTCGGGGACCTCGAGGGCAACGAGGTCACGACGTCGGGGGGCCTGGCGCCCGGGTGCGGCGTCGTGCCGAGGGCGCTCTGCTACCTGTTCGGCGTGATCACGCAGGAGACGGGGTGGACGTACAGCACGAGCTGCTCGGTCCTCGAGATCTACAACGAGAAGGTCATGGACCTCATAACGTACCTCCTCTCGCTCCCCCGCCTGCGCGTCTCCACCGTTTTCTCACCGGTTCCGCTTCCACCAGTGACGAGGGCGGCGCGCAGGACCTTCGTGCGGACAGCTCTGACAGCCCTGATGCTGCCTTTGTGCTCATACGCCCGCCGCAGAGCTGAGGGAGAACCCGCACAGCGGCGTGTTTGTCGACGGGCTCAGGGAGGTGCCGGTCAGCTCGTGGCAGCAGGCGTACTCGGTCATCAAGAGGGCGGCGACCCACAGGAAGACGTCGTGCACGCAGATGAACGACCGCTCGAGCCGCTCGCACTGCGTCATCACCATCAAAGTCGTCGCCAAAGTGCGCCCGTGTTGTCGACGCAACTGCGCACTCAGCTGACTGTCAGAAACGCGACGAAAGCGGCCTGGCAACCACGAGGAGGTCTTGCCTCAACCTCGTCGACCTCGCGGTATGCCGTCCCCAGCGAGTCTTTGGGAGGCTTTGATCGCTCAGCGGTGGCGTCCGTCTCCAAATAAAAAGGGGTCCGAGAGACAAGCGTCCACGGCAGCGACGGGCATGAGGCTCAAGGAGGCCGGCAACATCAACAAGTCGCTGACGTTCCTCTCGAGCGTCATCCGCAACCTCGTGCGGCGCGCCTCGGGCCAGAAGGTCCACGTGCAGTTCAGGGACACGAAGCTCACCTACCTGCTCAAGGTCCGTTCTCACCCCACCTTCGCCGCTTCTCACAGCCGGGGGCTGTCAGGACTCGCTGGGAGGCAACAGCAAGACCACCTTCATTGCGACGGTGTCCCCCTCCCAGACAAACTACTGTAAGACTGGGCTGCCGTCTGCTGGCGCAACCGCAGTACTAACTTCCCCGGGGCAGCCGAGTCGCTGTCGACACTGCTGTTTGTCGCCAACGCAAAGCTCATCAAGAACGAGGCGGTCATTAACGAGGTCTACGGAGGCAACTCCGAGGCGCTCAACGCCCAGATCAGTGTCCTGATGGAGGAGAACCGCCGCCTCAAAGGTCAGCTATCCCCCTCCACAGCGTTGCGGCCGTGCTGCGAGCTCACAGCCGGCCTCACGACGTGCAGAGGCCGTGGACAGCGCCAGCCAGATGCAGGTGATACCAGTGCAGCCGCAGGACATGCCGTGCGAGAGCATCGAGAGCGAGCTCGAGGTCGCCATCGATACAGACAAGATCCAGCTCGAGTCGATGCTGATCAAGTCGATCGAGCGGAAGGAGGAGCTCGAGGAGGAGGCCAACACGCTCCGAAAGCGCATCAGGGACCTCGAGGCGATGGACAAGAAGCGCGATCGCGCCCTGCAGTCGCTCCGGCTGATCCTGAAGCTCCGGGAGCAGGCCTTGCAACGATCCAGTCCTCTCCAGAGCCTCTCGTCCGCGCGCACAACATCGCCCCCCAGCAGCCAACTGACGGAACTCCCCCACCTTCCAGCTTCGAGATCAACCGCCTGAAGCAGGAGAACGCCGAGCTCGTGTCGAAGCTCTACGACAGCTACGAGATGCCCAAGATCCTCTCGGAGAACTACTACCTCAAGAGTGCGTCGCGAGTCCCCCCACCCCGGAGCCAACCGGCGCAGCGCAGGCGTCGTCCAGAGGTTCGAGGGGAAGATCCCCGCGGTCACGGACAAGGAGGGCTACGACATGAAGCTCGAGCAGCTGGTGGCCGACCTCGACGAGGCGCGCCGCGCTCAGGAGAAGCTCATGATCGAGAAGCACATCCTCTGCGACGCCCTGCATGCCCCCGGTACCCAGAGCCGGCACGGGAGAGCCTGTCCACTGACCGTCTCTCTCCCTCCTCTCCTCCCCCTCTGCCCAGACGCCTCGGGGACGCCCATCGCGGTGCCACAGGCCTTCGAGGCAACAGAGCACGCGGCTCTGCTCTCCGTGTACAAGTCCAAGTGTAAAGAGCTCGAAGGTTGGCTGGCCCCCACACAGACGCCACTGCTGCCATTCCAACCGACGGCCCCGTTGCGCAGAGGCGAAGAAGCAGATCGAGAAGCTCAGGGAGGAGGCCAGCAGGGGGCTGGCCGACCCGCGCCTCCAGGCGACCAGAACGCCCCGCGCAGCGCTTCCCGCCGTGCCCATGTTCTCTCCCCACCTCTCGTCCACCGTGAGCCCCCAGCCCCGAGCGTCGAGAGACGTCCTCCCGCGCCCACGCCTCTCACGGTCCCTCGGCCTTGTCGCTCGCAGCCCCGCGACGTGGAGATGTGCAGCAGCCCCATCAAGGAGAAGATGCCTCACGAGACAGAGGTCGAGAAGCAGGTGCGCTCAGCTGTGCTTAGGCTGAGGCTGCGTGCGGTTCTGCCACTCATGCGTTCTCTGGGGGCGGCTGCAGAAGCTGAAGATCACCGAGCTGCTCAACTCGGTCTCGTTCCTCGAGGGGTCGCTCGAGAAGGAGAGGCGCGCCAGGCAGGAGCTCGAGCAGAGGGTTGCCGAGTTCGAGAGGGACGAGATCGACAAGGAGACCAAGATGAACGACTACGGGGCGCGCATGCTCGACTACCAGGGCAAGCTCCAGGCTGCGCTCGAGGAGAGGAACGCGCTCAAGAGGGAGCTGCTCGAGTTCCGCCTCAAGGCAGACACCGCTGCCGCGGAGAAGCGCACAAGGCACTTTCTCCCCTCCCCGCCTGTGTTCTCAGTTGATTTGATTTGCTAACACTATGGACAGCGTCGAAATGCACGACGACAAGCAACCGTGCGAGCTGCCGCCAGAGAGCTAGGGCGGGCGCCGACGACGCAGTAGGTAGAGAACTCACTGCACACACACGCACGCACACACACACCACGGCCAACAGACCCCAAAGACCTCTGCCTCTTTTGTGTTTTGTGTCTGACGTCACTGCAGGGGAATTCCTGCCCAGGATATCTGGAGGGACACTTGATTCGCGCGTATCTATCTCCATATCTTCCACCCATATCTTGGCATCCACCCAAGGACAGCAGGACAGCAGGGGGGAGCGATGGTCAAGTGTTACCTGCAGTTCGTGTCGGTGGGCGAGCGGTGCAACGCCACCACGCCGTGCGTGCTGGTGTTCACCGACACGCGCCGCTACCTCGTGGCCTGCGGCGAGGGCGCCCAGCGGCTCTGCGCCGAGCACCGCGTCCGCCTCGCCCGCGTCGACGCCGTGGTTCTGCCGTCGCTCACGTGGTCCTCCGTCGGCGGGCTGCCGGGCGCCAGCCTCACGGCCTGCACCGCCCGCGCCTCCTCTGGCAGCGCGCACACCTTCGCCCTCAGGCAAGATTCCTCCCCCTCCTCCCCGCGAGAATCTGCGGAATATTGCGTCACGCGTGACGTCGGAGGATTTTGCCCAGGCTCGTTGGTACCCCACATGGAAATTGAGACCCCGGGACACCGGAATTAACGGGAGGGGAGGGCAGCGGGCCGCGCGGGACGAGGGCGCTCGCGGGGTCGTTCGGGCTCTTCGTGCACGGCGTCTCGCGGCTGTCGTACGCCATCTCGGAGCACGGCAGCGCGTGCAGGGCCTGCGGGACGCCGTGCAGGTGTGTCTTCGACGACGGCACGCTGCGCTGCGTCTCGCTGGGCCACTCGCACTCGGCGCAGCCCAGCTCGCCGCACAGCCCCGAGGCCAAGCGGCCGCGCACCGCCGAGGAGCCCTTCCCGCTGCGCGTGGGCTGCGTGCGCGACGACGCCGACGACTTTGACGCCGCGGCCCCGCCGTCGCCCACGTCCGCGTGGTCCTGCTGCCCCGAGTGCAGCGGAGCCGCCGGCTGCGGGGCCGCGCTGCTGGCGCTGCACTGGCCCGGGGCCCCGGGCAAGTTCGACGTCGCGCGCGCTGAGCAGCTCGGGGTGCCCAAGGGCCCGCTGCGAGGGCGGCTCGTCAAGGGCGAGTCGGTGGCTCTGCCCGGCGGCGCCGTCGTGCGCCCGTCCGACTGCCTGGGCGCCGCCGAGCCCGGGCCGATCTTCCTGCTCGCGCACTGTGAGACGCTGGCGGACGTGGCGGCGCTGCCGCGGTTGCCCGCCGAGTACGCGGCCGGCGGCGAGCTCAGCGCGCGCGTCAAGTGCATCGTGCACACGGCACCCGCCGAGGTGCTGCTGCTGCAGACGTACTGCGAGTGGGCCGCGACGCTCGGCGGCCCGGGCGTGACACACATCGTCGCGGGCGCGGGCGCCGCGCTGGCCGAGGGCCGCGAGCAGCTCGCGTCGGCGTCGGGCCTGCAGGCGCGGCTGCACCAGCTGCACCCAGAGGTCTTCCCGCTGCTGCACGTCTGCGCGCCGACGGTCGACTCGTCAGCCGTGCGCTTCCTCGGCGGCGTCGTGGGCCCCGTCGTCCGCGCCGAGAGCATGCTCAAGTTCCACCTCTCGGTGCCGCAGGCCGGCGTGCCCGTGGGCCTCGACAGGTCCGAGGTCTGCGACCGCGCCGCGCGGGCTGCGTACGACGAGCAGCTCGTCTCGTGCGCCGACCCGCTGCTCTGCGAGTCGTTCCGCGACGCGCGGGCCGCGGCGGGCGCGCCAGACCCGCTGCCGCCGCTGCCCGAATGCTCGGGCGACGTGCCGCAGGGCGCGTTCGCGCAGGACGGCAGGCCGGCGCCGGCCCGGGCGCCCGTGGACGACGGCGACTTCGAGGTGGCGTTCCTCGGGACCGGCTCGAGCTACCCGTCTAAGTACAGGAACGGTGAGTGTGCACCTCTGCCCCCGCGGGCCTCTGGGCGTTCTGACGCAGCAGCCCCGCGACGCTCGGCGCTCAGTGTCGTCGACTCTGCTCGACGTGGGGTCCGGCAAGTTCGTGCTCCTCGACTGCGGCGAGGGGACGTTCGGGCAGCTCTGCAGGCACTACGGGACCTCCATGGCCCTCGACGTGCGCAACAGCAGCAGCAGCAGCGCCACTCAGGCGGTCTCTCACACGCGCACGCGCAGATCGCGACGAGGGACCTGGCCATCATCTTCGTGTCGCACATGCACGCGGACCACCACCTCGGCCTCCCGCGGTTCCTCGAGCTGCGCTGCAGCGCGGGGCCCGCGGCGCCGCCGCTGGTCGTCGTGGGCCCCAGGCGGCTGCAGACGTGGCTGAGCTCGTACGCGGCCGTCAGCGGGCGCCCGTGGCTCGTGCCCTCGGCGTTTGTGCACTCGGCGGACCTCGACGGCGGGCTGCGCGCCGAGGACGAGATGGACCACGACGGCGCGCCCGCGGCAGCGCTGCCGCCGGTGCTGGCGGACGCGCTCGACTGGATCGGCGTGCAGCTCAAGACGGCGCCCGTGGAGCACTGCCACGACGCGTACGGCGTCGCGGTGACGCACAGGTCCGGCTGGAAGATCGTGTTCTCGGGCGACACTACGGCGCCGTGCAGCTCGCTCGTCGAGCTCGGGCAGGGCGCGACGCTGCTGCTGCACGAGGCCACGTTCGACGACACGATGGGGGCCGAGGCCGCGGCCAAGAGGCACAGCACCGTGTCCGGGGCGCTGGCCGCGGCCAAGCAGATGAAGGCCGAGGCCGTGGTGCTCACGCACTTCAGCCAGCGGTACCCCAAAATGGGCGCCGTGGCCGAGCCCGGCGGCGACAAGGACGTGTCGGGCATGCACGTCGGGATGGCCTTTGACCACATGCGCGTCCGCAGAGCGCACCTGCCGGCGCTGCATTGCCTCATCCCCTCGCTCAACCTCCTCTTCGCCGGCGAGGACGACAAGGCAGCAGACGAGTAGTCTGCCAGCAGAGGGCAAACGACAGCATTTGACAAGTCATAGTGAGCTCTTTGCGACAACGGGGTGTGCGGGGCGGGACAAAGGCGCAGGCGGCTGATATGCGTTGCCCATGGATGCAGCTCTCTTGTGGTCCGGTGCCAAAAAGAGTGGTCGTTTGGTGTAATCTCGCGTGGGAGACACAATGGGTAAGCACGATGACGTGTGGTCTCTCAGGCGAAATGATACACCATCAGCCGCCACGGAGGAGAATAACACGGGATGTAGCACACCCTGAGGTGCTCTCCCATTTTGGGGGGCACCCCTAACCCTGGAGTTACACCCAGGGGGCCCTGGGACTCCAGGGAACTCTAGGATACGGACAAACTTCGAGGGCACCCCGGGGAACACCCACATTTTCATAGGCAGAGAGGCGGGGACACCCCGGGGTGTGCACACCAGGGGGTGTTTCGTCCCGTGCGCTCCACCCAGATAAAACAAAATGTACCGGTTGATGACCCCAAACTATGAATGCGGTATCTTTGTGAATATATGCCGTTTTGGGACCCTTCTTTCGTCACGTGAAATAGTACCAAATCCGGGCATACTGATCTCCACACATTTCTTCATACATTCAATTGCATGTAACGTGGCAGGGGCATCACAGCATCTCCGGCCATAGACGACTCCACCTTCGGACCAGGGCAGTACAGAATCGCATTGGTCAGATTCTGGATATCCCAAGTGGCCTAACAAATGGGGTCAAAACTCTTGAATTCCAGGAAGTCCCCCTCTGATCGCACACCGCCATCGCCGAGGAATCTAAGCCAATCTTCACCCATAACCCTCCCTGTAGCAGCGAGTCGTGGTCTCGTGGGACCACCGTCTCCTCAGCGCGAGGTGCGTCCGCGGTGAGACCGCCTCCCCCACTGGTGGACGGCCAGGATCTGCCCGGACGGACCAGACCTGACGCGACACGCTGCATTTTCCACCGGTGCCCGATTGCGAAATTTCGCAGATTCGTCGAGCGGTGTAGAAGGCAAAAAACCCCCACCCACACACAACACAGCAGCAGGGGCAGGGATGTCGTCTACCCCCTCAGCAGCAGCAGCAGCAGCGGGACCAGCGGGACCGGCGGCGGCCAGCGGGGCGGCCGGGCGGGCGGCGGGGTGCCTGCTGGGCCTGGCGGCGGGGGACCGCAACGGGGGCCCCGTGCGGATGGCGACGCGGCTGGCCGAGTCGCTGGGCTCTCTGCGGCGCTTCGACCGCGCCGACGTCTGCGCGCGCTACCTCGCGTGGTTCCGGGGCCCGCCCTACGACGACGAGGCGGCCATCGACACGGGCAACACGTTCGCCTCGGTCTTCAGCATCCTCGACGCGGACGAGGCCGTCGGCGTCGACCAGGCCGCCGCCCGCGTCTACGCCCGCTGGACGGCCGCCGGCATCAACGCCGCCCACCGCAACGCCGTCCTCGGCGCCGCCCCGCCCGCCGTCGTCGGCGACGCAGAGCTCGCGGACGCCGCGGCGTCCGAGTCGCGCATGACGCACCTGCACCCGCTCAGCGTCGCGTGCTCGGTCGCCGCCTGCGCGTGCGTGCGCGCGCTCGTGCGCGGCGCCGACTGGGCCGCCGCCGTCCGCGCCGCCTGCGACGCCGCCACGCGCATCGGCTCGCGCGACGTCGCAGAGGCCCTCGAGCGCGACCTCCGCGCGGGCTACGGCGCCGACGGCGACCAGGGCCCGCAGGGCTTCGGCCTCCGCGCCGACGGCTACGCGCCCAGCGTCCTGCGCGCGGCGCTGTGGTTCATCGGCAGGCACTCCTCGCTCGACGAGGCCCTCAGCGCCAGCCTCGACTTCTCGGGCCCCGCCAACTTCTGCCCCGTCCTCGTCGGCAGCATCGGCGGCGCGCGCTGGGGCGAGGCCGCCGTCACCGACGCCGCGCTCCGCAAGGTCGACCCCGCCCTCCTCAGGCGCGTGCGCGCGGCCGCCGCAGCCCTGGCCGCCGGGTGGCAGTCGCAGTGAGCCCCCCCACCCTCTCGCGTATCTCCCACTGCTGTGGCCCTGCCGCCCTGCGCTGCTGCGCTGGCCCTCTCTCCCCTGCCGCAGCAGCGCGCCCCCCCCCTCCCCTCCCTCTCACTCTCCCTCTCCCCTCCCTCGGAACGACGCGACGGTGTGCGCCCCCATGCGTTTTTCAAGTGTGCATTGTATTCCGGTGCGGCGGCGACGGTTCAGTGGCCAGCAGGCAACGGAAAACGAACCGGAAAAATCTGTTGCGTTGCACCACCCCCGTGTCGTGGTCGTCATCATCATCACATCACCATCAGAGAGAGGGGGGCCCCTCGTGGCCTCGGGACCTCACGAGGCAGCCACAGCGACCCTCTTCTGTTCTTGCGCCCCCTGCTGCTGCTGCTCCTCCTCCTCCTGGGGCTGCGCTGCTGCGGCTGCGGCTGCGGCCACGGGCTCGGCGGTGGGGGCGGCAGGGGCGGCGGTGATGGCGACGGAGCGCTCGAGGGCGGCGAGCTCCTCGTCGACGTCGGCCTGGTCCTCGGGGGAGAGGAGGCCCGACATGGCCTGGTCGATCTCGCGCTGGTAGGCGGCCGCCTCCTGCGTCTCCGCCATCAGGTCCTCGATCTGCTCGACGCTCATCTCCTTGTTGAGCGCCGCCAGCACCTCGTTGCCCTTGCGCAGGCCCTCGAACACCTGCGCCTCCATCTGCGCAAACTCGACATCGTCCACCTGGCGGTCCCACCCCGCAAACGGAATCAGTCGAGTGAAAAATCCGGAAATATCCGGAAATCTCTGGGATATCTAGATATTTGCGCTGGGTTGTCCACCCCCGCACCATCTGCTGGACGGTGGTGAGCTGCTGCTCGCTGCGCTCCAGGAGCTTCTGCTGGTACTTGCGCTTCTTCAGGGCGATGAGCGCCTGCGAGCGCTTGCCAGCCGCGTTGAGCTCCTTGGCGATCTGGAGCTCCCTCCAGATCACCACGCCCACCTTGCGGGGCACACACATCACCAGTGATGCGCGTCAGTGGGCGGGCGCGTTGTGACGCAACGCAGGCAATTCTCATAATTCCCACGCCGGTTGGGTTGGGTTGCAGCGTGTGGGAAATAGGAAACCTTCTTCTGGTACTGGATGAGCCGGTCGCGCTGGACCTTGAGGTCCAGCACGGCCTTGTCGTGCGCCGTGACCTTGTTCTTCTTGCCCTTGCCGCCGCCGCCGCTCAACAGCTGCCCCATCGCGCACAAAAACTCCAACACCCGGAATGAATGTGCCAAATCAGAGAGATTCGAGTATCTGCGATATAAGAGATATTCATATCTTCTTACCAAGATACTCGCCCACCGCCCCGCGTATGTTGCGCATGACGCAGGTCGTGAGCAGCACCGAGCAGAAGGAGGAGCTCGTGCGCTGGCTGCGAACGCGCAGGCACGCGCCCGTGCCCGCCTCGCGCGCGCGCGCGTGCGGCGTGGCGCTCGTGGCGCTCGCTGTGGCCGTGCCCGCCGCGTTCTTCTGCTGCCTCGGCTCCGCTGCCCTCGGCGGGCCGCCCCCCGCGGCGTCGCTCGGGCCCGCGGGGACCCAGGCGCCGTCGCTGCTGTACTACGCCACGGCGGCGGTCCTGGCCGTGCCCGTGACGCTGATCTTCGCTCTGGTCAACTGGATGTCCCTCAAGTACTTCCGCCACAACTGAGGCAGGCGGGATATCCCCCCTGTAACAAATCTAAATAGATCCGCATATCCAGTTCCAGAAATCAAACACACCCCCCGCGCCCATGACAACACAAACGGCTGATTTCCAAATCTGTTCCGCCCGGTAAAGTGTGATTCCTCGGGGGAAATCTATCCACTTATTTTCCGCGCCGGGTTCGCACACACAGCGACTCTGCGGGTGGGGGGTGGCTGGTGTGGGCAGGGACCACCGACAGAGGCAGCCCAGATGTCGAAAAAGGTCGCGGGATCCCGCAGCTCGGGCTACTTCCCCATCGAGGAGCACTACGGCTCTGGCGGCCTCGGCCGCATGGGCGTCGTCCACTTCCTGACGCTGGGCACGGGCGTCCTGCTGCCCTGGAACGCGTTTCTCAGCGCTTCCGACTTCTTCACGCGCGTCTCGGCACCCGCGCGCGACCCGGGCCTGACCACCGCACCCGCACAGGCACACATACCCGGACTTCCCGTTCATGTTTGTGATGACGGCGACGTTCAACGTGCCCAGCGCGCTGGCGCTGTTCGCGTCGGTCTGGCTGGGCCCGCGCCTGCCGTTCCTCGGGCGCTTCCTGGTATGCTTCTCCATCCACCTCGCCGTGCTGCTGCTGGTGCCCGTCGCGACCATCTTCCTGTCCCCGGGGGCCTCGCTGCCGCTCATCCTGGGCAGCACTGCCTTTGCCGGCGTCGCCACTGCCAGTGCGCTCTCTCTCTCTCTCTCTCTCTGCCTCTGTCTTCCTGTGTGTTTCTGTGTCTACCTGTCTCTGTGTTTCTGTGCCTCCGTGTAGCTCTCTGTCTCTGTGCCTCTATGCCTCTATTTCTCTGTGTCTCTGTCTTCCTGTGTTTCTGTGACTACCTGTATCCGCCTCTATGTCTCTCCCTCTTTGTCAGAGGCCTCTATGCCTCTCTTTCTCTCTGTCTCTGTCTTCCTGTGGCTCCCAAACAACTGCTTGGCCTGGAGCATCCCTGGAGGGGCAGCAGCCCCGAGCACAGTGGTGTACAACGCGTGCTGTCCGCAGTGCTCGGGGAAAGCGTGCTGTTGGGGGGGGGGGGGGGTTCAGCTGCCTTGGGGCGAAGGGGCTGCGATTCCCCATTTTGCACAGTAGTGTGGCAACGGCGACCGCTCACTGACCCTTGCGCGCCCCTCCTCGTTGCTGCCGCGCGGCCGTTGCAGTGCTGTTCGGGGCGTCGACGAGCTTGGCTGTTCTGGCGGACCCCTCGTGCGTCATCGCCTTCTTCAGTGGCAACGGTCCGCGCCCTCTCTCCTCCTCTCGCTGCCCCCCAGCTCACGAGCGCACGCGTCCCCCCCTCTGCCCTCTGCCCTCTGTGCAGGCATCGCTGGCCTGATTGTATCGGCCATCCGCGCGGCCACCAAGGCCTCGTTCCCGCTCAACGACGCGGGGTACCGCAACAGCGCGCTGCTCTACTTCGGCATCGCGGGGCTCGTCATCGTCGCCTGCCTCGCCGCCAGCTTCCTCGTCGTCCGCATGCCCGCCGCCGTCCGCGCCATCTACCTGCGCGCGCACGACGACCTCACGCTGTCGGACGACCCCGAGCCGCGGCCCCCGCGCGTGCGCTTTGGCCCGCTGTTCCGCAAGCTCTGGCTGCAGGTCTTCACGGGCTGGGCCATCTTCTTCGTTACGCTCAGCGTCTTCCCCGGAGTCACATCGCGCATCCAGGGCGCCGACGAGTCCCTGGGCGACTGGTTCAGTGTCATCCTGACCGCGTGAGCGAGCCCCCCCACACATACGCTGGCTTCTCGCGCTGACCGCGAGGGTTCTCCTGCAGGTTCTTCATGGTGTTTGACTTTGTGGGGAGGAGCCTGCCGTACGCCGTGAAGCTCTTCAGCGCCAAGACGCTCTGGATCCCCGTCGTCCTGCGCGCGGCCGTGTTCTTCCCGCTGTTCCTGCTGCCCGTCTTCGGCGTGTGGCAGAGCGACGCGGCGGCGTACGTGACCATGGCGGCGTTCGCGCTGACCAACGGCTACTTCGCGTCGCTGGCGATGGAGTACGGGCCCCAGGAGGCCGACGAGGAGGAGCGCGAGGCCGCGGCCAACCTGCTCTCCTTCGCGCAGAACTTCGGCATCTTCTGCGCGTCGCTGTTCGCGCTCGTCCTGCTCTACGTCATCAACCACTACGGGCCTGCTAGCGCCGCCTCGGCCTCCTCGTGGTCGTCGTCGGACGACCCGCTGCTCTGGTAGCCACCTCCACACACACGGTTCACAGCGCCTTTGAGCAAAGCAAATAGCACGTCTTTCACCGAGTGTGCAGAAACCGCTCGCTGGGTTGCAAACCGCTATCCAATCTGCTTTTCTGCGCCTGGGACGGCGACGAAATGCAGCAGGGGCTTGCTGCCTTTGTGTCGCTTTCTCTTGTTGCCGAATGGCGTGGGCACCCGCTCCCCGCCGTCACCGGAGAGGAGCGCTGCGCTGGCAGTCTCTGCAACTGTCTTTTTCGGCAGGGCGGGAGCCTCTGAGGAGACTCGGCCCTTCTTCTGCTCCGGTGTCAGACTCTCCTGTCCCCTTTGGATGACTGCTTTTTGCCGAGTCCTTCCTTGTTCCTCCTGCCTGCACAACGACGAAATCCACCCCGACAACGCAAAACGCGGTGCGCTGCCTCCAGACCTCTGGCAGCGGCCGTGCTGCCCCTCAAACGAACCCGCTGGCACCCGCTGCGCCCTCGCGTCTTGTGGGCGGTTATGTCGGCGATGCGCTGTGTTGCGCACAACACACTGCACCGGAGAGAGCGGTTTTTTTCTTCGCGCGTGCGAGACCCCAGAAACGACGCAATTCGTGGCATAGGCTGCCGTGTTTTCCCAGTGTCCCACCACCAACTCCGCGTGCTCCCCTCCTTCCCCGGCGTCGGCGACCTCGCAGAAAACTCGGAGGGGCCGCGCGCCTGTGGCACACATGACTTCATAAGCCGGAGCAGCCCTGCGACGAAAAACGGTGGAAATTCCACCAGTTTTTTCTGCACACCCACCAGATTTGGCGCAAGTTCACCAAAATCTCTGGCTGGGAACTTCCCCCTTTGTTAGCTAAGATACTTGAGGCGCCCCTGGGGTTTTTCTGCTGCACGGGAAAACAAAAAAGGTTCACTCTGTAAACAACTCCCGAGGCATCACTGCACTGCCCTCCCCGAGCTGCCTGCCCTGAGAGAATGTCGAAAGTCGAGGATGGCACTGGCTACTCGGTCGACGAGAAGACCAAGGACGGCCTGGGCAAGCTGGGCGTCGTGTTCTTCCTGATCCTGGGCACTGGCGTCCTGTTGCCCTGGAACGCCTTCCTCTCGGCCTCGGACTTCTTCGTGTACCTTCTCCCTTCCCCTTCCCCCTCCCCACATCTCCCCACTCCTCCGCCTCTGACGTAATTGTGGTTCGCGAACGCGCACTGCCGCCCCCGACGCGCAGGCACACCTACCCGGACTTCCCGTTCATGTTCGTCATGTCGATCACGCACAACGTTCCCAACTCGTTCGGGCAGTTCGCCTCGATCTGGGTGGGCCCGCGCCTGCCTTTCCTCGGGCGCTTCCTGGTCTGCTTCCTCATCCACCTCATCGTGCTGCTGCTGGTGCCCATCCTCACCATCTTCCTGCCCTCGAGCGCCTCCCTGCCCATCATCCTCGCCAGCACCGCCTTCGCGGGCTTCGCCACAGCCAGTGAGCCCTCTCCCTTCGCACACGTGCAAGTCCCCCCCACGTCTCACGCGGAGGGATGCGTGGCGGTTGCTTTCAGTGCTGTTCGGGGCGTCGACGGGGCTCGCGATGGTGGCGGACCCCTCGTGCATCGTCGCCTTCTGGACAGGGAACGGTAAGCCCCGCTGCAGGGCCCCCCGAGGCTCACGCGGACCGCAGGCATCGCCGGCCTGATCGTCTGCGTCATCCGCGCGGTGACCAAGGCCGCGTTCCCGAGCAGCGACGTGGGGTACCGCAACAGCGCGCTGCTCTACTTCGGCATCGCGGGGCTCTTCATCGTCGGCTGCCTGATCACCAGCTTCTTCGTCGTCCGCATGCCCGCCGCTGCCAGCGCCATCGAGATGCGCAAGCGCGACGACAGCGTCGACTCGAAGCCGCGGCCCAAGGTCCGTCTGGCGCTGTTCCGCAAGCTCTGGCTGCAGATCATCACCGGCTGGTCGGTCCTCTTCGTGACGCTCTGCCTCTTCCCCGGCGTCACCTCCAAGATCACCGGCCAGAGCGAGTCGCTGGGCGACTGGTTCAGCGTCATCCTGACCTCGTGTGCTCCTGCCTCCCAC
>CACRSC010000046.1:74475-98044 GCA_902651635.1 Mastigamoeba balamuthi | reverse complement strand
CCCCCCCCCCCCCCCCCCCCCCCTTCGGGCCGCCGAGCGGCTCTGACGGCCTTTTTTTACAGGTTCTTCATGGTGTTTGACTTCGTGGGGAGGAGCCTTCCCTACATCGTGAAGGTCTTCAACGCCAAGACGCTCTGGATCCCCGTCCTCCTGCGCGCGGTCGTGTTCTTCCCGCTGTTCCTGCTGCCCGTGTTCGACGCGTGGCACAGTGACGCGGCGGCGTACATCATCATGGCGGTCTTCGCGACCACCAACGGCTACTTTGCGTCGCTGGCCATGGACTACGGGCCCAAGGTCGCCGACGAGGAGGACCGCGAGTCCGCAGCCATCCTGCTGGCCTTCAGCCAGAACTTCGGCATCCTCTGCGCCTCGTTCTTCTCCCTCGTCCTGCTGTACATCATCAACCACTATGGGCCCTCGAGCGCCGCCAGCATATCCTTGTCCTCGATGTTCTGATCGCTCGAACTGCCGTTATAAACCAAAGTCGAACTCGAAAAGAAACCGACACACACAGTAACGATGCTCGGACATTATTGTCGACCGACTGTGGAGCATACATGATTCAAATGAACACAATACAGATCGCACTTTGTAAGTCCTTCATAAGGATGAGGTTCTCCCTTTGGAGGTCCATGGCGATGGTAACAAGGCAGACTCGCTGATCGAGGTCGTCGTCGTCCTGGGGGGCTGCGCGGGAGAAGAGGCCTGTCCAACAGAAACACAACAAACCAATGCCTTGAGAAGCAAGTTAGGGCACAGACAGACATAATAGAGAAGGCGGTCTGCTGCGTGGTGTGCGTATGTGTTATTGTGTTTGCGTTTCAGTGCGTTCAGTGCTGTGAAAGTGTGCTGTTGTTGTTTGCCATGTGGAGTGATGCTGTTGGTGCTGGTGTTGTGAAGTGTTAGTAAAAAAAACTAAAAATGTCACTAATGCGTCATGTGAGGATCCTCTTGTGACCCTCGAGAATCATCCGCACGACTCTGGCCGACCTGTTGGCCAGGTCGCGGTGCTCCTCCGGCGTCAGCCTCATCGCCGCCAGCGCGTCGTCGCTCGGCCTCAGGATGCACGGCGCTGCAGGGCAGTCAGTGTGGCGCCAAGGTGGGAAGACAACGGGGGTGAGCGAGAGACGACTCGGGCACACCAACGACGATGGCAAGGCTCTCGGCGGTCATCTTGTTGACCGTCGTGAGCACGCCGAGGAAGACGTCCTCCACGAGGAACCGCAGGAGGCGCTTGTTCGGGTCCGGCAGTGCCGCCACGACCTTGCGGACGCGCCTGCGCGAGGCGGCGGGACACTGACCCACCAGCTGAAGCCAGCCGGCGTGGGTCATGAGCGGCTCGGGCAGCCTGGCCAGGAGGCGCTTGAGGGCCTGGGACACCTCGCACGGCCCGTACTCGCCGGCGTCGATGGGCGCCCTCATGTCGNACACGTCCACCTGCCCTCTGCTTTGCGCCGCCGCGATGGCCTCGCGGCCCAGCACCGCCAGCACAGGCCCCGTCAGCAGAAGCGTCCTCCGAGTGTTGACCTGCGGAAGGATGACCGAGATTCGGTGAGGCACAGATGAATAGAGAGAGAGACAGACGAGGGCAGCCTCACGAATAGTCCGAACGACCGGGAGAGGCACTCAACGGTGGCATCCCTGTACGCGTACTTGCCCTCTGCGTACTTGCTCGCGATGAACCGCATCCTCTCGGGCAGAGGCGTCTGGGGTCCGGGCTTGGTGTCACCGCTGCTGGCCAGCCCGGCCTCCCACCGCGCGTTGGACGCCGCGTTGCCGATGCCCAGCATCGTCGCGATGACGGCCGCGTCGTCCCAGCAGCGTGTGTCCATCACCAGTGACCGCACCTTGCTGACGCCGGTCCCCAGGCTCCTGTGCGCCCCGCTGCACTTGAGGCACAGCAGCACCCCCAGGTTCGTCGACGCCCAACACGGCTCTGGTCGTGGTCGGGGGATGGGGTGGTGGGGCGTCAATGCATCAGCCGAAGCGGGGCTGAACAGTTGAGCCCTAAGGGGGGGGGCAGCGCACTGGTATCGCCGCAGTCGGCGCAGACGTCATTGCCCTCCATCTCGATGATGGGCAGCAGGCGCGGGTCCGCGGTCTCCTGGGGCAGCTCCTCCATGTGTGTCGCGTCCTCCACCCTGGCCGACTGCAGCGCTGAAGTGTGACCGGAGCGGGTGCATGGGGCACAGCGCAGCACACAGCCCTGGGGCGCACCTGAATGGCCTCGAGAACCATTCCGCTGCAGCACGCGCTCAGCGCCTGCACCCACTCCGCGGCCTCGGCGCTCCTGTGCAGTCCCAATCGTGTGAGGCAAGCCACTGCGCAACCAGTCAGCCCCCCGTGCCCGCGCACGTCTTGGTCCGCAGCTTGATGGACCTGCCCACGTTGGGGAAGAACGTGAACACCTCGGCCGCCCCGTCCCGCGATGCCCTCGCCGCCCCCAGTCGCGTCTCCAGCGTCCTGGCCGCCCTCCCGCTCGCCGCGTCTGACACGCTCTTGAACAGCCTCAACTGCGTGGCCGTGAGCACCGCCCACTTCCACTTACGCGCCCCGTCGACCCGCAGCTTCCCCGACATCAGCACCGCTGCCTCGCCCGCCCGCTCCGGCGCTTCTGCTCCGGCCCCCGCGACGGCCTTGGGGCTGTGCTTGTCGCCCCTGGCGCTCTCTGCCTCGGGACCGTAGGCGCGCTGGATTTCCTCGAAGCGCTCAGACTTGGTGGCCTCGTCGCCGCTCTCGTGCTTGGGCTCCGCCGCGCTCGTCCACGTGATCATGTCGACGGCGGGCGTGGCATCGCTGATGTCGCCCATACGGTACTGGATGGCGGCAGCTGCACGTACGAGCTCCGCGAGACACGCGATGTTGTCGATACCGTCTGTCGCAATCCTATCGGCACCATGCTCGGGCAGCAGGTGGTCCTCGTCGTGCGCATTCTCCTGGTCGGCCTCAGGGATCGGCTCGTAGTCGCGGCTCTCGTCGCTGTGCTCGGCCGCGTTCTGCTCCAGCTGCGCGGTGCACGCGGTGTGCGCGTTGCACGCCAAGCCCGCGAGGACCACGGCCATCAGGGCGGCCTGCGCGTCCTCATCCTCATCCCCACCGTAGTTTCTGACCGCCGACTCGTCGAGGTCGCACGCCGCCGTCTCCTCGGCTGCAACGCCGCATTCGCCGTGCTGGGCGCTCGCGTGCTCCCCGCTGGCCGAGGCGTCGATGGGGACCTCGTCCTCGCTGTGCTCCCCCGCACACGCCATCTCCGCCATGTCCGCGATGGCTGCGCCGGCGTTCAGCTGCTCCGCGGGCGACGTACCCCGGTTGACCCACCCATCGCTACCGCAGCTTGCGCTGGCCGTGACACCTCCGAGGCTCAGCGCGGCGACGTGCCCGTCCTTCTCGTCGTCGCTGCCATCGTGGCCGGCGGCGTTGGAGTCGTCCCTCGACTGCCGCAGCGACGCGGTGCCGCGGCTGTTGGGATGGGCGTCCTGCACGCAGTCCCTCTGGCCGACGACCACCTCCGCCTCGGCCTCGGCGCACACAGGCGCCACGTCCGCGACACACCGCTCCTTGCCGCTGCGCACGCAGTGATGAGCGATTTCAAGAATTCATTCATTTTGTAATTTCGATTAGAAGCAATTGATCTTTGACGAAAACAAGCGAGTGCAGAGGGCGCTGGTGGCGTACGCTGCCGCTGCCTCGCTGATGCCGCTGCTGCTGCTGTCCCTCCCCTGGTCCGCCGCCTCGTCCTGCTGCCCCGCCGCCGCTGTTGCTGCCCCGTGCGCTGCGCTCTGGTGCTCGTTCTGCTGATCGCCCTCGTCCTGGGCGCTCTCTGCGGCCTCGTCGCCGTCGCAGGGCACGTCCTCGGCGCCATCGTGCCCCTGCATGCGCACGTCGTCCGAGAGGCTCACGAGGACCTCAGCCATCAGCGCCTCCTCCTCCTCGTCGTCGGAGCTGTCGCTGTCGGCGTCGTGGCTGGTCGTCGTCGACGCGTCGCTGTCGCTGTCGCCCGCGGGCTTCCTCGGCGGTCGGCGGCGTTGGGGGTGTGGGCCTTGTGGTCGCGGCTGGCGGAGGTGTCGGCCTGCGCCCCGTCGTCGCTGCTGTGGACCTCCTCCTCATCCTCCTCCTGCTGGTGCTGGTGCTGCTGTGTCTGGTGCCTGTGCTGCTGCTGGGCCTCTGCGCTGCTCGCGGCCCCCGCGTCCTCGCGCTCTGCCGGCGACGTGCCCCCGCTCACGCTGACGCCCTCGGCCACCGCGGCCACATCCAGACACTCCTCGGGGCAGGTCGTCTGGCCGCTGTGTCGCGTTGTTGTGTTTGGGCTGAGCTCGTGAGGCGACGTGCTCACCCTTTCAATTCAATTCAATTCAATTCTCGAATTCAAATGCGAATCGAATTCGCCAACGGGGAACGCCAAGTCGCAGCGCAGACCGCGAGGCACATCAGGGGAGAGGGCGCTTGTGGCGTACGCTGCCGTGGGTGCTGTGGGGGCCTCGTCGCTGCTGTGCCTGCAGCCCGCAGGCAAGAAGGAGCTCTGAGCCTCTCAGCAGACCCGGCTGCCTCCAGCCGCTGGAACGGCCTGCTGGCCTCTGCTTGCTGTCCCCCTCCCTGCTCGCCCCCTGGTCCCCGAGATACGCCAATACGGTGCAAGTGCAAATTTCCACGGTGAGAATCGCAAGGCAATCCCAAGTGTGCCCTGAATAGCACTCCCGAGCGCACGGCCGAGCACCCCATGGACTTCTCCTCCGTAACGCTGCGCAAGGCATCGGGGCCGCGTCGTCCTGAGGGCAGCGGCCCCGTGGAGCTGATCTGTGATGGCGACAACTACCAGTCGTTGATGTCCGAATCGTACCTCGAGCGCTACTTCGACTCGGTCTCCTCGCTCTCCTTCCGCAGCCGCTTCGTGCCCCTCTCCCGCCCTGTCGCCACCGCCCTCGCCGCAGCGCACGCAGAGGCGCTCCACGGCGCCAGCTCCGCTGCATCGTCGACGAGGCCCGAGCTCGAGGAGCTCGCACGCTCGATCGACTCGGAGATGCGGGAGATGGGGAGCGCGGAGGCGTTCGTGAGGCTTTCGTCCCGCAGCCCCAAGGACGCGCCGATGCGGAGGCCCGACGCCACACGCCGCGCCATGCAGGAAGAGCTCGCGTGGGTCGTCGCGGACGAGGCCGGCCTGGTCTATGACGGTTGGTCCCTTCACAACCCACTGCAATGCCCCGCCCAGTGTCGTAGCAGCTGACTGCTGGCCATCGCAGGTGCTGAGGCGAACAGAGTGATGCACGCGTGTTACAGAGCCACGACGGCATTGATGGTCTCTCGGAGTGGTGCTCAGGCCGTCGAGAACCTCGTTCTGAGTGACCGCATTCAGGGGGACCTAACAGAGGTGCGGGAAGCCTGCCGTGCGGGGGTCTGTACGTTCTGATCCCGTGCACAGTTTGCTGAGGGAAGGATACCAGAGCCGTTCAATGTTGTTGTCAGAGAGTTCGTCTGGTTCGACCCCGACACCGAGCTCAGGGCATTTGTCAACGATGGGAGGCTCACAGCCCTTACACAGTACAACGAGTCAGAGACTCTCTTTCCTGCTCTTGTTCGGTTCTCTGCTTACTGGTACCCCGTAGGTACGTGTATTTCCCGTGGCTCCAGGCCTCGGCAGACGCAGTGGCAGAGCAGATCCGGAACTGCCTGATGAGTGATGTCCTCCCAAAGATACCCCTCCGGAGCTGTGTTGTCGACTTGCTGCTCGTGCGCTTGTCTGGCACCTACGCCCGTACTCTCCACGGGCTGGGCAGATTCAGCGGAGTCAGCATCAGAGTCGTGGAGCTGAACCCGCTGGCGGAGTTCTGCGGAACGGGGCTGTTCACGTGGGAGCGCGACCGAGAGGTCCTTCTGGGGCGCAGGCCCTTCGAGTTCCGTGTTCTCGCCTCCAGTCCAGCGTTCGCAACACAAGGTCTGCCTCTTGCAGTGCACGATCTGGTTGCTGGGTGGCATTGATGGGCCGATTGCGAATAGGTCTGTGAGTCGCCGATAGTGTCAAATGCGGCGTCGGTTTTGTCGGTTTTTCCACCAAGACAAATAGGAAAAAACGAAGGGATGGGAAACGTCACAGAGCACAGACGAATGAAATACACGATTTCCGTGCTTTCTCGAATCGAAACGAGCTATTCTCTCTGCAAACCAGCTCGCTAGAGGCCTGGGCACCGAGCTGGAGTTCTGCCTTCAAGAAATTTGTTCTGTTTTTCCCAAACCGGGCTATCGGAAATGTTCAAATCGATTTCTCAGTCCATGTTATTGGCGCGAAGCGAGTAGATGGCGTTGCCTGCGACTGAGGGTTAGGGTTAGGGTAAGAGCAAGCCAGCAGTGCGCCGCCGTCAGGAAAAGCTTCCAGGGATATGCGTTTCCTTTTCAGTGGATCTTCATCCGTTTTTGGGGGCCAGGAAGACGCTCGAGTATTCCGGCAGTCCTCCATCCCTCTCTGATCTTCGCTGTGGTCGGATGCGGGGCGACACGCGGGGGAAAAGAAGCGGCATTTCAGCTCCCACGACTCCCGGGGGCAGCGAAATGCGCTGAGGCCTGGGGGCCCAGCATGCGGGCGCAGTGCAAATTCAGTGCTGCTTCTTCCAAACGCGGAAGGAATTCCGTCTTTTTCTCACCCAGTTCGCCTCGTCTAGGCGATGTTCAACGTCTAGATGGATTTCCATGCGTGGAACATCAGTAGAGCTCGGGCGAAGATCAACGAGCCCTGGTGTTTTCTGTGGGGCCCTGTGTTCTTTGTGATCCACTCTGCACATCGCAAAACAGCAGGCAGGACGCGAGAGGCGAATGTCTCGGCAGGACGCTGACACCATCTGCTGTGAGAAGGTCGCTGCTCCCAGTGGCCTGGGCAAGCTGGGTGTCCTCTACTTCCTGATCCTGGGCACTGGCGTCCTCCTGCCGTGGAACGCCTTCCTCTCGGCCTCGGACCTTTTCACGCACGCCCCCCAGTCCCCACGCCCCTCTGGCGTCCCGATCGCTCGGGACTGACCCTGGAGGGGCGCGCAGGCACACGTACCCGGACTTCCCGTTCATGTTCGTGATCACCGTGACGCACAACGTGCCCAACTCGCTGGGTCTGTTCGCGTCGATTTGGCTGGGCCCGCGCCTGCCGTTCCTCGGTCGCTTCCTCGCCTGCTTCTCCATCCACCTCGTCGTGCTGCTGCTGGTGCCCATCCTCACCATCTTCCTGTCGTCGAGCGTCTCCCTGCCCATCATCCTGATCAGCACGTCCTTCGCAGGCTTCGCCACAGCCAGTACGCCTCCCATACTGTAAAACCCCCTCTTCTGAGGTGTATTAACACGTCACTGACTTCCTGGTTCTTTGCCTCCAACAGTGCTCTTCGGGGCTGCGACGGGACTGTCGATGGTGGCGGACCCGTCGTGCATCATCGCCTTTTGGAGTGGAAACGGTTCGAATACTGTCGCAGCGAACCCCACCGGTTTTTCTGTCTACCAGCGCTCACACAACCGTCGGTCCCACGCTGCAGGCATCGCTGGCCTGATTGTCTCGGTCATCCGTGCCGCCACCAAGGCCTCGTTCCCGACCAACGACGCGGGGTACCGCAACAGCGCGCTGCTCTACTTCGGCATCGCCGCGCTCTTCATCGTCGCCTGCCTCATCGCCAGCGTCCTCGTCGTCCGCATCCCCGCCGCTGTCAGCGCCATCGAGCTGCGCGCCCGCGACGCCTCCGACGACCGCAAGTCCGAGGCCGAGGAGACGCGAGCCCGCAAGGTGCGCTACCTGCCGCTGTTCCGCAAGATCTGGCTGCAGGTCTTCACGTGCTGGTCGGTCCTCTTCGTGACGCTCTGCCTGTTCCCCGGCGTCACCTCCAAGATCGCCGGCCAGAACGAGTCCCTGGGCGACTGGTTCGGTGTCATTCTGACCGCGTGAGTCCACCCCCTCCCCCCGCGTTCCCGCCCTGGAAGCGCATCTCACCGGTGTCTCCCGTAGGTTTTTCAACGTGTTCGACTTTGTGGGTCGAACAATGCCGTACGTCGTGAAGCTCTTCAACGCCAAGACGCTCTGGATCCCCGTGGTGGCGCGCGCCGTGGCGTTCTTCCCGCTGTTCCTGCTGCCCGTCTTCGACGTGTGGCAGAGCGACGCGGCGGCGTACATCATCATGGCGGCGTTCGCGCTGACCAACGGCTACTTTGCGTGCCTGGCGATGGAGTACGGGCCCAAGGTCGTCGACGAGGAGGAGCGCGAGGCCGCGGCCATTACGCTGTCGTTCGCCCAGAACTTCGGCATCCTCTGCGCGTCGTTTTTCTCGCTGGTCCTCATGTACATCATCAACCACTACGGGCCTTCGGGCTCGTCGCCCGTCTCCTCTGAGTCGCGTCTATGGTAAGAGCGAAGCGTGGCTCGCTACAAAGGGGACTCTATAGGAACAAAACACAAAAGCAAAGAAATACAGTACAGACGTCATTTGCCCCTCGAGGTCGGAATCTGCCCGCGAAACACACTCTGCTTGATCACAGATAATCAAAGATTCGGATATTCTCGCTCCAAAAAAATCCCCGTGCGACGTTTGCGCGAACTTTTTGTCGATTTTCCTGGTGCATTTTTCGCATCTCTGTCGCGCACACCGCGACCGCCGATGGCGAGCACTGATGAAGGCATCGAAGCGAAGATAGTGCTCCTTGGCGACTCTGGTGCGGCCCTACCGCCCCCCCCTCCGCCCGCACCCCATTCCCCAGGCCGTCTCGCAGCGGGTCTCCCCCGACGGGTCTCACCGAGCGAGAGCGCCAGGTGTCGGCAAGAGCGCCATCGCGCTGCGGTACGTCAAGAACCAGTTCATCGAGAACAACGACCCGACGGTGGGCGCCTGCTTCTTCACCAAGCGAGTGTGCGCTTTTCCCTCTCAGTCTCCCGGTCGTCGCTGCGGTCGCTGCTGTTGCCTCCTGCTACTGCTGCTGCTCCGGTGTTGCTCGTGTTCGGCAGAGCAGCACTCACCCAGCGCCCACACCCCGCCCCTCCCTGCAGGAGCGTCAACAGCACGCAGGTGAAGCTGCAGATATGGGACACCGCCGGCCAGGAGCGCTTCAGGGCGCTGGTCAGTCCGCCCTCTGCCCACACCCTCCTCTCCTGCCCCACTCGCCTTGCTGCCATGCTGTTCGCGTTTGCTGACTTGGAACGCTGGGACGCGCAGGCCCCCATGTACTACCACGGCGCAGTGGCCGCCATCCTCGTGTACGATACGACCCAGCCCAAGTCCTTCCAGCGCGTGCGGTCGTGGGCCGAAGGTCAGCGCACCCTTGCTCTTCTCTTTTCCGTTTACTGCTTGCTGGGGGGCAGAGAGAACAGAGAGAGCGAGAGCGTGTGTTTAAGTGAACAGGGAGAGAGAACAGAACAAGAAGGAGGGCGGAAAGAGGAGGGGCTTGCGCTCGCTGACAGCAATCGGAACGCCTGCGCAGAGCTGTCGAGGAACGTGTCGGAGGAGCTGGTGGTCGCCGTCGTGGGGTCCAAGCTCGACCTCTACGACGCCCTGCCCGCGTCGCAGCGCCAGGCCAGCGTCGTGACCGCCGCCCACGCCTACGCCGACGAGCTGGGCGCCGTCTGCTTCGAGACCTCTGCCAAGGAGAACCGCGGCATCGAGCAGCTCTTCGCCGAGGTCACGCGGCGCGTCGTCAACCTCAGGCGCATCGCCTCGCCCCCGCCGCGGTCCACGAGCCCCGCCATGAAGCTGCACGCCTCGGGCTCGAGCTCCGGGCAGTGCTACCCGGGCAGCTCGTCGTCGTCGGGCGGCAGCAGCGGCTGCGCCTGCTGAGGAGCGCAGGGAGCGGGGGGGGCCGTGCGCTTGCTGCGCTTGGCCGCGGTCGGTTCGGGGGGAGCAAGAGGGGCCAGCCCAAGGCGAGCCCTCAAGTGCTCTAGTGTGCAGGGCAGGAGAAGGGAGCGTTAGCGTGCGTCCTTGCTCACGAACAGTTTGCTAATAGTAACCACCCTCATCTTGTTTTAGGACTTGTGTGTTCCCCTCTCATTCTCTGAACTCTACCGTTTGTCGCCTGGCCAGCTAATATTGCCAGAAGGAACCCCCCGCTCAGATGTAAAACAGAACTTGCACCACTAGTTCTACCATTTATGCAATGCAGGACACTGCTGAATCGTGGATGCAGTCAGGGCCTCATCGACGCTTCCGAATGGTGACCACTGGCGGCTTGACTATGAATGTGGCACACGGGAAAGCCCTGTTCAACGCCTGCCGCCCCGAAGCAGCATTCACAACCACGCCAGCCTTCGCAGATGGACATCGGTGAGCGGCACTATAGCGAGGGGTTGGCTGAAGGATACTACCCCTTTTCAGAGAAACAAAATTCAGCCGGCATGAATGTATAACGCGAGAATTTCAGCCATACTACTTGAATGTATGGCATTCTTTCTTGTCAAGGATGATCTCGTATGTGTTCCCGCCATCATTTGTGAAGGTGGATTCACAATTCTAAGTGAGAGTGTGGATCACATCAATTTGTGTGGCCATATCTCCTTCTTGAGTTTTTCCCCCGGAGATACCGTGGCCTGAAACTGAGGGAAGTCAAATGTCCTGCTCTTCACGGGAATGGCCGTGCTTCCAACGATCGAGCTACTATCTTCAGATATCCGGCAGCTCCTCTTGCGCAGTCGCCCATGGTCAAATTCCAACGATTGATTGCGAATAGAAATCGCCTGGCTCTGGCTCATGTGCGGGCCAAGAGCATGACGTCCAGGTTGGGCTACCGGACTGAGTTGTATTTCGTGTGTTACCGAAACAGGGTGCGGTGCGTTGCGTATGTTCCGCACAGTGCAGAAAATAAAAAGGACTCCAGGGGGCTGACACTACACTGGGCGATGGTGTCGGGCATGCAGCTGGTAACGGCTGCCGCCGCGGCGTCGCTGGCCCTCGCCGTCGCTCTGCTGCTGCGCGGCGGGGCGCCTCGGGGCGACGGCACGCGGGGCGCAGGCGCCGAAGCCGCGCAGCCGCCGCGGGTGCTGATGGCGCCGACGGGCATCACGGGCATCGACGCCGTCTACGTCTTCAACCTGGAGGCGCAGGCGGGGCGCAGGGAGCAGGTGCTGCGCCTGCTGGGCGAGCTGGGCATCCGCAACGCCCGCGTCGTGCGGGCGTACGAGGCCGAGCGCCTGAAGGAGCAGTACGAGCGCGGCAACTACACGGTGGACGCGCCCTGGGCCACGCGCCTCGACCTCAGGGCCCAGGGCGACCAGAACGCCCGCAACGCCAGGGACGGCTCGGACCCTGGCGTGATATGGAAGCAGACGTCCCAGTACTACACCTTCCTCAAGGTGCGCGCTCCCCCTGGGAGAGCGTCGGCAGCCGTTGAACTGCGGCGAATGTCAACGCCAACTGAATTGGCACCGATGACCTCGAATTCTTAAAAAAACAATTGCACGCTCGTTGGCTAGGCGTACAGGGAGTTTCATCGCAGCGGGTTCCGCACGGCTCTATTTTTCGAGGACGACGTGGACCTCGTGCGCGACTTCGTGCCGCGCGCGGAGCGCATTGTCCGCGACGCCCCGCAGCCGTGGAACGTCCTGTGGCTGGGCGGCTGCACAGATCACGCGGGCAGCGAGGTGGCCGTTGCGCCCGACATCCGCGTGGCCAACGTGCACTGGTGCTGCGACGCGTGCGTACTCAACTCCGCGTGTTTCAATCGATTCGAACACCAGGAACCGGATGCCTCGGGACTGGGCGAAAACCAGTAGCTCACAAGGTCCTTTGATGCAGGTACGTGCTGCACAGGGAAGGGCTGGGCGCGGTGCTGGACTGCCTGGACCGCGAGTGGGTGGAGGTGGCCAACCCCGACTACAGGTACAACCACGTTTGCGCCAAGCAGCCCGGCTGGCGGTCGTACGCCGCCTGGCCCAAGATAGCCACGCAGACGCGGTTCCGGCAGGCAGGCTTCAACTCGGCCCGCATGATCTTTGGTATCGACGACCCCAAGGAGTGAAACACCCACCTGCGCGCTCCCTCCGGAATCAATGGGCTCCAAAGAAAGCTCAACAGAGCAGCCTTGTCATTCAGAAGTGGTCTGTGCGTCTCCCTACAGATTTCGAGCAAACGTGCAATCCCCAATGTGATCGACGAGAAGGAAACGTCTGTAAACAGCGCTGAATGGAACAGCTCCAAGAGGGCGTCAGACGGCGTCGATGAGCTCCTGCAATTCGCCCTTGTCTGCGATGCCTAGGTACAGCAGCAACATGGGGTGTGGAGACCTATGTCGAGCCACTCGCGGCTCACGAAGCCGTTCTTGTCGACCTTGCTTGACATCGCCCCCATCACCGCCTGCATGCGCTATGCACTGTCCTTCTCCATCGCGCCGGTCACGCTGAACATCTTTTCGAGGAACTTCTCCACGTTGTCCATGATGAGCATGTAGGCCTTGTCGTCACAGCGTCTCAACGCCCTTCTCGTTCGCCACGGGGCGCTCAGTGAGAAGATCGCGGAGGGTTTCGCCGCAGACCTTGATCTTCGAGCTCGAGTCGCGCTACTAGTACTCCTGCTCGGCCCGATGGCGGTCCCACCCGTACGCGTTTTCAACCCACCAGAACTGGGCGACCAGAGGCAGCAGAACAGCAGCGCCAGCGAGCAGAACGGACTGACCTTCTTGACGTCAGACGTTACCTGGACGTCATCGTGTGTCCAGCTGAAGGGCCCTGCGCAATATGCTGGTAATTTTGAAAACAAAACATGAGTCGGCAAAAAGCGCGCCAGCGCTGTGGCACTGCGCCAGAGGGGTCGGCGAGGCACATGCCGTCAGGAATCAGGTCAAAGAGGGGCTTAAGTGTTGTTTGAAGCGCGTGGCGCGTCGGGAGATCTCGCATCTGTGAGCTCGGCTGCGCGGAAGAACGCACAGGGCAAAGTCGGGAGCAGCGAGCAGAGAGGCGGGGGCCATGCTGCTGGCGTGCTTGGACATCGGTGTTGCTTGCCTTCCGAGTGCAACGACGCTCCACAGAGCGCCCACGCTGGGAGGGGTGCTGGCAGTGCCCGAGTGACCGTCGAAGGCGTGGAAGGCCTGCGCCCCGATGAGCACCTCGGCTTCTCCGCACCGGCAGTTGCCATCGCGGGGCAGGAAAACAAGAAAACCGACATCGGCAGCTTCCCAAGCTGGGAATGACTTCCGCGGAACGGGGGTGGTGCAGCGCAACGCACCAGATACCGCAGCGAAACGTCACCGGGGATCTGGGGGCCGAGGGAGGCGAATCAGAGGCTAAAGACAAGCAGAGAGCAGAGAGCAGCAAGCAACCAGCCAACCAAGCAGCCAAGCCAGCGACATGGGCAACGCACTCGTGTCGCTCCACGTTCTCATCGCCGCCGCCGCCCTGGCCACCCTGGCAGGCGCGTCGGCGTGGACGACGCCCTCGGGGCCGTCCGAGGCATCGTCGAAGGCTTTCATCATCGCGGACGCAGCGTCGTCTTGGTCGTCGGACGACGGCTCGCAGGACACGTTTTCGGGCGACGCGCATCGCATGCTCTGGTGCCCNCACGGGGCGCTCAGTGAGAAGATCGAGGAGGGTCTCGCCGCAGACCTTGATCTTCGAGCACGAGCCGCACTATTACTCCTTCTCGGCCCGATGGCGGTCCCACCAGTACGAGTTTCCAACCCACCAGAACTGGGCGACCAGAGGCAGCAGAACAGCAGCGCCAGCGAACAGAACTGACTGACCTTCTTGACGTCAGACGTTACCTGGACGCCATCGTGTGTCCAGCTGAAGGGCCCTGCGCAATATGCTAGTTGATAGAGACAGGGGTTCTGAGAAAAACTGGTAATTTTGAAAACAAAACAGGAGTCGGCAAAAAAGCGCGCCAGCGCTGTGGCACTCCGCGAGAGGGGTCGGCGAGGCGCGTGCCGTCAGGGATCGGGACAAAGAGGGGCTTGAGTGTTGTTTGAAGCGCTTGGCGCGTCGGGAGATCTCGCATCTGTGCGCTCGGCTGCGCGGAAGAACGCGCACAGGGCAAAGTCGGGAGATGCGAGCAGAGAGGCGGGGGCCATGCTGCTGGCGTGCCTGGGCGTCGGTGTTGCTTGCCTTCCGAGTGCAATGACGCTCCACAGAGCGCCCACGCTGGAAGGGGTGCTGGCAGTGCCCGAGTGGAAGGCGTGGAAGGCCTGCGCCCCGAAGAGCACCTCGGCTTCTCCGCACCGGCAGTTGCCATCGCGGGGCAGGAAAAGGGGAAAACCGACATCGGCAGCTTCCCAGGCTGGGATTGACTTCTGCGGAACGGGGGTGGTGCAGCGCAACGCACCAGATACCGCAGCGAAACGTCACCGGGATCTGGGGGCCGAGGGAGGCGAATCAGAGGCACAAGACAAGCAGAGAGCAGAGAGCAGCAAGCAGCCAGCCAACCAAGCAGCCAAGCCAGCGACATGGGCAACGCACTCGTGTCGCTCCACGTTCTCATCGCCGCCGCCGCCCTGGCCACCCTGGCAGGCGCGTCGGCGTCGACGACGCCCTCGGGGCCGTCCGAGGCATCGTCGAAGGCTTTCATCATCGCGGACGCAGCGTCGTCTTGGTCGTCGGACGACGGCTCGCAGGACACGTTTTCGGGCGACGCCCATCGCATGCTCTGGTGCCCGCACGCCCTCCCACCGCCCCTCCTGCCCCCGTGGACTGCCCCCTTCTTCCTTCTTCCCCTCGCAGCCCTATCCGTGCCGAATTTCCGTGGTCCGAAATCGGCGGGGGGTCGGGGGGAGCTCAATTGAGTGTGGACGATTCAGTGAGCCATTTAAAATTTGAAAAATGAGCGGCAATGGAGATCTGCCGCTCCTCTTCGGATGCGAATCGGAAATTCTTGCTCGCATCTTTTCGCATTTCCCTCACCTGCGGCCCGGCACGCTGCACGCTGCAGGACGTGGGTGTGCGTCGGGGCAGTCGGCGGGGCAGTCGCGGTGGTCGCCCTGGTCGCCATCCTCAGGCACGCCTCCACAGCCCTCGTCCCACAGCCCACACTCCCCACACACTCCGCGGGTGCCTGGGGTTTCTGTTCCGAGCCAGCGCGTGCGTGTCTGTTCTATCGGTTCCGCCACATCAAATATTACTCCAATCTGAAAGCTGGGCATATTCACGGAATTCCAGCACATCGATTTTCCAAAGATGTGCTCGTTTTTCCTCCTCGATTTCTATTGCCACGGGTTTGTTTTGCTCTGTTTTGATATATTTGCTGTTCAGTTTTGTTTTGTTTCGCACAACACACGCGATGACGTGTTGTGACGCCGGCCATCCGCAGGGCTGCGTGGCGTGGGCGGCGCCACGAGGGGGACGCGCAGGCGGAGGCGGCGGAGCAGGGGCGCAGCAGCCCCCCAGTGCGCAGGGGCGGCGGCGGCGAGGACCCGCAGGCCGCGCCGAGGCCCGCGGACAGCACCGACCTCATCGCCGTGGTCGTCGTCGTCGCGGACACGCAGGGGGTCGGCGGCAGCGGCGGGGCCGAGGGCGAGGCGTCGAGGGCGGAGCGGAGGGCCGACTGTGGGGACGCGGACAGCGAGGACCACGAGGGCCGCAGGCACAGCAGCGACGAGGCCCCCACAGGACCCACGGCAGCGTGCGCCACCAGCCCTCCCTCTCCCTCTGATGTGTCTCGCGCGGTCTGCGCTGCTGCTTGGAGTTCGAGAATTGAATTGAATTGAATTGAGAGGGTGAGCACGTCGCCTCACGAGCTCAGCCCAAACACAACAACGCGGCACAGCGGCCAGACGACCTGCCCCGAGGAGCGTCTGGATGTGGCCGCGGTGGCCGAGGGCGTCAGCGTGAGCGGGGGCACGTCGCCGGCAGAGCGCGAGGACGCGGGGGCCGCGAGCAGCGCAGAGGCCCAGCAGCAGCACAGGCACCAGACACAGCAGCACCAGCAACAGGAGGAGGAGGAGGAGGAGGTCCACAACAGCGACGACGGGGCGCAGGCCGACACCTCCGCCAGCCGCGACCACCCCCATGTCCCCAACGCCGCCGACGCCGAGGAGCCCGCGGTGGGCGACAGCGACGACGACGCGTCGACGACGACCAGCCACGACACCCACAGCGACGGCGACTACGAGGACGAGGAGGCGCTGCTGGCCGAGGTCCTCGTGGGCCTCGCGGATGACACGCGCGCGCAGGGGCACGACGGCGCCGAGGACGTGCCCTGCGACGGCGACGAGGCCGCAGAGAGCGCCCAGGACGAGGGCGAGCAGCAGAACGAGCACCAGAGCGCGGCGCACGGGGCAGCCACAGCGGCGGCGGGGCAGCAGGACGAGGCGGCGGACCAGGAGATGGGCGGCAGCAACTGCGGCATCAGCGAGGCAGCGGCAGCGTACGCCACCAGCGCCCTCTGTCGCTTGCTTGCTTTCGTCGAAGATCAATTGCTTCAAATTGCAATTGCCAATGAATGACTTCTTGAAATCGCTCATCACTGCGTGCGCAGCGGCCAGGAGCGGCGTGTCGCGGACGTGGCGCCTGTGTGCGCCGAGGCCGAGGCCGAGGTGGAGGTGGTGGTCGTCATCCAGAGCGACGGCGTGCAGGACGCCCACCCCAACAGCCGCGGGACCGCGTCGCTGCGGCAGTCGAGGGACGACTCCAACGCCGCCGACAACCGCAGCGGCGACGGCGATCGCAATGGGCACGTGGCCGCGCAGAGCCTCGGAGGCGTCACGGCCAGCGCAACCTGCGGCAGCGATCGGCGCGTCAACAGGGGCACGTCGCCCGCGGAGCACCTCCACGCCGGCGCAGCCATCGCGGACCTGCCGGACATGGAGGACATGGCGTGTGCCGGGGAGCACAGCGGGGATGAGGTCCCCATCGACGCCTCGGCCTGCGGGGACCACGCGAGCGCCCAGCACGGCGAATGCGGCGCTGCAGCCGGAGAGACGGCGGTGTGCGACCTCGACGAGTCGGTTGTCAGAAACGACGACAGCGGCGACGAGGACGAGGACGCGCAGGCCGCCCTGATGGCCGTGGTCCTCGCGGGCTTGGCGTGCACCGCGCAGCTGGAGCAGCACGCGGCCGAGCACAACGACGAGAGCCACGACTACGTGCTGGTCCCCGAGGCCGACCAGGAGGAGTGTGCGCACGACGCGGAACACCTGCTGCCCGAGCACGGCGCCGACAGGGTGGCGACCGACGGCATCGGCGACGTCGCGTGTCTCGCGGAGCTCGTGCACGCAGCTGCCGCCATCCAGTACCGCGTGGGCCACATCCGCGGCGCCACGCCCGCCGTCGACACGATCACGTTGACGAGCTCGGCGGAGCCCAAGCACGAGAGCGGCGACGAGGCTACCAAGCCCGAGCCCCTCGAGGAGGTCCAGCGCACCGACGGCGACGAGGCAGAGAGCGCCAGGGGCGGGCAGCGCAGACCCAAGACCATCGTGGAGCCGCAGCAGAAGCGCCAGAGGGGGCCGGCGAGGCCGCGCACGTGCTGATGTCGGGGAAGCTGCGAGCCGACGGGGCGCGCAAGTGGAGGTGGGCGGTGCTCACGGGCACGGAGATGAAGCTGTTCAAGAGCGAGTCCGAGGCGGCGAGCGGGAGGGCGGCCAGGACGCTGGAGACGCGGCTGGGGGCGGCGAGGGCATCGCGGGACGGGGCGCCCGAGGTGTTCACGTTCTTCCCCAACGTGGGCAGGTCCATCAAGCTGCGGGCCAAGACGTGCGCCACATAGGGGGCATCTGGCTGTCTGGCGGCGCGGGAGGTTTCCTCACACCATCGGGACACCGCAGGAGCACCGAGGCGGCGGAGTGGGTGCGGGTGCTGAGCGCGTGCTGCAGCGGAATGGTTCTCGAGGCCATTCAGGTGCGCGCCTGGCTGCATGTGGTCCAATGGCGTGTGCAACCGCCTCGGTCTCACTTCAGCGCTGCAGTCAGCCNCTCCACGCCCATCGTCCTCCTCTGCCTCGCGTCCCTCCTCGCAGCCGCAGCAGCAGCCAGACTCCCTCAGAGTTTCGTCGGAGCCCCGCAGCATGCGAGAAGGCCATCTCGAGACGCTGTGCCCGCTGGCTGGGCCCACACCGCAGCAGCAACAGCCGCTCACGCCCTTCTCGTATGGCAACATCGTGCAGGGGCTCATCTGGGCGGCTGACCTGCACGCGCACACGGTCCTCACGTTCCACGTCGTTTCCGCAAGAGGAAATGTTGGAACCCATTTTCCTTCTGTTTCCGACTTTCTCCGCCATTCCTTCTATCTTCCTGCCTTTCCCTCTTTTTTCCCGCTTTCGATTGTCCGGGCACCGACGCAGACGGATCAAGCCAACCGATCTTCCCCTGTTGTCAAAACCGGAACCCCTGGCGAATCTCGTGCTTCACAACACAAACAACGCACCACAACCACAACCACACCCCCACACAGGCACAGGCAACCATACCATGGTCGCGAGCAGCGGCGAGCAGCAGCGGCAGAGGCGGGGGCTGACAGTGCAGCAGCTGCAGGGGCGCGCGCTGCAGCGGGCGCAGCGGTGGGAGCGCCAGCGCGCGGCCCTGCAGGAGCTGGGCAGGCAGCGGCAGGACCAGCTCGCACGCGAGCAGCGCGTACACCGCGTCGCAGCATCGCGCGAGGCCATGAACGCCCTGAACGAGCGCCGCGCACGCGAGATGATGCGCTCAATGAACGACGACCTGTTCACCAGGTGGCGCGACGCTGCCCGTGCTCGCGTGCGGCTGCTCAACCGCGGCTGGACGCTGCAGTACGGCCCGCGGACGATGCCCGAGATCGCCGCGTACCGCGCGATCCGCGACCTCAACTGGGAGGCCGCCCAGGACAGCGCGGTCGCCGGCGCCCCCGACGAGCTCTGGGCTGCCACCGAGACGTGCAAGGCCTGCGCAGCCCAGTTCCAGCGGGAGCACAGGGAGCTCAAGATCCAGCTGATGGGCATCGCCGCCCAGCGCAGCGACGGCTCGTCGTTCACGGTGGTGCTCCAGTTCAGCACCGAGTTCCAGTACGCCATGCGCGTCGACTGCCCCGAGCTCGACCGGGGCACTGGCGGCGGGCCGTCGCACCCCTGCCCTGCCACCGTGTGCACCGGGGCCGGCCGGTGCTGAGCCACACGTGTGCGTGTGAGTGAGAATGAGAGTGAGAGTGAGTGAGTGCGTGTGAGTGAAAGTGAGGGAAGAGAGCGTGAGTGTGGTAGCAAAGGGCGTGCTCTTGTCTCTTATCTTCCCCCACACACCACAGAGATGAAAAACATGGAACAGAACTGAACAGAACCTGTGTTTTTTGTCGCGTTGGTTTGCCTGTATCTGGGGAGGGGGAGGGGCATTCAATATTGTTCATTTGAATCATGTATGCTCCACAGTCGTGTGCTGCCTGCGGTCCCTCAGCGATGCCCCTACCTTCAACGACCCCACAGCCACGGGGCGCGGGAATCTGGATTACTCGATTCCTCGAGGCACACGTCACTGGGGGTATATCAATCTTTCTGAGCTTCCGTATCGAGAGCAGAGCAAGCGATCTCAGGGGACATGGGGCACCTGCTGGCCCTGCCAGCCCTGCTGCTCGCCCTGTCGCACAGCTGCGCCGCGTGCTCGCTCCAGTGGGCCAGGGCCGTCTGTGCCGCCGGCGGGTCGTGCTGGCCAGCGTCGCAGTCGCCCACCTCTGCCTCCCTCGAGGTCCGCCCCTCGCGTGCCCCTGCCCCTGCCCAGGCGCTCACCCACCACCGCCAGCTGAGGCTGTGGGTCGTGGACGCCTCCTCGACGCCCGCAGAAGCGCTGTCTCTGGTGCGCCTGCGCTGCACCCCCCGTGAGCTGAACTCGGGCTCACGCACAGCCCCCGCCCAGTGGCCGCCATCGGACGCCTCGACGAGGCTCACTGACTGCTTCCGCGACCTCGGCGAGTGCCCCGCCCTGTCCTGCAGGCGCGGCACCTGCGACTCGTTCGCCGTCGCCGCCGCGCCGACGTGGAACGCGTCTCTCGGGGTCTGGTCCTTCGCTGTGAGCTGCCAACGCACTGCACCCGCGCCCAGCCCCCCGGAGCCCTCACTCTGCGTGCTCGGGGGTGTGGCCCCACCAAGGTGGCCACTCCGGGCGTGTCGCGGGAGGCCCTGCTGTCCGTCGTGAGTCGCGGAGTGGCTGTCTTCGGCTGCTCCCCGCCGCAGAGCACCGCCCTCCGCTTGGCCTCGCGGTCGCCGCTGCTCGACTCGCTCCCGGCCTCGCCCCCTCCCGCGCTGCCCTCGGGCACCGGCCTGCGCCTGCGCAGAGGGTCGTGTGCGGGCAACGCCGTCGTTGGCCTCGGTGATGTGGCCGCCGGCTCCTCTGGCTTCTACTTCACGGCGGACCCCCAGTCCTCGTGGGGGTACTCCGCCCTCTCCTCGTGGCCGCTGCTCGCGGGCCAGACTCTGCTCGACGCCGCCCCGAGCTTCTACGAGGGCCGGCCCGAGGCACGGCGCTTTCGTGGGGGTGGGGGTGTCGCGGGTCTGTGCGTGCGCTGACGCCTCGCCCAAGGCGGTGGTGCTGCTGACGGCCTCTGGGGTGCTGGCGACGGTTAGCGAGAGCAACGTCAGCACGCAGCCTGTCAAGGGCAACAGGATCGCCTACGCAGAGGCCTGCATGCCGCTGGGGTACAGCGACTCGCCGTTGTTCGTCTGGGACGACACGCAGGCTGTGCGTCCACGCTCTCTGCCGCTCTCTCAGCACACGCGCAGGTGTCCGAGGTCACCAAGTGCGGAAGCGAGTCGTGCGAGGCCGTGCAGCTGCCGCAGGCGATGCGGGTGCTGCAGCTGCTCTACATAACGGAGACCCAGTCGATCAGCCTCTTGGCTCTCAACTCTGTGCGCTCTGCTCTGTCCCGCCGCGCAGATGCGCTCCGACACTCGCCAACACAACGCACGCACTCGACGCCTTGCACGGCTCACTGGCAGCACCCTCAGTCGGACACAACGCACGCTGTTGTTGTGCACGTTGGGCGAGACCGAGTCGACACGGGCGAGCAGCTGGACCGCGGCAGCAACTGCGGGGCCGTCGTCGACCGGACAGGGGCACCAGGGACTCTGCTATGGTGCGGGGCAGAAGCGCGCGTGAGCCTCAACGGCGGAGTTTTCTCCGTGGGACTCGAGGGACTCTCGTGCGTTACATCGACCCTGCCCGCTTCTCTGGCTCCGCCCCGTCTCTGAGTCAGACGGCAGCGGGACCGTCGTGACCGGGGCGATCAACGACGACGGGGCGCTAGCAGCTGTGGCAATTGATGGCTCGCTTTTCCTGGGGCGGCTGTGGTCCAACGCGGTTGCCAAATCCGCGACCTCGGCGCTGGGCAGGAGCGCTGTCTTCTGCGGAGAGGACCTCCTACTGGTGTCCCTCAACTCCACGTTCATCCCCACCGCCGAGCTGGTGACCGTCCCCAGCGTGTGCTCGGGAGGCGCTTCGGACACACTTCTGCAATCGGTGCTTCCAACTTGTTGTCCTTACGATTTGCTGACGAGCTCATTAAGTATGGAATGGACCTACAAGACACGTTCGAGATTGAAATCAGCGGGGTGGGAGAGGCGAGCGTCTCCGTGACGAACCCCGACGTGCTGACGTGGCGAAGACAGAACAGCACACGCACGTTCGTCGGTAATGCAAAGGCAATGCTGTGAGAGGAGCCCTGACTTGGCTGAGCGCAGCGGACCAGCCGGTCCTCACGGAGAGCATCGTCGGCGTCCCCTCGTCCGCCCTGCCACCGCGGTATGCGCCACACCCAGCAGCAGGGTTCAGGGGCGTCGCTGACAGCACGGAAGCACGAGGTACGCCCTCGGGGGGTCGGTGGCGACTCTGTACGTGTACCCGCCGAGGTCGGCCAACTGCAGCAGCCCGGCCAGGCGGTCGGCACGCATCTACGTGGGGTGCCAGCCCGGCACAGCTCTCCGGGTGCAAGTGGTATGCCCCATGAGCTGCCCGTCGCTTCTGCTCACTGAGATGAACAGCCGAGCAGCTGCGGGTCTCCGGACGGTGTCTACGGATGCGCTATCAACCACGTGTACACAGACGCCTTCAAGTGGGCCATTGTCATGGGAGCACCTCACTTCCCCTGCAGGCCTCTTCTGCTCTTGTACCGAGGAGACACACTTGTCGAGCAGGTGCTGTCGGACTTTGTGGTGACCGAGGACCGCAATCGCTCGGGCTTCAAGTACTCGGCCACAGCGAAGACAGTGCGCCCAGTCGCACCCGAGAACACATATTGAGGCAGTTCCTTTGCGCCTGCAGATGGAGTGCAGATACAAGCCACAGAGCTGGGCGAACCACTCGTGGGGTCTGTGGCCTCCGCAATCGTACAGGTCCGATGCGCTTACTGTGCTTCCCCATCAAATCCTTCTCACTGGCACTACCAGGACGTGTTACGAGGATGGTGGCAAGCCACTGGGCAAGGACGAGGCCTACGTGATCCTAAACGCGACCAGCACCAACTCAATCGTGTGGCGCGACGGGGCCAGCGGGGTGTACAGATTCACTGTGCAGGTCGTGGACCCATCGTACAGGCACGCAGCACCGCAGACCCCATTCCGCTGTCCTAACAGCGCGGAGTGCATACGCAGCCTGTGCCTGCTCAAGGCCCATTTTGCTGTGGACGTGTACGGACAGCCACTTCCCAAGGCTGTATCGCTGAGCGTGGTGTTCGTCGTTCTTGCTGCGCTGGTGGCGGCGCTGTGCGTGAGCTACTACGTGTCCAACAGGCGCCACGTGGAAACAATGGCGGTGAGGAACAAGTGAGAGAGCCTACAGGCCAGAGCAGACGGACTGTTGTGTCGCGTACATGTTATTGTGCTACAAACACACAGGTTATGTTCTGTTCTCTTTCCTTTTGTTTGGTGTGTGGGGGGAGTGGGATGACCAGAGAAGAGCGTGCGAGCACGCCCTTTGCCACCACACCCACGCTCTCTCTCTCCCTCACTCACTCACACTCACTTTCATTCGCTCACTCGCACTCACGGCGCAGCACCGGCCGGCACCTGTGCACACGGTGGTGGGGCAGGGGTGCGACGGCCCGCCGCCGGTGCCCCGGTCGAGCTCGGGGCAGTCGACGCGCATGGCGTACTGGAACTCGGTGCTGAACTGGAGCACCACCGTGAACGACGAGCCGTCGCTGCGCTCGGCGGCGATGCCCATCAGCTGGATCTTGATTGAGCTCCCTGTGCTCCCGCTGGAACTAGGCTGCGCAGGCCTTGCACGTCTCGGTGGCAGTCCAGAGCCCATTTCCTCTTGCGGAAACGACGTGGAACGTGAGGACCGTGTGCGCGTGCAGGTCAGCCGCCCAGATGAGCCCCTGCACGATGCTGCCATACGAGAAGGGCGTGAGCGGCTGTTGCTGCTGCGGTGTGGGCCCAGCCAGCGGGCACAGCGTCTCGAGATGGCCTTCTCGCATGCTGCGGGGCTCCGACGAAACTCTGAGGGAGTCTGGCTGCTGCTGCGGCTGCGAGGAGGGACGCGAGGCAGAGGAGGACGATGGGCGTGGAGGCTGCCTTGGGGGCGAGCAGGTCCCGCAGGGTTCACCGCAGACCTTGACGACCGAGCACGAGATGAACCACTCGTCCTCCACCAGAAACGAGTGACCAGCGACAGCAGCACAGCAGCGCCAGCGAGCAGGACGGACTGGCCTGGACGTGACCGGTCAACATGTGTCCAGCTGCTGGGCCCTGCAACA
>CACRSC010000046.1:48856-67989 GCA_902651635.1 Mastigamoeba balamuthi | reverse complement strand
TTTCATGGTTCTGCTTAATGGACACCGACGTGTTATAAAAGTATGGGGCGGATACTCACCGAAGTTTTATGATGGTCATTTCCTGGAATTGTTACAGGATTGGTTTGTGGAACACTTACCTAATGATGCTATTGCTGCTGATGCCCACTTTGCCTGGGGAAGAGAGGCCCCTAAGCCCTTTCCCAAGGTTTATGCATTCTATCCCAAACCCCCTGCATCAAGGAAGGGGGGCGCAGGTTTGGCCGAGCTCCCAAAGAAGAAGCAGTTGTACAATGAACATCTTCGTCAGACCAGAGCCAGAGTAGAGACAGTCTTTGGTGAGATAAAGAATAGGTGGGCAGTTCTTCGTAAGCCCTGGGCAGAGAAGGCAGCACAACAAACTAATGTTGTGCTGCTTGCTCTTGCCATACACAATCGCCGTATGTAAGAAATAAACAATGTTGTTCTGCCTGGATAACTCATAGAAAAAATTCCGGGGATATCTCTCGACGGCGTACATCACCATGGCGGTCTTCGCGACCACCAGCAGCTACTTCGCGTAGTTGGCCATGGAATACGGGCCCCGAGGTCGCCTACGAGGAGGGCCGCGAGTTCGCAGCCGAACTTCAGCATCCTCTGCGCCTCGTTCTTCTCCCTCGTCCTGCTGTACAGCACATCACAGGGTCTCGTAGTCAGAGCGGAGGCGACCAGCGGCCACGCCAGCCAAAAAATGCAAGAGGGGACGATCATCTGATGACAGTGGGTTGGTGATAGCCTGTGGTTCTGAGAACTCTGGCGTCACGTGCCAGAAATTGGATATACCGTGATGTGTGGATACGAGGATATTTTCTCTGGGAGAATCGGGAGATACCACAGTGGGAACCAACGCAGTCGCCAGCAGCGGGGAGAGATGGACGTCGATACCGACATCCGGGCGGCCCGCGCGCAGTGCGAGTGGTCCCTGTCGCGCCACAAGGCGCCTCCCGACGCCGTGCGCGACGCCGTAGTGCGGGTCTCGCGGTCGGCGCCCCCGAACGCGCCCCCCGTGCGCTGCTACGCCGTCGCCGACACGAACTTCCTCATCTCGCACTGGCGCTGGCTGCGCGACACGCGGGACGCGTGGTGGGGGGTGTCCACGCCGCACGCCAGGGCGCTGGCGGTGCCGTGGGTCGTGATAGGCGAGCTCGACAAGCTCAAGACCCGCAGCTCCACTGGTGCGCCGTCGCGAGGCGACCCGGCGCCTGTTCGGATTTGAGTTGTGGATGTGGGGGTTTAGCTCACTTGGTAGAGCACTCCCTTGGCATGGGAGAGGCACGGGGATCGAAGCCCCGAACCTCCAAAATATTTTCGCCGACGATTTTTTCCCGACACGCCTGCAGAGAACGACGCACGCAGCGCCACCGACTTTCTGCTCAACGTCGCGGCCACCAACGACGGGTCGATGCGCGGCCAGCGGCTCGACGAGCACGTGGAGGGGGTCGCGCACGAGGCCGGCCAGCGCTGGTCCAACGACGACCGCATCCTGCAGTGGTGTGTCTCGCTGTCCAAGTCCGAGGGCCAGCCGAGGGTCAGCCTCCTGACCGACGACAAGAACCTCCTCTGCAAGGCGTCGTTCTGCGGCATCGAGGGCCTCCCGTGGTCCGCTGTCTGCTCGTTCTCTGCGCCCTCCGTGTCCGGGCAGCCGTCGTCGTACAGGCGCAGCAAGCAGCAGGGGCCTATCGTCCCCGTGCAGCCCGCGTCGTCGTTCGGCTCGGCAGTGCCGATGTCGATGGACAGCGACCCTCCTGCGCTCGCTGGCCCTGCCCCTGTCCCTGCCCCTGCCTCCGCTGCGCAGAGGAACGCTCAGGGTGGCTCTGGAGGCTTTTTGTTCTCTGCGCCGCCTGCGGTCTCTGCTGTCTCTGCTCCTCAGCCGACCATGGGAGCGTTCGACTTCGACTACAACACCATCAGCGCCGGGACGAGGGGCTTCGCAATGCCCATGTGTGGCACCGCTGCCGCTGCCACCCCCTCGCAGAGGAAGGAATCCCGCGCTCGCTCCTCCCAGCCGGTTGCCGCCAGCACAGGAAGCGCGTTCAACTTGCCGACGGAGGACGCCACCGCCCTCACGGGCACCAACAAGCGGCACCACAACTGCGCGACGAGCGCGGCCGGCGCTCTGCCAAAGGACCAGCAGGCGCGGCAGCCCGACGCCAAGAGGCGCAGGAGCGACGAGAAGGGCGGCGCGTTCTGCCTCGAGGGCCTGGATGATGACCAGCTGCCCGACGAGAGGTCCTTCTTCAAGTCGCCCAGGAAGAGGAGGCACAAGCCAGCGCACGGCGGAGGCCCTCCATCCAGCGGCTCCTTCACCCGCGGGTTCCACGGTGACGGAGGCGGTGCTCCCTCGGCCAGCGGCGCCTTTATCCTTTAGGAGGCGCGTTACCCTCATTCCACAGCGTACACCACCCCACTGCGTATTGAGCACGATAGCGTGCTCGCCCGCAACGGACTTTGTAGCCCCCACTCGGCCACACACCGCAGTTCCCTCCCTACTCGGTCACGCACCGCCCCTTCCCCAACCCCTCTCCCTCTCCCCACACTCGGCCATACACCGCAAGACGGCACAAGAGAGCTCTCTGCCACCCAGGGCAGGGGCACCGGCAAAGGCTGAGGGCGGCGTATAGTGAAAAACTTGCATTGACCGTCTCGCTGGCTATCTGGCGGTCGCCGCGTCGTAGCTGAAGTACTCGGGCTGCTCGGCGCAGCGCGGCTCGCCGTAGGCTCCCCCCATGACCGGGTCGCCGGCGAGTGAGTCGATCTCCGCCTCGCCCTCGTCGTCGTCGTCGTCGGCGACCTGGTCCGAGCCCCAGAGCTTCTCCGTGACCAGGAGGCCCCCGAAGACGCCGGCGGTGAGGAGGACCATGGCGACGAGGAAGAGCGGGTACGAGACGGGAACCCAGCTGGAGCCGCCGGTCATCTCGGTGAACTCGCTCATGCCGAAGAAGGCCGTCACGAAGACGGGGATCGAGATGGCGATGAGGATGCCGTTGAGGTTCTTGGTCTGCACGTTGAGGTTGTTGTTGATGATGCCGGCGCGGGCGCCCATGAGGCCGTTGATGACGTTGGAGTACATCTCGGCCTGCTCGCTGCACTGCTCGCTGTCGATCAGCAGGTCCTCGAGCAGCAGCGCGCTGGCGGGCGAGAGCTGCAGGTAGCCGCGCATGCCGCGGACGACCTGCGTGTTGCTGTTGACCGCGTCGACGGTGAGGATCAGGCTCTTCTGCAGCGACGCCAGCTGCTTGAGCATGCGGTTGTCGACCGAGCTCGCAAAGTCGCGCTCGATCTGCTCGCTGCACTCGTTCATCTCGCGCAGCCGCTGCTCGAAGCTGAACGAGACGCGCTGCATCAGCAGCACGATGACGTCCTCGAGGCTCCGGATGCCCTGCCAGAACCGGCGCCCGCCCTCGAACAGCGGCCACGGCTCCTTCATGAACACGACGATCCTGCTGGCGAACAGCACGACGCCGACGGCCCGTATGCCGAACTGCGTCCGCCCGCGCCCGCTCTTCTTGGTCGGCCCCAGGCACGGCAGCTTCAGCAGCGCCGCCGCGTACGCGGCCCTGTGCTCGACGCGCGCGTGCTGCCAGGGGTCCAGGCTGTCGATGATCAGCATGTCGTCGATGCCGTAGGCCGCCGCGAGGCTGTCGACGTCCTCGGGCCGCGGGTTCACGTGCACCGTCACCAGCGCGCGCTCGGGCACCTCTGCGGGCGCGATCTCGCCGTTGACGACCGTGTAGTACTTGACGCTCGAGGGACGCCCGGCCTCGCGCTGCTCGCGCCGGGCGACGACGGCCGCCGCCGACTCCTCGCGGGCGCCGAGCCAGAGCGCGAGGCAGACGGCGGCCAGCGCGAGCAGCAGCGTCGGGTACGTCGCGGGCACGATGACGCCCGCCCAGACCCAGACGGCCGTCTCGACGTCGCGCACGTGCGCGGCCACGAGCGCCGCGGCCGTGTCGGCGAAGCCCAGGGCCGCGCCGAGCAGGCCCATCACGATCCCGATGCCTGTCGCGCCACCGCCAGGCAACCGCAGGTGAATTCTGGGAATTGTGCTGTGCGTCAACGCAGGCATCCGAATTCCGGGTCAATTGAATTTTGCCCTCCCTCCCCGGCGGCATGAGTAGACGTGGTGCGCCGAGGCGCCGCGGTTGCGTCAACGCAGGTAACCGAATTCCCGGTCAATTGAATTCGCCCCCTGCCCCCCCGGACGGCATTTCCGCACGCGAGTAGACGGGGTGCGCCGAGGCGCCGCGGTCGCCGATGAGCAGGCAGGCCCACGCGAGCATGACAGCCGCCAGCGCCACGGCGAAGACGCTGCAGAGCCCGACGGCCGAGACGGTGGCCACGATCGAGAGCGCCGTGCGGAGGCTCTTGGGGCTCGCCGTCCGCACGCCCATCAGCGCGCCCGCCCCTCCCCTCTGCCCCGCCCCCTTCCTCCCCTGGTGCCGCGGCCTCGGCAGCCCCGCCGGCGCCCACGAGCTGTCGCCCGCCGCGTACGAGGACGACGAGCAGACGGCGGCCGCTGCGGAGGAGAGCGAGGGCCTCCGCGAGGAGTTGAGCGAGGGGGCGTCGCGGGTGGGCGACATGGAGAGCGGGCTGCTGTCGGCGACCGAGCCGTAGGCCGAGAGCGACGCCGACGACATCAGGCGCCGCAGCCCCGTGCTCAGCGAGCGCGCGGGCGGCGAGAGCGACGACGAGAGCGAGTCCGGGGCGAACGACGTCGAGGGGAAGTGGGCTGCGAGCGACGCGCGCTGCTGGCGGATGGCCGACACGAGCGGCTGGCGCTCAGAGGCGTCGTCGGCAGCCCAGTTGAGGCTGCCCCACGTCGACATCTCTGGGGGGGGGGGGACAGGGGTGGGAAAATCTGTGATCTGACGGGGCGGCGTGATCTGCGTGAACCTCCGGAGGGGGCGTGCCGCCGGCGGGGTCTCGGTGACTCTCGGCTGGTGGTGGGGTGCGGGGATGTGGGGATCTGATTCTGCAAACCCCGAAAAGATTCGCATGCCCTGCACGGAGTTTAGATTCTGCTCGATGACCGGGCTTCCGAAGACGACACCGCCTCTGGCAAGCCTGTCTGGATTCCAGGAGCAAATTACAGGCTCATATTGACGTGGTGTTCTCTATGCGGCGTGTGTTGTGTGTTGCGTGTGGGCAGTTTAAGCAAGGGTGGGTGTGTTGAACGGGTCAGGGTCCTCTGGCCGCTCTTACTGGCTCGACGACGGCTGCTGCATTTTGTTCTCTGCGACTGGCGCAGGGCTGGCGCTGACACTGGCCTCTGGGGGCTGGTCCAGCGACGGGTAGAGGCCCGGCCGGCGCTCGGCCGTCGGGGACGACGACCCCTGGTTGCCGACAATGTCGAGCGCCGCGTTGTACGACGGCGGGGGCTCCACGTCGCACTGCATGCCCGGCGGCAGCTCCTCGTACATCACCGGCGCCATCTGCGTGGCCTGGCTGCCGCCCGGCGTCGGCGCGACGGGCATCGTCACCGCGGCATCGTACGGGGGCGACGGCATAGGGGGCTTGGCGTAGCGGACGGTGCCCAGCGTGAACGGGACCTCGGTGACGATGAAGGCCGTGGGCGCGTCGACCTGGAGCATCACATGGTACGTGACGGTGATCCACTCGGACGCGATCGAGGGCGGCAGCACGGGCACTGGCACCACAGAGTCGAAAGAGGCTGTCTGCGACGGGCGCACGGGCCACGGCAGCACCGAGCTCGAGCTCAGCGACTTCTCCTGCCGTGCCACGACATTGTTGGTCCACTTGTACACGGACCTCTGCACCAGCGACAGGCGCGCAGCGGTCACGGTCATCTTCCTGCCAAGCGCCAAGCTATGAGCGGCCAGCAAATGGGAACGGTGGATCGCACTTGGAGTTGTTGAAGATGTCAACGTGGATCGGGATGTTGTCGTTGGGGAAGAACGACGAGCGGCTCTCGGTGAGCGAGGCAGTGATCCTGCCGCCCGACCAGCACGCGAGCGAGAAGGGGGCCTTCTCCTCCTTGGTCCCGACCTTGGGCGCGTCAAAGGCAGGCGCGTCGGCATCGATGACGGGGACCAGAGCGACGGGCAGCACCGAGCGGTGGTCCGACGAGAACAGCCCTCCCGCGCGCTTGACGACCGCCCGCAGCTCGTAGCGGACGCACCCGTGGTCGCCCTGGAACGTGGCAGGCATCGCGGGGTCCATCTGCGTGGTGTCGATGGTGAAGGCGAACGAGTGCTCGCTCGCGGGCAGCTTGCCTGCGGGCGACAGCACCAGCGGGGCCGTCCGGGCAAAGACGGCCGAGTTGAAGCCGCCAGAGTACTTGCGGTTGACGCGGACCTCGCCGACCAGCTCGATCGTGACGGCCTCGACCTTCTTGGAGGACTTGAGCGACAGCAGCACGTTGCCGTCGATGGGCTGCCCGATGTAGTACGTGCGCGTCGGGTTCAGCACCCGGATGTCGAAGAGTCTCGGCTTGCTCTCAAGCATCTGCTGGAGTGGGGGAGGGAAGGGATCGGCAGAAGAGTTGTGTTTGTGAGTGGGGACGTGTGCCGTGCGGGCTTGATTTAAAGTCTGATCTGAGTGACGAAAGCGGTGAGGGAGAACCGCTTTTGACCGAAAATTGAACTAGTTGACGCCCGCACTTGGGCGGCACCGCACGTCCGCACCCCACGAGATTTTCTCATCCACTACATTTCCCCGAGCAAACGCGGTTGCCCCTTCGAGCGAGTGCACAGTGCACAGTGCACCCCTGTGGCTCTTTATGACATCCGGGTGCGCATTCTGGTACTGGAAGAGAGGAATCCAACTGGTCCATCCGGGTCCCTCCCAGTTTCCCCGTTCTACGCCCGCGAGGAAGCTCCCTGCCAAGGCCCGTCGGGTGCCCGCGCGCTGCCGGCGGGAACGTTGATAAACCCCTGCCCGTAGAATCTCCGGAGATATGCGCACCCCCCCTTTTGAAAACAGCCCCCATTTATTCGGGCATCGTCCCTCTAAGCGCTGCTTCACCCCCAACGCGCCGCTGGCCCACCGCCCCGATGGACCTGACCGCAATCGAGGGCGACCTGACCCGCTTCAAGTCTGCTCCGCCTCCCACCCCCTGCGCTCCCCTCCCCCCCTCCCGGGGCCCTCTCGTGGGCTGACGCGCACAGGAGGGCCACAGGTACCTGCGCGAGGGCGACATGCTCGAGGTCCTGCAGCCCGCCATCCAGCGGCTGACTGCCCACCAGGACGCCCTCACCAAGCAGGCCGCCGCCCTCCGCTCCGCCGGCTCCCCCTCGGACCGCTGCGTCGTGCGTGCCGGGGGGCTGGCGTCGTTCCCCCGATGCCGTTGCTCACTGACTGCCCCTCTGCCCACTTCGTTTTTCTCTGCGCTTCTCTCGCTGCTGGCGAACGCAGGAGGTCGAGGGGGTGCTCGACAGGGTCGTCTCGGAGGTGGCGCGCCTGATCGACCTGGCCTCGGCGGCGCCGTCGGTGAAGACGCCCAAGCAGCAGCCCGCGGGGGCGGACGGCCTGGCCTCGAGGTACAGAGCTCCCCCAGCGCTGTATNCAGTCGCAGGTGGCTGCGAGGGGGGCGAGGCGAGCCCTGCGCTGGCGCGGCGCAAGGGGCAGGCGCAGGAGGAGTTCGAGGGCCCGACGGAGATCCCGCCGACGGAGATCGAGTTCGACCCGGAGCGGGACCTGCTGGGCCACGGCACGTTCGCCAGCGTCTACAAGGCCCGCTGCAGGGGCCAGGCCGTCGCCGTCAAGGTCCCGCACCGCCAGGAGCTCACCGAGGCCCAGCAGCGCGCCTTCCGCCACGAGCTCACCATCATGCGCCGCATCTACCACCCCAACGTCGTCATGCTCCTCGGCGCCTGCACCAAGGTCCGCTCCCAGCCCACGTCACCCGCCCTGTATGGCAGAGGGGAGAGAGGAGAGAAGAGAATCTCTGGAATCTTCTGACGTGGCGGACTGCTGGGGGGAACGCAACGAACGAAGACGCCGCTGGCGATCGTGACGGAGCTGATGACGTGCGACATGGAGCACCTGATACACGACTGCGGGGGCGCGAGGCTGGCGCCGATCGGGCAGCGGCGGCGGCTGCGGATGCTGCAGGACGCGGCGCTGGGCATGAACTGGCTGCACGGCGTCTGCCAGATCATCCATCGCGACCTCAAGCCCGCCAACCTCCTCCTCGACGAGAACCTCCGCGTCAAGGTCGCCGACTTCGGCTTCAGGCACGCGCCCCTCGAGAGGCGGGCAGGGGCAGGGGCTCTGACAGGCCTGAGAGCAGCCAGATACTGAGGACGGGGAGGGCGAGGGACGTGAAGGGGGCCAAGGGGACGGCGCTGTACATGGCGCCCGAGGTCATGCGGCTCGAGGTCTTTGAGCACAGGGCCGACGTGCACTCGTTCGCGCTGATCGCGTACGAGCTGCTGACGGGCGTCGAGCCCTTCTCGCACTACGACGAGATCGAGGCGTTCAAGCGCGCCGTCTGCTTCGACAACGAGCGGCCACCGCTGGGCCCCGAGCTGCCCACGTCGGTCTGCAGCCTCCTCTCGCAGGCCTGGGACCCCGACGTCCAGAAGCGGCCCTACTTCCGCGACATTGTCGACTTCCTCGAGGAGTGCGTCATCGACGTCGTCGCCCCCGACGCCCCGACGCGCGCCTTCTGGCGCAAGTACTTCCTGCAGCCGCAGCTGCTCGAGAGCATCCCCTGGCCCGAGTTCTGCGCAGCGCTCTGCGCCGAGCACGAGATGCAGCCCTTCCAGCTCGAGCCGCTCGAGCAGGTCCTCGCGGCCCCCGTCTCGGCCCACGACGCCTCGCTCGTCGTGACGCTCGAGCGCGCCGCGATGCTGGGCGCGTGGTTCGGCGGCCTGTGGGACAAGTCCGGGGCCCACGCGCTCAAGGACCTGCTCAAGGCGGCCCAGGAGCCCTGGTTCCACGGCGACATCTCCAAGGACATCGCCGACGCCAGGCTCCGAGACCGCGCGGACGGCACCTTCCTCATCCGCCTCTCGCTCAGCGACCCGCAGAAAAACCCCTTCACCATCTCCCGTGTCCGCGGGACCTCCCCCTCCCACAAGAGGTGTGTGCCTGCGTGCTCGCCATTCTGCCATTCTGCTCTGTCTCTGCTCTTGTTTTCTTGTTTTTCTTTTGTTCCGCTTTGTTTTAATTTTTTTTCTTTTGTTTGTTTTGTTTTGTTTTGTTTTGTTTTGTTTTGTTTTGTTTTGTTTGTTTTGACTCTTATCCTTGTTGCGCCCCCACAACACAACAGGATCTCGAGGCTGTCGTACGACGCGGGGTCGACCGAGCGGCTCTCGGTGACCGTGGGGGACGGGACGCCGGCGGTTCGATACGAGAAGTTCCCCGGCATCTGCGAAGCCGTCGCGTACCTCGTGTCCATCGGATACCTCGGTAAACCGTGTCCTAAGCATAGTGTACCTCACCCCTACTGACGGCGGGCTGCAGGCCACATTCAACAAACTGAAATACGTTGCATTACAATTCACCCCCCTTTTTTTGTCGGATTTGTCGTGTTTCCGCGATGTTGCTTGTTGCTCGCCGGAACTGTGTCCGAATGTTGCGGTAAGTGGCGGCTTATAACAGCCTCGCACTCCGGTGAAAACGAAACCAAAAACGTTGCTTTGCTCCCCTCTCGAGCGCATCCGTGGCTGCTGCCCTCCCGCCCACCCAATGCCATCGACGACGACGACGGAGCTCCGCGAGGCCCTCCGGCTGCTGGACGCCGGCAGCCTGGCGCAGGCGGACGCGCAGCTCAGGCGTGCGCTGGCGGCTGCCGACACGAGCGTCCTGGCGCTGCTGCTGCTCAGAGAGCTGCGCCTGCTCCGCCCGTCCCTCGTCGACGCCGGCGACCCGAGCGTCGACGCTCTCACGCGCAGCGCCCGCGAGGCCCCGGAGGCGGCCCAGAGGGCAGCCGCCGAGTTCCTGGACCCGACCATCCGTGCAGCTGCCGCCCCCAGTGCCAGCAGCACCGCCAACACGGCGTCGTCTCCGTGGACGCTGGCCCTTGCTGGCTTCTGGCTCCTCGTCGTGCGGCAGGACGCCGGCAGGGCAGCAGCCCTCCTGGAGCTCGCGGCCTCAGCAGGCAACGCGGCTGCAGCGTACAGCCTGGCCGTGTGCCTCGAGCTGGGCCTGGGCGTCAAGCGCGACACGAGCCGAGCGGCCGCCCAGTTCAGGAGCTCGGCCGAGCAGTTCCACGCGTCGGCCCAGGCGCACTACGCGCAGCTGCTGGCGCTGGGCGAGGACGGCGTCGCGCGAGACCGAGCAGAGGCCCTGCGCCTGTGCCACCTCGCCGTGGCGCAGGGCCTCCCCGAGGCGCTGGCGATGCTGGGCGACTGGATGCTGTGGGGCAAGCACGGCCTGCAGCAGGACGCCGACAGGGGCTTCGCTCTGCTCCGCGCGGCAGCCGACCAGGGCGTGGCCTCGGCGCTGCACGCCGTGGCCCAGTGCTACGCCAGCGGCTCCGTCGCCGTCGCCCGCGACCCCGCAGAGGCAGCGCGCCTGTGGCGCCTCGCAGCGGACCAGGGCTACGCCCCCTCGCAGATGTCGCTGAGCAAGTGCTACGAGCTGGGCAGGGGAGTGCGCCAGGACGCGGCCGAGGCCGTGCGGCTCTGCAGGGCCTCGGCCGCGCAGGGCTACGCGCAGGCGCTGTGCAAGCTGGCGCTCTACTACAGGCGCGGCGCCGTCGTCCCGCGGGACCCCGAGCAGGCGGCCCGGCTGCTCAAGCAGGCCGCGAACCTCGGCTGCCCCGTCTCGCAGTTCAACCTCGGGCTGTTCTACGAGCGCGGGGAGGGCGTGCCCAAGTCGCCCGTCCAGGCCGTGTGCCTCTTCATGCTCTCGGCCAACCAGGGGTTCGCCCCGGCCCAGTGCGCGCTGGGGCTGTCATTGATACACGGCCTCGGGATCGAGCGCGACCCCGGCAGGGCTGTCGCGTACTTGCGCCTGTCGGCTGGGCAGGGCCACGCGCTGGCGCAGTACAGCCTCGCCATGTGCATGCTGAGAAAGGAGGCGGGGCTGAGGAAGGAACCGAGAGAGGTCGCACGGCTTCTGAGGCTCGCTGCTGACCAGGGCATCGCGTCTGCCCAGTACACCCTCGCGCTGCTGTACCACCGCGGCGACGGGGTGCCCAAGTGCGCTCTACGTTCGTATTTGTGCGCAGCTGAGCCACGAACAGGAGCAACGAGGAGGCGGTGAGGCTAACAAGAATGGCCGCCGCTAGGGGACACACCGGCGCGCTGCTCAACCTGGCGCACTTCTACAAGCACGGCAAGGGCGTGCTGCGGAACAAACTGGAGGCTGCGCGCTTGACGCGCATGGCTACGGAGAGTGGTGGCAATAAGAATCAGCTGACCTAACGAGTTCCTTCCCTCTCATCAAACAGTGTTATGGCAAAAGAATTTGGAGGTTCAGGGTTTCGATCCCCGCGCCTCACCGATGCGAACGGTGCGCTCTACCAAATGAGCTAAACCCCCAATACAAAAGCATTAAAAACAAGTCTCACATGTTGAGGATAGTGGCGAGACCTGGAGACACCGTATAGACTCTCTCGACCGGAGTCTCGAGCGCCGGGCCCTGGGCCCGCTCCCTCTGCTCCGCTACGAATGCCGAGAGGTCCACGATTCTGACGATGTCCTCGCCCGAGGCGTAGGTCGAGACGTTCTTGAGGCCCAGCTGGATGTCCCTGCGCACCCCGTGCAGCGGCTTGCCCCCGTCCTCGGGCGTGTGCACGGGGTCCCACTGCAGCCGCACGACCTCGCGCTCGGCGTTCCTCGACTTGACGCCCCCGACCTCGCGTGCGTGCGAGAGGATGCGCTCAAAGGCCTCGCGGCGGAGCCAGACGCCCAGCGTGGCCTCCTGGTTGTGCTTCCTGCCCCAGCCATTGCGGTGCATCATCCACATGAAGCTGGTCTTGACCCAGCTCATGCGCGAGGCCGACCAGCCCGGGGCGCCCAGGAAGCGGCCGTGCGCGACGGCCCACGCGGCGATGTCGCGGTTGTACGACTGGTAGACGAGGACCGCGTCGTCCGTGTACTGCGCCATGATGTGGCGACCGCTCCGAGGCCAGCCCTCCCGCTGCGCCCGGTAGCTCGCCACCTCGACGCACTGCTCCACCGTCCGCGTCGACATGCTGCGCTCTCCGCTTGGGGCCCTTGCTCGAGAGTGTGAATCGTCTGTGCAGTGCGATATTTCTGATGTCACGGTGATGCGTGACCAGCGATCAATTGTGAATCATATTCGGAAAAAAGCGCAAAGCAAGTGATATGGGGACGTGGGGCCTTCACGGCCTTCACCCGCCTCTTCTATGAACACTTTTGGAAATGGGCACCAAACCACCAGAAAGAGGTAGGACCGTCTTTTTTTTTTGAATGGACCAAAATTGTCCTTGGGGTAGCTAGGAAACAAGCGGCACGAAGGTGGCAATGGGGCAACCGAGGCAGATCGCAGGGCGGGTGCCCGATATCTGCCTCACAACTGCCCAACCGTCTTTTCCACCCGAAAACGATTCGAAGTGCGTGTCACACTTCCCCTTGGAGAGACACAACCCCCCTGCTGCTTGCTGCCTGTGTTCCTGTGGGGGGCCACGCACACCCAGAACCCACACCCACACCGCTCCTCCACCCTCACGCCCTCAGGCAGCAAGCCCCAGGCGGCAGCCACGCCCGCGACGACGACGGACGCGGGCAGCAGCGGCGCAGGGCCCGCCAAGTGCGGGTGGCTGAGCGACGCCTCGTGCGGCGGCGGCAGGCGCTACCACGCCATCGCCGGCGGCGCCCTCTGGGTCTTCTTCTCGCAGCCCCCGGACCTCTCGGCCCCGCACAGATGCAGCCCCACCTCTGTCCTCCCGCTCGTCCCCGGCACCCGCCCCTCCGTCGTCGGTGCGCCGGCCCTCCCCTGGTGCGCCGTCTCAGCTCCGCGCAGGCAACGAGCTGCGCGTGGCGGTGCCGATGGTCGCGCAGGAGTTCGTCGCGCGGGCGGCGAGCAGGGAGGAGGCGCGCGAGTGGTGCGACGCGGTTGTCGGGGCGGCGGGGGGCGCCGGGGGCGGCAGGTGCGCGCCGCCGGGGCCCGTGGCGTGCGCGTCGGCGTCGGTGGCGGGCCGCGCGCGCGCGTGGATCGTCGTCGACGGCGGCGCCATGTCGTGGTATGACGCGGAGGAGTCGGTCAGGCCGCGCGGCGAGATCGCCCTCGCCTCGGCGCGGCTCGAGTGGCGGGGGCCCGCGGAGCTCCGCGTCGTCGCATCGGACCCGCACGCGGCCATCGGCTCTCCGTCGGCGGCGGCGTCGGCTGACGTGGCGATGCCCTCGCGGCCCAAGGCGCTCAAGCTCTACGTGGCGCTCGCGCGGGCCGCCGCCTACGCCAACGAGATCGGCTCCAACCTCGTGCCCGCCGCATACCGCGAGGTGGGCTGACACGACCCTCCCCCCTGCTCGCCGCTCCCTCCCGCCAACCGCCTTCCTGTTTTGGGCCTCTCTTCCAACGGCCGCACACGTCACTCCAACGTCTTTTGTTGCCCGCGTCTGCAAAAACCAACTGCGCAGGGGTCCGCGATCAAGGTGGTCGTCGACGTCGTGCTCAGGGGCACGAGGCACTCGCTGAGCCTGCCCGCGTCCATGTCGCCCGACGCCATGATGCGCAGGGCCATGGAGCACCTGGTCAGCGTCGCCGAGGGCCCCACGCCCTCGCTCAGCATCGACCTCTTCGCCCTCAAGCTCTGCGGCACGGACCTCTACTTCACGGGATTCGGACGCCCACTGTAAATCGCAGCATTACTTCTGGGCGACGTCGTGCAGCTGACTCCCAGTGTTTGCGGCTCGCCGCAGGTGCGAGGACAGGTGCTTCATCCTGCTGCTCAGGGCCTTTGTGCTGCCGAGGCTGTGCCTTGCGCCGCGGGGGGCAGCGGAGAGGGGCGGGAGGTACATCCAGACGACGCAATTCCAGACGTCAGCCGAGGAACTGGAGGACCAGGACAAAATCTCCAAGATCGTTGGCGACTGCTACCTCAGCGCCATAGGTGTGTCCGACCCAGGGGAACCATGTCAACCGATTCCTCCCGCCCATTCCGCTCACCCACCGGTCGCACCAGTGCGGAGCGACCTGAGCAAGGATGAGTCCGAGGTCATCGTGGCGAGGAAGGCATTTGCCCAGCTGCGTCTGGACAACGAGGACGTCGTGCGGCTCGACAGCATGCCCGAGTTCATCGGCAACGTCAACCTCGCCGAGAAGCCGCCGGCCACCCTCACTGTCCGCATGGACCTCCCCCACGCCTGCGGCACCACCCTTCTGGCCATCTCCCGTGCGCTCCCCCGCCAGAGCCGTTGTACTGCGTCCACAGAGGCGCACCGCAGTGGCAGCGCTACCTCGGGTCTCCTCGTTTCTGGTCATGCTCACCGCTTACGGGGCGCTCCATTCGCAGCGTACATGACCGCCAAGGACCTGGCGGACCTGGGGATGGAGAAGGTGGCCACGCGAGGCAACGAGAGGATAGCTGGTTACGTGCTCAAGATACGCGGGGCCCGCTCGTTCATGCTCGGCAGACGCCAGATCATCGACTACGACTACGTGCGCAAGTGCGTGCTCGAGCGCGAGGAGGTCGTGCTGAGCCTGGTCCCCGTGCCCGACTACGTCACCAGGAGCGTCGAGCTCCGCAGCAAGAAGAACTTCCTCGTCGACCAGGCGAGCCGCGCTTGCCCTTGCTCCTCTCTGCCCTGGCTGCAGTGCCTGACTCTGGGAGACGTCGCCCCAGGTGATGGCGTCGAACCTGCCGGACACGCCCTCGCCCGTCTCCGTCTACTCGTCGTGGGACATCAAGCAGCCGTTCCGAGTCAAGATCAACTGCGGTAGCCATCTCTCCACCCCAAGAACCGAGGCCATCTTCAAGGAGAAGCGTACGGACCTCAACGCAGGGGGAAGAATGAGGGTCTCGCTCGTGCAGCCGGGCGACTGACGCGGTGGCTCAGTGCTGGGGAGGATGAAGATGTACGTGTACGTGTATGCGGAGCTGTGCCACGGGGGGTCGCAGCTGTGCCCCCCGGCGAGGACAGAGGTCGTGGCGACGACGCAGGCGAGCAAGCGCGGCTACAAGCCGGGCGCCATCTGGTCGCAGTGGCTCTCGTTCAACATCTACGTCTGCGACATACCGCGTGCCGCCCGCCTCTGCTTCACCGTCTTTGCCAAGTCGGACAAGCGGGACCGCGAGGATGTCCCTGTCTGCTGGGTCAGCTGCCTCCTCTATGTGCGTACCGTCGTCGTCCCAGACCTGCCGGTCTTCATCTGCGCGTCTCAGTAACTCGGTGGTGTTCTCTTCTCCGTGTGCAGTCGCACGACAACAGGTTGCGATCAGGGCCAGTGAAGCTGAGCATGTGGCCCGACGACTACGCAAACCCCATCGGCACGCTCGCAGAGAACACGTTCGCCGAGCGCGCCGAGGGGTCGCCGCCAGCGCTGGACGCCGAGTTCGAGAACTTCAAGGGCAGCATCCTCTTCCCCAACCAGCCGCCCTACAAGAAGCCCCTCCCGGACCCCAGCGGTGCGGCGCCCTTCCCTTCGCCAGCGCTCCTGTTGGGGCCGCCCTCACACGACGCACGCGACGTGCGAGAGCAGAGGAGGAGAAGAGGATGTCGATCGTGAGGCTGGAGCCACTAATGCCGCTGCTGAGCCAGGACGCGCTGTCGCCGCTGACGCTGGAGCAGCGCAAGAAGATATGGGAGGCGCGGATGGAGCTGCGTCTGTTCCCCTGGGCGCTGCCCAAGGTGCTGCTGTCGGTAGACTGGGCGAACCACAGCGTCGTGCAGGAGGCGCACTGGCTGCTGGACCAGTGGGCGCCCATCACGCCTGTCCAGGCACTGCAGCTGCTCGACTGGGAGTTTGCCGACTCTGCCGTTCGCAGCCACGCGGTGCGCCACCTCGAGCCTCTCTCGGACGCGGAGCTCTCGACGTACCTCAACCAGCTCGTCCTCGTGCTCAAATACGAGTCGCACCACTGCTCGCCGCTCGCGCGCTTCCTGATCCTGCGGGCCCTGCGCAGCAAGGCCGCCATCGGCCACTGGCTCTTCTGGCACCTGCGCGCCGAGATACTCCACGACCCCTCGTGCGCCATCCGCTACGGCCTCGTGCTCGAGGGCTTCGTCCGCGGCTGCGGGCCCGAGCGCCTCGAGGGCTTCTCGCGGCAGATCGACGTCACGGCCGCGCTGTCGTCGGTGGCCCGGACGGTCCGCGAGTGCCGCAAGGACCGCAGGCTCGACGTCCTGCGCAACGAGATCACGCGCATGCAGCTGCCCCCCTCCTTCGTCCTCCCCCTCGACCCCACCGTCGAGTGCTCCCACATCATTGTCCACGACTGCCGCCCGCTGGTCTGCGTCGTCTCCCGCTGTTTTCACTGTTTTTCTTTGCGTTTTGTTCGAGTGCGCGAGACGTTGAGGCGGGACAGTGGCTGAGCGTGCGTGTCTGTGTTGTCGCTTGCGTGTGGGTGCTCCGCAGAAGTCGTTCCTGGCGCCGTTGTATTTGGTGTTCAAGAACAGCGACTCGCGGGTGGACAACGTGCACGTGATCTTCAAGAGCGGCGACGACCTGAGGCAGGACGCGTTGACACTGCAGATGATGCGTATCATGGACAGAGTGCGTCCCCTTCCCCTCGTCATCTTTCCTGTGCCGCGCACACTGAGCCGGCCAGTGCCCTCCTCGCGGGGGTCTCCGCTTGCGCAGCTGTGGTGCGCAGAGGGTATGAGCCTGCGGCTGACGCTGTACAACGTTGTGTGCACGAGCCCCAACGAGGGCATGATCGAGGTCGTCCGCAACGCAGAGACCATCGGCAACATCCTCCGCGAGTCCGGCAGCGTGCGGCCCGTTGGCTGGCTCCTACAGGGACTCAGTCGCCACTTCCTCCCTCCTTTACTCCGCAGACGGCGGCCGTAGCCGTGTTTCAGAACGACGTGCTGGCGCAGTGGCTGCGTACTAAGGCCCCCAATGGTGCGCCTCGTCGGGTCTTGTCTCTTTTTTTGTTGCTCACAGCGGTGTTGGGCCGAGCGCAGGCGACTACGACAAGGCCGTGGAGAACTTCACGCGGTCCGTCGCGGGCTACTGCGTCGCCACGTACGTGCTAGGCATCGCCGACAGGCACAACGTGATCCCCTCAGCCCCCCTCACCCCAGGCGCATTCTTCCGCGCCCTGACCTCCAGACCCGCGGGCTCGTAGGACAACGTGATGATGTGCCACGACGGCCGCGTGTTACACATCGACTTCGGGCACTTCCTGGGCCACGTGCGCGCTCGGCCTCCGTCCGGTGTCGCTTTTGCTCTGCTCTTCTGACGCGGCCAGCGCAGTTCCTCAAGAAGTTCGGCATCGAGCGGGAGAAGGCGCCCTTCTTCTTCACTCCGCAGTTTGTGCACATCCTGGGCGGGGCGGGCAGCGCGAGGTACCAGTTCTTCGAGAGCCTGTGCGTGAGCGCTCTCAACGCAGTACGGGCACACGCGGACGTGTTCCTGAACCTGTGTATGCTGCTGCTGTCGGTGGGGCTGCCCGAGTTGAGGTCCGTCAAGGACATCATGTACCTGCGGGACCACCTGCACCTCGAGCGCAACGACACCGACGCCGCCCTCGTATTCCTGACGCTCGCGCACGAGAGCCAGCGGACGAGCCGCACGCAGATCAACGACCTCTTCCACATGTGGGCCAACTAGCACCACAGAACTCGCGCACTAGAGCGCCACCTCATCCACTCGTGGCTGGCACCACACTTGCCACCTCTGATCCCGTAATTATGACATCTGAACACTTTAAAAGACCACTAATACAAACCAGGACCATGCAACGGAATATCTTTCGGCCTGTTTTTGAGACATTGCTGCTACAAACAGACGATATAACGAATTTGAAGAAGTACCAGAAATTTGAAAATGGAAAAAAAGAAAAAGCAAAAGCAACGAAAACGGAAACTAGAAGAGGAAAAACCGTTGGTATCAGGAGAAGGCGAATCGTGCTCCTGTCCCTTGTCCTCTTCCTTCACATTGTCAGACTCAACACTTTTTCTTTCTGCCTCTCTTAGCCTGAGGGGCCGTTCTTCTCTGGGTCGTGCCTCGATGGACTCTTCCTCTTGGAGACTTGATCTCTTCCTCAGCCTCCTGCATACTCTATTGTTATTCACTGCAGCTTCTTCCTTACCACTCTCTGGTGAAGGTACCAATTTGTTCTTGTCCATACTCTCTGCAAAGCAATTAGAGAGGAAAATAAAGTGAGTACCCTTCAAGTGCTTCAGATCAGACAGCCTAAGCTACAAGGGAGAGAATGATGTACCTGGGTCCGTGAGCATTGCCTGCGGTGACCATGCAGTGGCCATAGCCTCTTCTGTCTTGTGAATCAGCACTGCTGAGGACTCTGAGAAACTGTGCAAGAGATGGAAGTTCTTCTGGTATTACAGTTAGTCTTTTATCACCTGCAAAAAGGAAATTAAGAAGAACCATTTCCAGCAGAATGTTGGCATCGTGCATTTAAATTGCAGGAGAGCCTGTGGTATGATGCTCAGTTGCATAACACGAGTCGAAGTGTATTCAGTCTGAATGGATTGCCTATCTTCACTATGTTGAAGTGATTGGACATTGCACTGAGAATGGCAAAGGCACGAATCACAGCATAGACAGTAAGAAGTAACAATATGAAAGAAGTTGAGAAATAGAGTATATCATTTTCCAGGTGTCTATGTGGAAGACTGCCAGTTACTGAGTGGACCTGCTCAGTGCAGGTTCCACAAAACTCTAACCTCTTCATCTCTTACTCCTCTATCTTTATGGAGGCCACAAGTGCAGGAACAGGGAAAAAGAGGGATCTATCTGTTGTACAGTAGATTTTGTCAGGCCAGCAGAGGGTTTTTTTAGTGCTAGAAGGCCGTCTCTCAGACATAATAACATGGTAGAAGGTGTTTGCCCTCTTAGCAGACTATAACACCAAGGTCGAGGAGGCAGAGGAGCATCAGAGCCTGAGATCACCCTTACTGATTTCTTCTGCCAGGCAGAGGGGCAAGGGTGATAAATCGTATCAACACACAAGCTGAAAGGTGTCATTCCGCCCCTGAACATCATCTGTCCTGGCCTCTCTGTTCATACCAGGTGTTCGTGGCCTTCTCTCTTCCTTCCCCCCCTTCTTC
>CACRSC010000046.1:0-37419 GCA_902651635.1 Mastigamoeba balamuthi | reverse complement strand
GTGCCTGTACTACAGTCTGCCCCTTGTGGAAGGAGCAATTGCTGTTAGGCTTCTTCCGTATGAAAATAGGAAATGGTCAGAGAATCACGAGCCATTGATGAAGGATGTCTTCGAATTCGGGGAGATAAAGTCTGTTCATGGCTCGGAAGTCAGACAGAATGGGACAGTCAATGTTCTGGTGCTCAAGGTGCCTGCAAGGACTCGTCTGGGAGAACCGTTTCCCATGATGTACAGGAAGGAGCTCAATCCAAGTTGTGTGGAGGTTCTCCAGCATTCATCGAGTTGCTTGGAAGACTGTTCCCTTTGAGTCTGGTAGCTGTGCCAAACTGCAGAGTGGGGCTTTCTATATCATTCCCAATCGCCACGTCCAGAAATGAAGAACAAAGAAAGGGGAAAATGTTTGTAAAACTGGCTTCCTATTTCCTGTTCTTTGCAGAGGAAGAGGAGGTGAAAGTGCGCAGCTGGAGATGCTCTCCAAAAACAGAGGCAATTCCAGGGGGAAGGCGCCACCTGCTGACTCTTCCAGGGGGGAATGCTGGACTTGTTGTGCCTATCGTGGCACTGATGAGGCTGATGATCTCCTCCAGTGCACTGAGAGTCCACTGCACACCATACGAGTACTCGTACATCGTGCCATCTGCTGCTGACCTCCTGACCTTGACGTTGGTGTGCCCAGCCAGCCATGCACTTCCTGTGTAAACCCTGTCGTACACCTTGGGGTCCTCCATCGATCCGCAGGAAGACAGAAGCAAGCCCTTGGAGACAATGGGAAGGAATACCTCTGCAATCCTCCGGAATGGGACTGTGTGCACACTGCCTGCTGGAGTGCTGTACTGGAGGGAGGACTCCTTGATATTGCCGTGCCCACTGATAATCATAACTGTGATTCGGCTCTGATGCTGTCCTTCAAACTCCTTCTGGATCACGTTCATTGTCTCTGTGATTCCTGTATATAATATTAGATATAGCACAATGATAACTGATAAATAACAGAACGTCATACCCCGAAAGGGAATTCACCACAGTGCACAGTTGTGGCACTGGGCTGGATTGTTAAACCCTATCATGTGGTGCAGAGTGTTCCTGTACGGCTTCCTCTTAGTGAACCAATCTGTCTCAGCAACAACAATAACGTCTGTTGCTGCTGGACAGATAACTCGTCTATGCCTAGCAATGCTGCCTGCAATGATAGGCTCGCCACACTCACACATGTGACACAGTACTTTGCCACATGCAAAGCAGGCCCATGGCCTGATCATTATGTTAGATAATCAATCATGTTACAAATAAACTTACCGTGCTGCGTCCCTCGCCACCTGAGGTCCACCTGACTGATTCGTTTGACAGCTGCTGTTCCAGCACAGCAGATAGAATGGGGGTCTGTGCCCCTGTTCTTCCCTGTTGGTGGGTATTGTTAGTGGGGGAACATCAAAAGAACTTACTTGGGGACATTACTGGATCTCTCTGTTGAACTCTCTCCAGCACTCAGAAGGGCCGCCATTTCAGCCCTGTACAAGAAGGTTGTGGAGGAGCTAATCAGCTCCTCGTTCTTCTTCGAAAGAAGCTCGGCGCTGTATACCTCAGTGTCAGTAAAGAGACTGCAATAAAAAAGATATTAAGAAGCACAGTGGACCGTGGGTGACGAGGTAGTGGTAGCTGGATTCCATTGGTCCTGGTGCTGCTGCTGGTGCTGTGGCATGGACAGTAGGTACAGCACCTGGAGGTGCAGAGTACTTCATGAACCTGCATACAAAGAATTTGTGTGAGGTGATATGAACCTCCAACGGAAATCTAATGTTGTGATGTGACATGCATCCACTACAGTGTGTAGCGGACCCTCTGCTATGCACTGTAGCAGCACTATTTGCGTAGCAGCACATTGCAGAATGTGCTATAGTGCGTTCTGCTATGTGCTGCTACATTGCTACTTCTGCTACAGTGTGTAGCGGACCCTCCACTATGCACTGTAGCAGAAGTATAAACCGATTTCTCCTGCACTAACAGTAATCCATATGATGTCATTTGGGTGCTTTTTATTCTTCACAAAACGAGCTTCTCCAAGCTTAAAGCACAGAGCACCAGCTCTCGTGCAGCAGAGAGCAAGAAGAAGAAGAAGGACAAGAAACAGAGGACCAAGGGCTGCACTGGACCTATCATCACTATCATTCTGCCACCGCCTGTCCTTGAACCCAAGGCAATGTCTGTGATGGGAGGTACGTAGAACTCTGTGACTCTTTTTCCCTCTAACACTCTTCTCTTAAACATAGGGTGCTGCTTGTGCTGCATCAGCCAGTGAGCCTGATCTCTCCAGTGATGAGGAGCAGCAGGTCAGCAGCGAGGAGTACAGAGGGGTGCCCACCAGGGTGCATGATGATGCAGCAGCAGCAGAGGAACGTGCAGTGGCAGAGGAGCAGCAGCACATCGTGAACATGATGGGAAGGGCACATGAGCTGCTGGCCCCCTTCAACCTCGAGCTGTCTTCAGAGCAGGCAGTCCAGCCCTGCACGTTTGGAGACGTCAGAGCAGGCATTAAGGGCCTGCAGATACTTAACACTGCCACGTTCCATGAACTGATAAACCAGTAGGCCCCTTCTCTCTCCATTTTCTCTTTAAAACGCTCTAACATTTATGTTTCAAATAAAAAGGTTGGACGTGCTGCAGCAGAGCATGGACTCCAGCATGCAGGCAAGGGACCTGACCCTCAGGAAGGAGATCATAATCAGCATTCCCAGTATGTGCCCTTTCTTTTTGTGAGTTTAACACTTACTGGTTAAACAGTCCCTGGATTGGGCAACCTTCCTCCTGAGAGTGGCCCTTTCTCCAGTGCTCTGTCTGCGATAATGACTAGGCCCATTGTTGTGCAGATAGAGCACTGGACAAAGGCCAACTACGCCCTGCTGTTCAAGGACCACTCTGAGTGGAAGTGCGTTATTCTTTACAATACTTAACAATCAACAGGTCATATGTCCAGATGCACTTTGACAACATCATTCAGGCAGTCTGGCCTCCCGAGTTTGTTACGTTCTTCACAGAGAACCCCACCATTTGCAAGGGGGTCTGTGAGCACATCCAGACCGTCTGGTGGAACCAGCACTCCAATGAGTCGTGAGTTCCCCTTTCTTTCCTTTTTGATGACTAATATATGCAGGAGGGGCAGGGCGAGCTCAGCCTGTGCAGAGTCCCCATGCTTGACAAGGGCCAAGAGACTCAGACACAGCATGACCCGCACCAGCTCTCAGGCTGTTCTCGATGCCATGGACCTGATGGAGGAGACCACACATGGCACCGAGACTGGAGCTGCAGCAGCTGCTCCTGCAGCAGCAGGGTCCCATGCCACACACAGAATTTCCCTTTCTGTTCATTATGAACAGACTCTCCCCCCAGATTGAAGCTGCCTGCTCCCTCTCCCATGCAGATACCAAAACAATGATTGATTGATTTAATTCCATTTTATACGTATTGTAATTGATTCAGGAAGGGGAAGAAAGGGAAGGAGGACAGCCTAGCCTGTAGTGAAGGGTTCCGCTACATACTGTAGTGGACCCTGTGTAGCAACACATAGCAAATGTCTGTGTTGTGGTGTGTAGCAGATGGTAGAACTACATGCCACAACGCACCCTTCACTACACAGTGTGGGAAATTCCATCATCAGAACTTAAATATTCACAGTTTCCGATAGGAATAACAGATGTCATCCCCTCAGGGCCAGTAGGTACCCCATTGTCTGCTGCAATGCCATTGTTGTCAGAGTCTGTCCGGGAGGTCTCGTAGTCAGAATCCACCAGCTCCTTCCTCAGACTGGCCAACTCCTCCTTGATGTCATGCTGTGCCTTCTGCAGCTCAGACTTACAGTGAGGAGCTCTCTCAGCAGCATAACAGTCCTGTTCCTTTTTCTGGAGCTGTCTCTTTGCATTGTTCACCTTTATCCCCTAGGTGTGTGCATACTAACGCCCAGTAATGTGTGGAATGGGGGCAGGACGCCCATATGGAAGTGAGAGAGACTCAAGGAAGAAGTGATGATGTATTCATGTGGTGACAAGAGGGTGGGGTAAATGCTATTCCTTTGCCTTGGGGGTACAGTCCCCCCTTGGCATCAACAGATTTTCATCTCTTGTCTTTGTCAACCAGACAACACAACATAACCCCTTTATTTTCACAGTACCAGACACGTTTCACCAGAACTACATGTCTGCATTTCTTTCTAATGAGACTATTTTGGTCTGCATACACTCATACACTTTCAGTACTCTTACTGTTATGTATTCTTCAGGTATTAGACTTCATGGTACTGATTTTAATGATGTTCTCAATTCTGTCTCATACATTCCAATACATACACAAATCACTGGAAACATAGTAATTCTACAAAAATTGTAATAAAATCAATGGTTTTTCAGCTGATCATTTTGGTTAAATAAAATGTCATTTTAAAGCGACATTCTCTGTTTTTCCAATTTCAAAATGTCGTTTTCAAACGACTTTTTTCATACTTAGTTTTTCTACGAAACTGGTAAGAATGGTATGTTTGGCTGCAAAGACATATAAAGAGTTAATCATTCAAGAGCCTCTTGTGCCCATTTGCAATGAAATACAGAGGTCATACTTCAAAGTCCCAGGCATCAATGCCCTGGCTCTCACCCTCGGCCTTGCCCACCTGTCTCCTGCCCCCCTTAGCAATATGCTTATCTTCACTGCATGTCGTTTGGGTATCTGGTTTGGGTATCAGGAGATTCAGATAACAAAGTTGATGTGGAGGAGCACAACAACCCCCTGTGCACGCTCGGGAAGTATCACAGTATGTCGGACTTAGTGGTGAAGCACTAACAGAGGGCAAAGGAGGTCGTGCACAACAAGCACAAGCACGAGGAGAAGGGAGGAGGGCTGGGTCGACGTGACTGGCCAGAAGATGACCTTTGTGAACTCTTCCCACCCAGCAGGTGCTGTCTTTAAGGGATTGCACTGCCACGTCCCCCTGGCTACAATCTTCCTTCTTCTTATGAGCCCCAAGGTCGTTGCTGCCATCCACACCAGCCAGCCACCCCAGGTCCAGCCCACACACTGCACCTTGGTGGACGGTCATGCTAAACCGTTTTTGGCAGTGTGGGCTGAGAATTTGCACCCAGAAGATGATGCTCGGCCTCTGGGCTCTTCAAATCTTCATGCAGGCCCACTTTGTCCACAATCCCTGTGGTGCTGGGACGAACCAGGAGCGAGCTGCTTATGCCCAGATGAAGGAGAGGTTTGAGAAGAGGTTCAGGGAGCAGGCCAGGTGACTGTCACCCACCATCATCTCCTCTCAAACCTAATCATTTGTCAGTGTCTGGGGATACCCTTATTTTTCGAGGCTGTTCAATGCACTGATCATTACTCCAGAGATTACCATAACCACTCTCTCTGCAGTAAGCTCTTTCACAACAACTTCAGCTCACAAAGAGTAGAACTTTGAGAAACTTGTGGAAATTGGGGGTCTTCTCATCTTGAATGAGAAGCTGAAGAGGTGGCGTGGTGCCTCAGAGTGCATTCGTGAGGTGACCAGCAAGCCTGACAAAATTGGCCAATGGACATCCATTGTGCAGCCTCTTCAGCCCAACTGTTCACTCTTGGGAACTCCCAGAGTGTGGTTCATCTTCAGTCGACCAACTGGCCATTCTGTACCCATTTGGACCCATTTCTTTCTGGAAAGAACTCTCTTGTTGTGGTATTGCCTTCAGCAAAATTCGTTTACCCACTCACTCATACAACAGGTGAACATGGACACTGTTGTTTCTGATGCAGTTGCCCCAATCCTGACCATGCCTAAGGCAGAGTGTCCAATCTTCACAGCAGACTCTTTCTACTACTCTGCTGCCTCCTGCCAGTTGGTTGAAGAGTGGGAAATCCCATTCCATATCTCTGTTAGAAAGGACAGACTCCCAGGTCACATCGTGGATGCACTGTGTGATGATCTCAACAACTTCCTAGTGGACAAGTACTGGCCGTTTCGGCTTGCAGACAACATGCTCTCGTTTGATGATGAGACCATCACCCTTGCAAATGTTTTTGGGGCTGCCCAAGAGAATGAAGGGCATGTCCTTGATTGGGTAGAGACTCTGGAAAACCTGGCATTCGAGTTGTGGGCCCTCCAGGAGTAAGACAATAGAACATTGTGGTGTTTTTTCATGAAATCCCTGTTACTCACACGAATGCAAGTTTATTTATGGTTGTGGCAGGAAACTGGAAGCCATTCCGTGCTGGCACGCAAGCCTTTGCCAATTAATTGGGCGCTGCACCGCAACCGAAGACAAGGCAGGCGGGTAAGACCGTGGACGAAAGGAGATCTTCTGTGGGCAACAAAGAGGTGTGCTGGTTCTTTCTCTGAACGTGTGGGAGTCATGTCATGCGCGCGGACCGCTTCACACTCCCCGAGCACAAGTGGGGGCCCCCAACTCGCGCGGAGGGGAGGAGGGAGGCCGTCCTGGCCCGACGAAGTCCTCAGTAGTTGGACTTGGCGAGGCGCTGCTGGATGAGGTCCTCGGTCAGCTCGTCCAGCTCGCTCGCCTGGATCGAGATGCTGAAGTCCTTGATGACGTCCTTCACCGCCGCCTGGTGCACACTCATCTTGGCCTTGAGCAGCGGCTTAACCTGCACAGGCGCAGAAGCAGCGCGTGAGCGGCGTCCGCCGAGTGCACTTGAGGTTCGAGTTGAATTTTTATTGCCCTCAAATTTAAAACTCAAACAGCGTAATTAAAACACGCGATGACTCGTGGTCCCGCGGTTATTGCGACGCAAACGGCGGCGGGGGGCAGCGCATACGCACCGAGGCGGGGCCCCACGAGTAGAAGACGAACTTGGTGCGCTCCTTGAGCTCGTCGCCGGGCTGCTTGTACGAGACCCTCAGGTAGCCGTACTGGGGCTCGTGCTCGGGCAGCTGCCCGCGCAGCTCGTCGACGCCGCCGTTGCCCTTGGCGTCGAGCTTCACCGCCTTGGTCCCGTTGTACCCGATCGAGAACCTGGCGCCGCGGGCAGAGCGAGACCCGCCCGGTCAGCTCAGAGGAAAAGAAAGCCGTTGGGGCCGTTGAGTTTATTTCGCGTTGTTCGTGCGGGAAAAAACGAAATGAAAGACGGAGGAGGGCAGCGGGTCTTAGACGCGTCTGCGCACCAGTTGATCGAGCTGTTCTCCTGGCGGATCTCGGCGTAGGCCTCGGCGATCGCGGGGTCGGTCACGTCGATCGCGGCCTGGACGTTCTTGGCTGCCATTGCGGGGGTGGTGGGGTGCTTGGGTTGGACGGTTTGTTGTGAGGTCTGTAAACCCTCTAGATATTTTCTCGTCGAGCGTGGAGATTCGCTGCGCGGAAAATAACGGTTTTCCACGTGTTGTCTTGATTTTGCTTTTTTACTCGCTGCGCCTCGGTCCACGTGAAACGTTCCTTTTCCTCTCAGCGTCCTGGGGCGACACCAGAACCCCAGAGCACGCTCGGAGTTGAGAGGCAGTCTCATGTGTATCCAGATTTTTGAGTCCGCGAAGATTCCCCCTCTGCTGTATTCCTTGAATTCCAGTACCAGAACCACAACCCCAATCAAAAACTGAAACAAAATGAAAACCCCAGCGCTGCCAACTGTACATGAGCCAAAACTGAACCTCAGCGCGGCTGGACCGCTCTCACAGGGTCCACCCCACGGCTCCCGCAGGCCGCAGGGGGTGGAACCCCTTGCGGGAGATCATCTTGGCGTGCTGCTTCCTCGCCCCCTCGCTGCCCTTGCTGGCCGCGATGCGCATCAGGCGCTCGGCCTCTTGCAGGTCCCGCTCCACCCCCTCGCCGGTCTTGTACAGCATGGCCAGGTTGAAGATGGCCGCCGTGATCCCTCGTCCCGCCGCGAGCCTCGTGAGCCGCACGGCCTCGGCGACGTCTCTGCACAAACGCAAACTCTGAGCTCTGGTTCCCAGGGAGCCGCCCACAAGCTCTGCGCACCGGGTCACACCCTCGCCGGCGTGGTAGTACCACGCGAGGCTGCACTGCGCGTGGGCCTCGCCCTGGGCGGCCGCGAGCTTGTAGAGGCGCGCGACCTCGAGCGGGTCGTAGCGCAGTCCGCCCTCCTCGCGCTCGTAGCACATCGCGAGGCTGCACTGCGCCGGCGCGTAGCCCTGGGCGGCGGCCAGGCGGAAGAGCCGCACGGCCTCCTCGGGCCTGCGCTGCTCGGCGGCCCCGCTCATCAGGCAGAGCCCCAGCGCCCTCTGCGCGGGCGGGTAGCCCTGGCCGGCAGCGAGCGCGTATAGGTGCGCGGCCTCTGTGACGCTCTTCTGCACGCCCTCGCCGCGCTCGTGGCACAGGCCGAGGTTGTAGAGGGCCACGGGGTCCATGAGGTCCGCGGCGCTCCGCAGCAGCCGCACGCATTCGCTCAGGTCGCGCGGGACGACGCCGCCGTGCTTGTACTCGACGGCCAGCGCGCACTTCGCGGTGGCGCTGCCCTGCAGGGCCGACGCGTGCAGGAGCTCCAGCGACCTGCGCGCGTCCTTGCGCACGCCCTCGCCCCTGCGGTAGCACAGGCCCAGCTGGTAGAGCGCCTCGGCCGAGCCCCGGTCTGCCGCGAGCTTCCAGTAGTTGGCGGCGACGATGTCGCTGCGCCGCACGCCGTCGCCGCGGTGGAAGCAGAGGCCCAGGCGGTACAGAGCGGCCGCGCTGCCGTGGTCCGCGGCGGTCAGCAGCAGCACGACCCCGCTGCCCGCGTCGCGCTCGAGGCCCATGGCGCCGTGCAGCAGCCAGTGGCCCAGCAGCGCCTGCGCGTCGGGGACGCCCTGGGCAACGGCAAGGCGGCAGAGCCGCACGGCCTCCTCGTCGCTGGCGCTCTTGGTCCGCGAGTGGCAATGCCCTCGGCTGCTGTTACTGTTGCTGGCGAAACTGCTGGCGCTGCTGTTGCTGTTGCTGCAGCCGTCGCTGCTGCCGAGGGCCTCGGCGTAGCGCACCTGCGCCCAGGCGTGCGACTGCTCGGCCGCGGAGCGCAGGAGGTCCGCGGACCTGCGGACGTCGCACTGCACGCCGACGCCGCGCTGGTAGCAGCACGCGAGGTTGTACGTCCCCGCCGCGTTGCCCACCTCGTGGGCCCGCGCGAACATGGCGACGGCGCCCTCGGGGTCGAAGATGACGTGGAGCAGCCACGCGCCCTCGAGCACGAGCTTCCACGGCGAAGTCGCAGCCGCGGGGGCAGCGCACGAGCCCTCCGCGGAGGAATCCGCGGTCGCGGCCGGCGCCTGGAGCTCCTCGAGCAGCCGCGAGACGTCGCGGACCTCCGCGGGCGAGGCGGCGCGGGCCCGGCGGAGGAGGACGTCCTCTCGGAGGTCGTCGAGGTTCGAGAAAGAGGGGCAGGGCCGGAAGAGCACGAGCTCGCGGAGCAGCAGCTGCACGAGGGCGCTCTCGCGGTGCTCCATCGCCCGCTTGAGCACAAAGTAGGCCTGCGGCAGGCTGTCCGAGTCCAGCAGCCCCAGCGCCTCCTCGATGGCTGCCTTCATGCGCGGGAGGGGCCCGGGTGTCGGAGGGATCGCGGACCCGGAGAAGTCGGGACTCAGCGGGGGAGGTAACAATAGCACAAAGCACCGCGGGATACAGCCAGTTAGGAAAACCGCTTGTATTCCGCAGAACTCATGGAAGTCCGTGGAAACGGTGCTGCACGCGGCTCTATTCCGCTCTGCAGGCCTATCGGTGCTTCCCGAACAGCCGAGCAAAAATAGTGCCACTCTTGCGTGTCCGAGGGGTTTCGCCCCGTTTGTGGTGCCCAGAGACGTCGGACCCCCGTCGAATATCCGACGACTGTTCTGGCTTCGCCCAAGGCGCCATGGCGGGTCAGCAACTCAACGGCTCCATCAACCGAACGAGCAGAGGGGCACCGCAGGGCAGGGCACTGGCCCGTTGTGGACGCAGGGCAGGTGGCTGTGGGCGCCAGGAAATCAGTTCCCTGACAGCCGCGATCCCCCGGTGCGGCCGCTGTGCGCATCGTGCGCTCCGCCTCGCCCTTTCGCATTGCGAACCGTGTTGCCTAATCCATCGCGTGGCCCTCATCGTGATCGTCCGAGTGAGCCGACACAATAATGAAATTGAATCGAGTTTGGGCTTTGGCATTGTACAGCGGAAAATGGCCAAAAAACAAGAAGACGGGGGGCGCTCCGAGCGCGGAGCGGAGAAGGTTGGGCACAAACAACTCTCGACCTCTCCACCGTCGCCGCAGGCGGGCACAACGCTTCGTCTTCCCGAGGGCCGGGCAACTGAACGCCGGTATAACTCACCCTGATGGGCCCGCACAGTGCTGTCGTGTGTAATGTACGGAGGCCAGGAGGAACCGCGCTCAGGTGACATGAGCTATGAAGTCTGCGCTCTCAGCCAAGGGGGGGGGGGGGCACAGCGGCCCGGCCTCAGCTGCTCGACGGGAATGCAGGTCGGCATCGCACCACGAGCCCACCGGAGCTGGGCTCGATGGAGGGCCCACGTCGCCCCAGGAAATCACAGCGAGTCTACCCCATGCAACCCGTGCCTCACTGACGGTCTGGGAACAAGAACATCAGGATGCGATCTCAGCCTCGATCGGACGTTGAGTTGAGCAGGTGTTACGGACAACCGCGGACGCCGTCCAGCCGCTCTCCAGTCGATGGGTACAAGAGACTGCACAAATACGAATAATATGATTGATTCTGCAGACCCGCAAGACGTCTGTGCACCGTGGGGAGAGTGGCGGCGCTGATTGCGGGCGTATAGTGCACCTGCGCTCCGCCCCTCCTCGGTCACAGAGACAGCGTCGAGCAGGTCGACTTGCCTCCAGAGACATTCGCTCCACCCGCGCTCGAGACGTCGGGCACGTCGACGTTGAACGGCGCCGGCGACACAGTGCCCACGGGGAACGCCACGGGCATGGGCACGGGCACCACCGACAGCCCCGCGGCAGCGGCGTCGAGCGGGACCAGCTGGCCCGAGGGCAGCATCACCAGCACCGTGTCGGACCCCGACGAGTGCCCGCACGAGTCGCAGCCGCCGCCGTGCATCCCGACCACCACGGGGCTCTGCGACGGGTCGGCGGCGTGCTGCTGCGGCGAGAGGGCCGGCGAGCTGGCGGGTACCGCGTAGAACGCGGGCTCCGAGGCGGCCATCTCCATGGGCATGTTGACGCGCCGCTTGCGCCTGTGCAGCCACACGGAGGTTGCGATGCCCGCGCTGAGGATCAGCAGCCCCGCGAGCCCCCCGCCCACCGCGGCCCCGACGACGGCGGCGGCTGGCGTGCCTGGGCCTCCCCGGTCGTCGCCGTCGCTGGGGGAGGCCAGCTTGTAGGTCGTCCCGGCGACCATGTCGGTCCTGAACGTCGTGGCGCCCGTCGCGGCGTCGCAGAGGGCGTCGACGACCTGCACGGCGGAGCGCGTGCCGATGTGGACGCCCGGGAACGACGCGGCCGTCGTCGGCTTGAACTTCTCAAACTGCACGTAGACCGCGTGGCGCGTGAGGACGAGGATGACCTTGGGCGTCGACGGCGCCGTGGTGCCGTTGGCCACGCCGCGGTCGTCGAACTCGAAGTACATCATCTCGCGGCCGTGCTTCCTGCCCGTCGCGTACTCGATCGTGTCGCCCAGGAACACGCGGTAGGCGAAGGCGTCGACCGCCAGGTACGGCCCGCGCAGCAACTCCCCGGCGCAGCTGGCGCGGGGGAACCTCAGCGCGTGCTGCTCGTGCGTGAAGACGCCCGGGTTGCCGCTGCAGGGGTCCGGCATCGTCTTGGAGTTGCTCAGCAGCAGGTAGCCCTGGAGGAAACACACGAGAACGACACAGGGGAAGGAAAGAGTGAGCTGGCGCTGGCGCTGGGAGGAGGCGCCTACGTGGGGGCTGAGGGCGACGCGGTCGTAGGCGTCGCCGGCGATGTGCACGGCGTTGGCGGAGGGGTCCGAGAGGCCCAGGTTGACGGGGAGCGACCAGCAGACGAGCTCGCCGGGCTCAGCGTCGACGGCGTTGACCTCGGCCTCCTCCTCTATCGACCAGTCCATGACGCCCTCGTACGTCCACGCGATGTCGCCCTGCCCGGGCTCCCCTGCCGCGAGCAGCGCGAGGGCGAGCACGAGGGGTGCGCAGGGCAGCAGCGCGTACAGTCGGGTGAGCATTGCTGGGTCGGGGTGTGCCCCACTCCCTGAGGTCTGTGCGCTCTCTGATGGCGGACTCGAAAACAAACGAAGGGAATGCAAGGGGAGGGGCATTCCGAGAAATCCGGTGAGGTGGAGCAGCGGAGGCGTGGCACTTCTGCGGCGCCGTGACCGAAGCGGCAAGCACATTCTCATCTCTGGTGTTTTTCCAACTGACCGTGTGTTAATCAGAGAAAATACCAGGAATGACTCAACGGGGGAATAGTCATTCTCTTCAGTATCGGTGCACGGCATCCGCCTCTCCGCTGCAGGCGCAGGCAGGCCCATGCAGCACTGAACGGAGTAGCGATGTGTGACGACTGGCAGGACCGAATACCTACGAAGTGATTGCCCTGCCAAGCACTGACAGTGCGGCGCACCGACGAGTGCTCAAGTGAGGAATGTCCGTCCGCTCGGTCCGTCCCGAAATGACCAACCGACCGGACGGACCGGTCAGTCTGCTAGGTCCCCCTCCCAGCCGCCAGGGTCCTGGTATACGCCATAAGATCTCTTCAGACAACAGACAGCAGATGACGTGCAGCAGACCAACTGACACACAAGGATGGAAGGCTGTGTACATGCATGCAGCACCGCTCGAGACAGCAGCGACGGAGCTGGAGGACGCGTGAGGACGTGGTAATCATCGCCTGCCAACATTGGCAGGGAGATGTCAACGCTGGGGGACAGAAGCCAGGGCAGCGAATTCACGGTCCTGCAGATGCTCAGGCTGGGGTTCGTCGCGTTCTCTCACGTGATCAATGAAGTGCCCAACTGCATTGAGCCCCTCAGTACCATCATTGCACTGCATGGCGGTTGCAGTGTCGGTTCATGGACATGTCATGGCGTTCACGTCTGTATGGGGTTACCCCATCAGCTCGACACACACGGTCATCGGGAGCCCTTTCAGGTCAAGCCGTGACACGCAGAACGTGTAGATCTCACGGTTCTCTGCAACTGTAACGTGTGTTCAGCTGAAGATCCTGCGGCGTCGTGCTACGGAGGTTGATGAGACGGGTTCTGAGTAAAGGTTAATTTCAAATCAAAACTGGAGTTGACAAAAAAAAAGCGCGCCAGCGCTGTGGCACTGCGCCAGAGGGTCAAAGAGGGGGCCGAAGAGGTCTGAAGCGCTTGGCGTCGGGAGAGCTCGCATCTGTGCGCTCTCGGCCGGGCCGCAGAAGAACGCGCACAGGGCAAAGTCGGGAGCACCAAGCAGAGAGGCGGGGGCCATGCTGCTGGCGTGCTTGGACATCGGTGCTGCTTGTGTTCCGAGTGCGACGACGCTCCACAGAGCGCCCGCGCTGGGTGGGGTGCAAGCAGTGCCCGAGTGCCCGTGGAAGGCGTGCGTGGAAGGCCTGCGCCCCGAAGAGCACCTCGGCTGCTCCGCACCGGCAGTTGCCATCGCAGGGCAGGAAAACAAGAAAACCGACATCGGCAGCTTCCCAGGCTGGGAATGACTTCTGCGGAACGGGGGTGGTGCAGCGCAACGCACCAGATACCACAGCGAAACGTCACCGGGGATCTGGGGGCCGAGGGAGGCGAATCAGAGGCACAAGACAAGCAGAGAGCAGAGAGCAGCAAGCAGCCAGCCAACCAAGCAGCCAAGCCAGCGACATGGGCAACGCACTCGTGTCGCTCCACGTTCTCATCACCGCCGCCGCCCTGGCCACCCTGGCAGGCGCGTCGGCGTCGACGACGCCCTCGGGGCCGTCCGAGGCATCGTCGAAGGCTTTCATCATCGCGGACGCAGCGTCGTCTTGGTCGTCGGACGACGGCTCGCAGGACACGTTTTCGGGCGACGCGCATCGCATGCTCTGGTGCCCCACACGCCCTCCCGCCACCCACTGCCCCTCCTGCCCCTCCGTGGATCACCCGCCCCTTCTTCCTTCATCCCCTCGTGGCCTCTATCCGTGCCGAATTTCCGTGGTCCGAAATCGGCGGGGGGTCGGGGGGAGCTCAATTGAGTGTGGACGATCCAAGAGCATTTCAAAATTTGAAAAATGAGCGGCAATGGAGATCTGCCGCTCCTCTTCGGATGCGAATCGGAGATTCTTGCTCGCATCTTTTCGCATTTCCCCCACCTGCGGCCCGGCACGCTGCACGCTGCAGGACGTGGGTGTGCGTCGGGGCAGTCGGCGGGGCAGTCGCGGTGGTCGCCCTGGTCGCCATCCTCAGGCACGCCTCCACAGCCCTCGTCCCACAGCCCACACTCCCCACACACTCCGCGGGTGCCTGGGGTTTCTGTTCCGAGCCAGCGCGTGCGTGTCTGTTCTATCGGTTCCGCCACATCAAATATTACTCCAATCTGAAAGCTGGGCATATTCACGGAATTCCAGCACATCGATTTTCCAAAGATGTGCTCGTTTTTCCTCCTCGATTTCTATTGCCACGGGTTTGTTTTGCTCTGTTTTGATATATTTGCTGTTCAGTTTTGTTTTGTTTCGCACAACACACGCGATGACGTGTTGTGACGCCGGCCATCCGCAGGGCTGCGTGGCGTGGGCGGCGCCACGAGGGGGACGCGCAGGCGGAGGCGGCGGAGCAGGGGCGCAGCAGCCCCCCAGTGCGCAGGGGCGGCGGCGGCGAGGACCCGCAGGCCGCGCCGAGGCCCGCGGACAGCACCGACCTCATCGCCGTGGTCGTCGTCGTCGCGGACACGCAGGGGGTCGGCGGCAGCGGCGGGGCCGAGGGCGAGGCGTCGGGGGCGGAGCGGAGGGCCGACTGTGGGGACGCGGACAGCGAGGACCACGAGGGCCGCAGGCACAGCAGCGACGAGGCCCCCACAGGACCCACGGCAGCGTGCGCCACCAGCCCTCCCTCTCCCTCTGATGTGTCTCGCGCGGTCTGCGCTGCTGCTTGGAGTTCGAGAATTGAATTGAATTGAATTGAGAGGGTGAGCACGTCGCCTCACGAGCTCAGCCCAAACACAACAACGCGGCACAGCGGCCAGACGACCTGCCCCGAGGAGCGTCTGGATGTGGTCGCGGTGGCCGAGGGCGTAAGCGTGAGCGGGGGCACGTCGCCGGCAGAGCGCGAGGACGCGGGGGCCGCGAGCAGCGCAGAGGCACAGCAGCAGCACAGGCACCAGACACAGCAGCACCAGCACCAGCAGGAGGAGGAGGAGGAGGACCACAACAGCGACGACGGGGCGCAGGCCGACACCTCCGCCAGCCGCGACCACCCCCATGTCCCCAACGCCGCCGACGCCGAGGAGCCCGCGGTGGGCGACAGCGACGACGACGCGTCGACGACGACCAGCCACGACACCCACAGCGACGGCGACTACGAGGACGAGGAGGCGCTGCTGGCCGAGGTCCTCGTGGGCCTCGCGGATGACACGCGCGCGCAGGGGCACGACGGCGCCGAGGACGTGCCCTGCGACGGCGACGAGGCCGCAGAGAGCGCCCAGGACGAGGGCGAGCAGCAGAACGAGCACCAGAGCGCGGCGCACGGGGCAGCCACAGCGGCGGCGGGGCAGCAGGACGAGGCGGCGGACCAGGAGATGGGCGGCAGCAACTGCGGCATCAGCGAGGCAGCGGCAGCGTACGCCACCAGCGCCCTCTGTCGCTTGCTTGCTTTCGTCGAAGATCAATTGCTTCAAATTGCAATTGCCAATGAATGACTTCTTGAAATCGCTCATCACTGCGTGCGCAGCGGCCAGGAGCGGCGTGTCGCGGACGTGGCGCCTGTGTGCGCCGAGGCCGAGGCCGAGGTGGAGGTGGTGGTCGTCATCCAGAGCGACGGCGTGCAGGACGCCCACCCCAACAGCCGCGGGACCGCGTCGCTGCGGCAGTCGAGGGACGACTCCAACGCCGCCGACAACCGCAGCGGCGACGGCGATCGCAATGGGCACGTGGCCGCGCAGAGCCTCGGAGGCGTCACGGCCAGCGCAACCTGCGGCAGCGATCGGCGCGTCAACAGGGGCACGTCGCCCGCGGAGCACCTCCACGCCGGCGCAGCCATCGCGGACCTGCCGGACATGGAGGACATGGCGTGTGCCGGGGAGCACAGCGGGGATGAGGTCCCCATCGACGCCTCGGCCTGCGGGGACCACGCGAGCGCCCAGCACGGCGAATGCGGCGCTGCAGCCGGAGAGACGGCGGTGTGCGACCTCGACGAGTCGGTTGTCAGAAACGACGACAGCGGCGACGAGGACGAGGACGCGCAGGCCGCCCTGATGGCCGTGGTCCTCGCGGGCTTGGCGTGCAACGCGCACACCGCGTGCACCGCGCAGCTGGAGCAGCACGCGGCCGAGCACAACGACGAGAGCCACGACTACGTGCTGGTCCCCGAGGCCGACCAGGAGGAGTGTGCGCACGACGCGGAACACCTGCTGCCCGAGCACGGCGCCGACAGGGTGGCGACCGACGGCATCGGCGACGTCGCGTGTCTCGCGGAGCTCGTGCACGCAGCTGCCGCCATCCAGTACCGCGTGGGCCACATCCGCGGTGCCACGCCCGCCGTCGACACGATCACGTGGACGAGCTCGGCGGAGCCCAAGCACGAGAGCGGCGACGAGGTCACCAAGTCCGAGCCCCTCGAAAAGGTCCAGCGCAGCGACGGCGACGAGGCAGAGAGCGCCAGGGGCGGGCATCTCAGACCCAAGACCATCGTGGAGGCCGCAGCAGAAGCGCCAGAGGGGGCAGGCGAGTCCGCGCACGTGCTGATGTCGGGGAAGCTGCGGGCCGACGGGGCGCGCAAGTGGAGGTGGGCGGTGCTCACGGGCACGGAGATGAAGCTGTTCAAGAGCGAGTCCGAGGCGGCGAGCGGGAGGGCGGCCAGGACGCTGGAGACGCGGCTGGGAGCGGCGAGGGCATCGCGGGACGGGGCGCCCGAGGTGTTCACGTTCTTCCCCAACGTGGGCAGGTCCATCAAGCTGCGGGCCAAGACGTGCGCCACATAGGGGGCGGCTGGCTGTCTGGCGGCGCGGGAGGTTTGCTCACACCATCGGGACACCGCAGGAGCACCGAGGCGGCGGAGTGGGTGCGGGTGCTGAGCGCGTGCTGCAGCGGAATGGTTCTCGAGGCCATTCAGGTGCGCGCCTGGCTGCATGTGGTCCAATGACGTGTGCAACCGCCTCGGTCTCACTTCAGCGCTGCAGTCAGCCAGGGTGGAGGACGCGGCACACATGGAGGAGCTGCCCCAGGAGACCGCGGACCCGCGCCTGCTGCCCATCATCGAGATGGCGGGCAACGACGTCTGCGCCGACTGCGGCGAGCCCAGTGCGCTGCCCCCGCTCCGACTGACTGACACACGTGCTGACGCCACCGCCGCCACCACTACCCCCGACCAGAGCCGTGCTGGGCATCGACGAACCTGGGGGTGCTGCTGTGCCTCAAGTGCAGCGGGGCGCACAGGAGCCTGGGGACCGGCGTCAGCAAGGTGCGGTCACTGGTGATGGACACGCGCTGCTGGGACGACGCGGCCGTCATCGCGACGATGCTGGGCGTCGGCAACGCGGCGTCCAACGCGAGGTGGGAGGCCGGGCTGGCCAGCAGCGGCGACACCAAGCCCGGGCCCCAGACGCTCCTGGCCGAGAGGACGCGGTTCATCGCGAGCAAGTACGCCGAGGGCAAGTACGCGTACAGGGACGCCACCGTCGAGTGCCTCTCCCGGTCGCTCGGACTATTCGTGAGGCTGCCCTCGTCTCTCTCTCTCTATCTTCATATGTGCCTCAACGACTCGCGGTCATCCCGTCCGCAGGTCAACACTCGGAGGGCGCTGCTGCTGACAGGGCCTGTGCTGGCGGTGCTGGGCAGCGAGGCCATCACGGCGGCGCAGAGCAGCGGGTGCGTGGACATGTGCGAGGCCACGCTGTGCACGCACTGCCTGTTCTCCGACTGCTGGGTCCTCTCCACCGCGTCCCGCAGGGTCCGTTGCCTCTGTCAGCTCTCTCTATGGCGTTGCTGAAGGTGCCTCTTTGTTTTGCCCGCACAGGGGGTGGCGGTGTACGACCTGCGGGACAGCAGCCTGGCCCTGAGGAAGAACAGGGTGGGGGGCTTCGACGTGGTGGTCGGGAAGGAGACGCTGTGCGCCGTGGCCCACGACGCGGGCGGGCACGTGGAGGCGGCGGTGGGCGAGGCGGCGAGCAGGGCGCGGGTGTTCGGGGCGGCCCTGGAGCACGTCCTCGAGGCCGACGGCCGCCGCTCGTCGGGGGTCCCGCGGGCGGTGGAGGAGTGCGCCGAGTACCTGAGGGCGCGGGGCGGGCTGGAGCGCGAGGGCATCTTCAGGGTGAGCGGCAGCATCGGCAAGATGGCGGCGCTGCAGGCGGCGCTGGACAAGCGGGCGCCCATCGACGCCGGCGAGTACGGGCCGTGCGAGGTGTCCCAGGCCCTCAAGCGCCTCCTGGCCAGGCTGCCCGAGCCCCTCATGACCCACGCCGGCTGGCTCCAGCTGGTGGGTCAGTGTCCCGCCGCCTCGCGCAGGCGCGTCCGCAAGGTCGTGGCGGCTCTGCCGGACCCGAACAAGCGCCTCCTGCGGTTCCTCGTGGAGGACGTCTTCCTCGGCGTGCTGGCGCACACGGCAGTCAACAAGATGACCGCCGAGAGCCTCTCCATCGTCGTCGGTGTGCCCGAGTCGTCTCACACTCCCCATTTGTCTCCCCTCCTTGGCGCCACTGACTGCCCCGCAGCGCCGTGCATCCTGAGGGCGAGCGACGACGCGCTGGTGGCGATGAGGCTGACGCCGGAGGAGCACCGCGACCTGGCCAACAGGTCGGCCAGAGTCGTGCGGATGATTGTCGAGGGTCACAAACGGATCCTCGCGTGACGTATTAGTGACATTTTAGTTTTAAGGTTTTTTTTCTCACACATCCACAGCACAGCACACCAACACTCACGTACCCACACCAGCACCAACCCCAATGCTCCTCATGCCAAGCAACAACAACACGCACAGCACTGAACGCACTGAAACACAATCACAATAACACATACGCACACCCCGCAGCTGCCCGCCTTCTCTGCTGTCTGTCTGTGCCCCAACTTGCTCTCATGGAACTGGTCTTCAGGTCGTGTAGTTTCTGTTGGGAAGGCCCCTTCTACCGCGCAGCACCTTCATGACGACCAAGTTGTCGATCAGTGAGTCTGCCTTGCTACAATCGCTCCACGGACTCGCAAACAACAAGGGAGATCATCATCCGTATGAATGGCTACACAGTGAATTGCGCCATATTTCATAATCAACAATAGTGTCTGAACGTCATTGCTGTGTGTGTAATTAGGGTTGGATCGATTCACTGATTTCGGTGGATCTGCGAAATCACCGTGGATCCGCAAGATTAAGTGAAATCGCGGTTTTGTGAAATCACTTGTTTTCACGGAATGCACTGTGGATCCACCGGATCCACCGAAATCAGTGAATCGATACAACCCTATTGTATCGCATGTCGTTATCAGTCAGTTCTGTGACTGTGAAAGGTCTGTGGGTTTTTCCTGCGGGTTTGTGGTACTTGGCTGGGCGGGTGATGTCTGGGCAGTTGAAGGGGGATTTGGGGGTATCTCCTGGTATTTGTTTTTTTTTGTGCTTCGTGTGTCATTTGGTTGTCTTTGTGGCTCATATCTTCCAGCCAATCTCACATGGTGGCAACCCATTCCTTCTGTATTTTTGTTGCTTTTCTGATTCTCAGGCACCATATGCTAGTGTGTAGTGAATGGGGGGTGGCATCTTTGTATTTGGCTCACCACCCATGTCTGATTTGGCTGATGTGGTGGGCAAGGGAGTCGGCTTTGGCAGTACAGATAGGGCACTAGGGGCCACTTCAGTGCAGTCAGGTGCGAGGGGCCAGGTCATCCCACACACATCATGGGATCATGGCATGTGCATTTTTGTGGATGCAGTATGTGCCCATGAGGGCTTGGTGCCAGCAAAGGACTTCCATGCACTGGGCCTGTTTTCTGGTGTTTTCGTGGAGGAGGACCAGTGGAATCTGCATGATGCCCGCTGTGGTCTCTTGTGTCATACATTGGTGGAGATGGTGTTGCCGTGCGATGCTGAATACTGTATGCAAGTTGTGGGTAGGAGTATCTCAGTAGAGAGTTCCTGAATCGTGGCGAGGTCTATTCCCCATAGTGGGTGTTCTGGGTCGTGGCATCTGTCCTGGGTAAGTGCTTGTTGTGCGAGTTGGTCAGCCAGTGCATTCAGGGCAAATCTCAAATTCTTAACAATTGGATTGTCAAGCAAGAGTGAGGGTACCCAAATCACACATGGGTGTTCACACATTTCAAGTAATGTAGCAGTATGTAGTAAATCTCAGTGCTATCATTTCCACTATGCACTGCTGTACCAGGATTTACTATGTGCCACTGTACACATGTAGTGCAGACCCACAAAGCAGTACATGGCAGAACAGAATAGCACTATGCACTGCTATGCTGGGGTCCACTACGTGCTGCTTCACATCCTGCTGCAATAAGTCATACATTTATTTTATTTTTGTATGATATTATGGTTTTTCATAATTGATATGGGTCTCACCTCTTTGAGACTCTACCCACTTTGCCCATGTGGCAGGTGGCTTCTTTGTGGATGGGTCAATATAATTATTCCCACAACTGCTGCATATACTGTACAGCATGAGCATTTTCTTAAATACCAGGTTGGATGCCCTCACACATGCTATCATGGTAAGCATGCAGCAAGGGAAGCTACTCCTTGAACCCACGAGGTCTTGATGAGACGAGAAGGCCACTAGCAGTTCTTCGGATGTGTTCTTGAGTATAGAAATCTGCAGTCTGCACTGATCTGGTAGGGGAAATGGGCAGGAAAAAACACCACCAAAGTGAAAAACTGGAAGGATTCTCTGTGAATGAGTTTTTTGTCACAACCCAGGGTTTTCCTAAGTTGCAACTCCACAACTGACTACATTTCGTGCCATAGGGATTTGTGCACATGACTGCCTCTCTTTATTGAATTGAGCGGCAAGCAAGAAGCTCGCTGATTCTCTTCAGGTTCCTGATCAGGTTGTATGAAATGAAAGGGTTGTGAGGCTAGGAACTTTGGGCTGATAGCACCATATCTGCTTCTTGCATGCACCAAATATGTGGGAACGGAGGTGTTCCAGTGTCCCATTTCTCTCATCAGCATCAACACATTGAACCCAATACCGAACTTAGAATCACCGTCAATTATATCACAATTGGTCTTAGCTCGTTGCCGTCTGGAGCGTGCGGAGGATCAACTTTCCGGCGATTTCCCGGAATCGCGGTGCTGTGATTCCTCCACGCGTCATTTTTTCTCAATCCGCAAAAACTCGCGCGCGGAAATCAAAGACGCGCACAAGCAGATCCGGTATGCAGGACGACGACGGCAGTGGGAGCCTGAGCTGCCTGTGCGCTGCGGCGCTCAGCAGGGTGCAGGGCACGCGCGTGGGCGCGTCGCTCGCCGCGTGGCTGCGCGCGCGCCGCCGCCGCCTGAGCGCCGTCGAGTCTCGAGCGCTTATCGCGGCGCTCGCGCGGCACTGCCAGTGCCCGCTGCCGCTTCTCGACCTCTCGGCCGTCGCTCTCGCCCCGCAGACCCTCGCGTACATCTCTGGTTGCGCATGCCGGACACGATTCCGCACGCGTTCCTGACGGTTCTGGCACCCCCAGGGCTGGCGCAGCTGACGGAGCTCTCGGTCGCCGGCAAGCCGCTGACGACGCCAGCGATGCACGCCATTGGCGGTGCGGTGGGGGGGGCCTTGGGGAGGTGGCCGGCGCTGAGCTGGTGGGCCTCGCAGGGCTCGTGGGGCTGAGGTACTTGGACATCAGCAAAACCAAAGTCAACGACACGGGCGTCAAGGAGCTCGCGGGGCTGCAGCGCCTGCAGTGCCTCAACTGCTCGGACCTGCCCCTGACAGACAGCAGCGCCTCGACCCTCGCCAGTGAGCCCGCGCCGCAGCCGCTTATGCAGACGCTTTCCCTCTCCCGCACGGAGCCAATTGATTGCCCCCCCGCAGAGATGGAGTCGCTGGCGTGGCTCAACCTGAGCAGAACGAAGATCGGGGACGCCGGGGTGGGGGCCCTGGCAGCGCACCCGCGGGTGGCGGACCTGTGCCTGGCGTCTACGCAGGTGACACCGGCGTGCGCGCAGTCGGTCGCCTCGCTGGCGTTGCTCGTCACTGCCGACTTCCGGGGCACGAGGCTGTCGCCCAGGGACCTCCAGTGCATCAAGAGTGAGCGCTTTCTGTTGCCCCCTCAGACCCTTCTCAACTCGGCTCTGCAGAGGCGATCGCCAGCCAGAGGGGCACGACTGCTGTTCGGGTCGACGGGTTCCGCATCGGTGTGGTGTCTTTGTGACTCTCTGCCGCTCACTGGCACGCTGCAGTCGTCGGGAAGGAGGAGCTGAGGCCGTACGCCCCGCTGCGCACGTCCGCTGGAATACACGAGGTCTTCAAGTGCATCGCCGCATTCCCGCCTGGTGAGTGGTCCCTCGCTGCTTCACTGCGAGGCCCACTAAGTGCACGACGCAGACGAGAGAACAAAGTCCACAGCATCGGTTCGCTTCATCCCCGTCCAAGTACCGACACTGGGGTCGCCCAAGAGGGCTCTGCCAGCTGCTGTCTCTGCCGCGGCCTCTGAGATCCAGTCACCGCCGAAGCGCAGGAGGTCGCTGTCGCCGCGTAAGGCGGCGAAGATGTCGACACCAGTTCAGGGCGACAGAAAGCTGTCGCGGGTGTTCTCGACGCCGCAGCCGCCCAAAGGGACCCCCGGGCGCACGACGACGACGGACCTGTTCCTCAAGCGTTGCCGGACGTGCCCCTCGCGCCGCAGAGACACGCTAATGCGCGCTAAGAGCGAGTCAGAGCTCGCGTCTGTGCGCAGAACTCTCACATTCGGCGCGCCTACATCATCGCAAGCGCATACGCTTACCACAGCATAAGGCAGGGCCCCTCTGAGAGTCTTGTTTATGAGAGTCTGAATACAGCTACCAGGTCGTGCCACTCAACCTGTTTTTTTCTCTGTACACCTCTCCCAAGAAGTCCCTGCAGCACAGGATCAAACCGTTGTGCTCAGAGTAGCTCTCCAATTGACCAGCGTCGCACATCGCATACTCGTGGGCTCTCGGAACGGAGGCCGACTACAGTCTCGTAGTTCCCAGGTTTCTTTGCTGGCGGCTCAGGCGCGGTGGCCCAGCAATACTGTTCAAACAGTTCTCTGGAGCTGTGAGCTCTTCATTCATCGTCGGTGACAACAGCGAGGGTAAATTGCTGTGAATTCGCTCGGGGAGCCTGAGGCGGGCGCTGTTGGGGCCGAGTCCGGTCATGCCAGTGCAGAGGGATTCCGTACCAAATGAACTGTCTCAAGTACACTTTCCTCCCATTTCTGCACAGGAAAAAAGATGGCTCATTTTGCCAGTGCGTGCATCAATGGGAGTTTTTTTCTCCGTTCGTATCAATACAATACAATCAGGGAGAAGATCATCGAGCAACTCAGGGAAGTGGCTTTGAGAAGGGAATTCAACTGATTTCATGCCATGATCTCCCATCATCATCATGCAGTGCTGCGTGGCTTCATCTCCGTCTCCATGTTGGCCTCTGGGTATTTGTCTACTGGTGTGGCTTCAGGCTTCACAACTGCCAGAGTAGACTTCAGCTTGTAATGGCATATCGATGTCAGAACAAGCCCAAGGATCGCAATGACTCCTATTGCGAAGTCACCCACTAACGCAATCCTGAGAATGAGAGAGTTTATGGAGAACAGGCTCTCGTGGTACAACTTGGACCACGAGGCATACAAGATGGCAATGAAGAATGCCCACAGAGCCTGGTACACAGCCCAGACGACCAGGACCCACAGGTGCCTCCTCCGTACAGCAGTTGCCATAGAGGCGATGCACAGGCTGCTGGCGATCAAGCAAGCCAGGATGGGTGGCGTGAATGAGCGGTAAGCAACAATGTAGAACAGCAGCACCATGACACATATGAAGATCTGCAATCCACAGACGCACAGGAACGAGAAGATAAGGAACTGCATCTTGGAACGGCGTGCTGCAGCAAAGTAGACAATGCTACATATGGCGAGCCAGATGACCAGGATTCCCAGCACGATTCCTATCGAGATCCCCCACTGCGAACCAGCACTGGCCAGCCGGTCTTTGTTGAACTCCTCAGCGCAGGACTTCCACATGAGCAACTCGGTCTTGCGCGATCCCCACAGGCAGATGCTTCTGGGGCCATCCGGATAACAGACCATGAAGTCCAAGGAAAACGAGGTGCCACTCACAAAGCATGTCCAACAATCGCCATCGTAGTCGAAGATCTCAAAGCCCTCTGCGACCTTGGTGATTGACCAAAAAGCTCCAGCACCTGTGGGCCCATATGGGAAGTACAGCTTGTCCCCATTGCACATATGCCAGGGCTTGATAGAGTTGATCCTATCAGTGTCGAGATCACACTTGGAGGACACATCGTTGCATCCCGTGTACCCGCACGTAACCGGATACGCTGCCAACCATACGCATTCGGGGATGTAGTCGCGCTTGACCTTGTCCCCATTGACGTGGTCACTGCTGCCCGGCATAAAGACCCCCCTGTCTGGGCTCTCCGTGAAGGGGACACCGGGGAAGAAGTTCCATGATGGCCCAGCCCCTGGCATCTGTGGGGGAGTGGATTTGCTCCATGACTGGAGGGCACCCATCTCCCATTCGATCGAGTTGCATTTGCCACCCAGGACAGCCCTTTGGCCAGATGCCGAGAGCGTCAAGTGCCCTTGAGAGTCTCTGCCGATCTCTGCGTGGAACAGGGTCTCGAGGTCGGCCCGAGTGTGGTTTGCCCCGGAGGACGGTCGACTGGCGGTGGTGGTAACTGAAACGCGCCCTGCCCCGTCGATCTCTTTGTCCTCCACGAGGTTGAACGGCTGGCCATCCGCAGAGTGCCACAGACCGAGCAAGTCTGACTGCTTGCACCCCTGTCCGTGCCCGAGCGCTTCTGTGGCGCCGATCAGGAGGATGAGGCACAGAGGACGGATGCTGGTACGCATGTGTCTCTGCTGAGTTACTAATGAGTTGTAGGCAAAAATAGTTTCCACCAGAGATTCTTCTCACCCCGCGCCCGTTCGCCATTGCCTTTATCGGCTCTGTCGGCCTATCCTGTGCCACGTCTAGCTGCGGAAATAGCATTGGTCCTTTGGCCTCTTTTCTGTTGCCTGTGCCAAAAATAGACCGGAACAGTTTTAGGCAGGAATCCACACCATCGATAGGACGTACTAACAGCAAGCAGCCAGAGTGCCCTATTTCCATGGTTTTGGTCGGGCTGCGAAGAGGTTGAGGCTCGCCAGGGGAGTCAGGGGAGAGAAACACGCCTATCCCGCGGTGCAGAGGACAGCAGTCCGGACACAACAGCGCGAGGTCGGTGTGTGGAGAGGGGGGATTCAGAGCTGCAGGAGGCTCGCTGCTGCACTCGCTCAGTCGCTCCAGACGTCGTCGTCGGGGTCCTCGTCGTCCTCGTCGTCGGCGTCGAGGTGCGGCCTGCGCGCAGCCATGGCGCTCTGCAGCGCGTCGACCAGCCCGCGCCCCTCCTGCGTGTTGAGGTCGGGCAGGCTGCCGGCCGGGTCGCCCTCTGCCTCGTCGACCTTGCGCAGCTGCACGCCTCCCTGGATCTGCGACAGCAAGTTCGACCTGCCGTCCGGAGGCGGCGGCGGCGACGTGGGGGCCCTGCCCACCGGCGACGTGCTCGAACCCGGCGGCGGGGGCGGCGGGGGGGGAGGCGGGGGCGGAGGCGCGGCCCCGCCCTCGAGGGTGGCGCCCGTGGCGCCCTGGATGACCTCGAGAATGACCTTGCGGGTCTCGGGGTTCTGGAACTCGCTCTTCTTGACGCCGGCGGCCTGGAAGAGCTTCTTCCACTCGGGCGGGATGTTGCGGATCTCGAAGCCGCGCTCGGGGTCCCAGCCGATGTGGCTGGCGTGGCGGAAGTTCTCGGGGCCCGAGATGTCGAGGTTGGGGCTCTCCTCCGCGCCGCCCTTGACGGCGCTCGAGACGGCGCTCGCCATGCTCTTCATCTTCGACGCGAACTTCCCGAACACACCGCCGCTCCTCCCCTGCTGCGGCGGCGGCGACGTCGTGCTCACCGTCACCTCGGGGGCCGGCTGCGACGGGGCCGGGGCGGGCGCGCTGGGCGTCGCCGGGTAACTGAGAGCAGACCAGACCGCAAACGAATCAGTTGACAAGTATGCAATTTTGAAGAGTAAGAATGGCCTGGCAAGAGAGCATCTCAGGTCGATAGCATACCCCCTTCACGTGAGTGTAAGGGAGGAGGGGGCCCACACGCTAGCAGTCAGAGGATCAAATGGCTTGGCCCGCCGAGCGATGCACATACAAAGAAGCGGAAACGACCTGAGAAACAATGGCCGGAAATGCGAACAGCATACACAGAATGCGCACGGCACTCGAGTGACGTTCAACACAGGCCGGTGGGGCGGGGGAGATGGGATGAAATGGGCAAACACCAACAAAAAAAAACGGGGATTCGGCACAAAACACGTAAACCCAGCAACCGCCAACCGCAAGCAGCAACGCACAGCAAGGCGCGAGGAGAGTTGGGCAGTTGGGAAACAGGAAGGAAGAATCCCCCAAATAAATGAATTGAATTGAAAAATTGAACTGGGGGCGGGGCACAGAGAGCAGAGCAGAGCGAGCGAAGTGCGGGACGAACGGAGAGAGCGGGCGCGTATACCTGCTGCTGCCGCTGTCCTCGGGCACCTCTGCGTGCATCGGGGGGCGCGGCGGGGGCGGTGCCCTGCGCGGGGCCTCTGGCGGCTGCTCGGCCTCTGCCGCCAGCTGCTCCGTCTCCTCCGCGGGCCTGCCGTGGTGCGCGGGCACCGGCGGCGGCGGCGGCCTCCTCGGCGACTTGGGCTGCTGCCCGGGCTCGGGCCAGTCGTCGTCGTCGTCCTCCCCCTCGGCCTGCTGCTGCTCGGCGGCCGCTGGGCGCCTCGCGGGGGGCGGCGGAGGGCCGCGGCGGGCGGGCGCTGGGGGCGTGTCGTCGGACGAGGGCACCGCGGGGACCGCGCGCGGCTTGGGCGGCACGTGCGGGACGGCGCGCGGGGGCGCCGAGGGCGACTGGGCGCGCTGGTCGGCGGCGGCGGCCGAGCGGACGGCGGCGGCGAAGTCGGCGGCGTCGGAGGAGTCGGCGAAGCTGAGGCCCACGACGCCCGACTCGGTCTCGAAGCAGTGGAAGAAGGGCTTGGGCGTCGCGTAGTCGAAGCCCTCGTAGAGCTCCTGCGAGAGCGCCACGCGCCGCGTGCGCAGGTCGACGACGTGGACAAAGTGCGCCCCCGTCGCGGGCGAGAGGCTGAGCGCAGCGGCGCCCAGCACGCGCGTGTACGCCCACGAGCGGCCGTCCGCCTCGTAGACGCGGGCGACGGTGGCGCTGAGGACGCGGCCCTCCACGGCGCCCTCGACGGTCTGCAGCTCGGCGGGTGTAAGTACTCCCATTCGCTTCCGCGGTGTCGGTTGCGGGTTTGGGCGGTTGAGATTTCATGGGGGCAAATCTAGGATCCTCCAGGCAGTCAATCTTCCACCTAACACCCACAACCCACCATAAAGCAACTTGACCAAGGCAATCAGTGTTCCCTTCTTGATCGCTTTCAGGGCCTAGCCGAGTGGACCTAGCCGCAGATGTCCTTGAGGATGCTCTTGAGGAGGAACATTGCGTTATCCCACTCGGTGTTCCCCGTGTTCGACACGAAGAACTCGTCCATGTTGTCGAGGGTGATGAAGACCATGATGTCGTTGCCCTTTATGTACGTCTGCGAATGGTATCGAGGAACAGTCCTCGGGAGCTCTATGTGGATGCGCAGTATCGAGTCGAGAAGGTGGCCGTTCAGAGCCCTGAACTCGTCCTGCAGTCCCTTGTTCCCTCTGAAGCTCTGGCGTATGTCCGTCGAGTCGACCTGGTCGAAGTGCTTGCCACCCTTGATGGGGCCCACCGAGATTGTCATGCCGATGGCACCAGCACGCATGCGGTCAAAGAACCAGGCGCCGTCCTGCCTGGTCTGGTTGTACTCGACCAGCAGGGCTCTGGGAACTCTCTGTGCGAGGAACAGCATGCCCTGGCGGGCTCCTGTGACGCCGCTCGCTCCTTCGATCAGATCCTGCAGCTGTCCAGCACGCCCAACGCGCCGGACGTCCACCGTCGCATTCTCTGCCCACTTTCCCCTGAGCTGTTCGCGAACGTTGCGCAGAATTGGAAGGTCGGCAACCTTCGTCCCGTTGAAGCTCTGCATGACACGGTGCACGATGGGCTCGAGAAGGTTGCCCTTGACAGAGCACTCGACTCCGAGGAGCTTAACGACATTGGCGAGAAGCGAGGTAGAGCGTTGCACGAGCGACGTGTGCTCGACAGAAGCGGGGAGGACCGAGCGCAGTGCCTTGATGGCAAGCGGTTCTGCCAGACGTAGGCCGAGCACACCCGAGCTGTCCGCGCCCTGCGCGGTCTCCACCGTGCAGAGGTACTGCACGAGTTCGCTGGCTCCTTGCGTGGTGGCCATCTCCCAATCGAGGGTCTTTCCGCAAAGGTCCCACGAGGCAACGATGCGCGAGAAGAGGTCCGTGGCAAAGGTGGGGCCAAACCTGGTGGCGAAGTCGCGTGCCGACGCGCACAGCTGGTTGGACATGTCCACGGCGGCCTGATTGATCGCGCCCACCACGTCTCCGTCCCCCCTCGCGAGCAGGACAGAGACGACTGTCGTGATCGTGCGGAAGCGGCCCTGCAGCTGTTCGAGCTGCTTGATATCGAGCTCGACACCCTCGAGGTTGAGAACGCCCTCCAGAAACGAGCGCGGATCGCGACACATGGGAAAGCGGGCGATGAGGTGCATGGCGTACTCGCGCTTGAGCAGGCTGCTCCCGATCTGGCTGGCGTCCGCCAGAGATAGCGTGGTCCCAGAGAAAATGATTGGCAGGAGGTAGTGCTGCAACGTCTCGCCGAGCAGAGTCAGGAACGATCGGCGGGTGGAACTCTCGAAATTCTGGCTACGGTCGTCCCAGCATGTAGGATCACTTGTAGCCAGCCACGATACGACCTCGCCACTGGAGATGAGGCTCGCCAGTTCGTTGGCCTCGTCCACCACCCAGAACATCCCCAAGCCGCGCGTGTGTACCACTATGCGCTTCACGAGAGCGGGGACAACCGCGCTGATTTCGCCCAAAGTGAGGCTCTTGCACTGGCCCTCTGCAGGCACGAGGACCTGTCCGATCCCACCATTGAACTGGCAGTACACAAACTCCTCAGGGGTCAACGGGTGCCCCGATTGCTGGGTGCAGTCCAGGAGATACTCGGCAAAGAGCAGCCTTGCCACGAGCGTGCGCCCCAGGTACAGCATCGCGGTCTTCCGCAGCACTCTCTGGAGCAGCGACTCGCCTTCAAACGTCTTCTTGTGCAGGCCCTTCTGAACACGGTATTCTGTCACCAGATTCGTTATCTCCGTTGCAGCAATTTGCCACGATGCGTCACGACCGTCCATAAAAAGGACGAAGTGGTTTCGCGCGACTCCATTCAGAATGGCAGTCGTCTTCCCTATGCCCGAGGGTCCGAGTAGCACAATGGCGTTCCGCGAGACGCCCGACATCGCGGAGACATCGCTCGCGACAGCGCTCAGAGGACGGCAGGGCAGGAACTCGCCGACATCACTCGAGGGCTTGAGCACCTCCCACGGCTCCTCCATATCGTCTGTGAGCCTCCCCAGTGCCAGCGACGACTTGTGGTCTGACACTGATGCACTGATCCCATACATCGCACGCTTGAACAGCGGTCCCAGCGCTCTCTTTTGAGATTCCTCGATCATGCAGTGCATTTCGGCCATGGACTTGCGCATTGTGCAAGCGTCAAAGCGCGCTTTTTCGTGAAGCCTTCGGAGCAGCGCTTCAACTTGCACATCCGCCGCCTCTGGCTCTGGTTCGGGCTGCTCAGCAGTGGGACGCCTCTTGAGGGCAGAGGGTGTGACGACTGCACTCTACTCTGAGTGATCAAAGGATGCGTGGAGAGAGAGCCAAGGGGCCCGTCCGTACCTGCGGTGAGGCAGAGCACGTTGCCTTCCATGGACACCTGGCCCAGCATCTCCTCAAACTCTGGCTGCGACGACACCGTCACGCTATCCTGCAGTGCGGAGCAACTTTGTTTAGAAATTGGTAATTCTGCCGCTAGCGAAGTATTTCAGGAATTGATTGAAGTTCTGCGGGGCCGGGCCTTGTCCTGGTCGAGGTACTGGATCGAGACAAGGTGGCGTGCGGGCCCCAGAATGTTCTCGATGCTCTCGACGGTGATGTTGTAGTCGAGCTTCTCGACTGGTACGCGGTGGATATCACCCTCGGGGTTAAATGTCACCTTGAGACAGAATTTGGTGCCCATCGATGCCGCGCAAAAACAACGAATGAAATGCAGAAATCTACTGGTTAGAATCTGAAACAGATACCCAGAATATCTGAACAAAAGTCGACCGGGCGGGGCGACATCGTCCCCAGCATCCACGAGCACCTGCGGGGCTCACGGTACCCTTGCAACTGCGAGACGTGGTATACTGACTGTAGTCCTGTGCACCAGGTCTGCATCCACTGAGATGAAAGATCGACGACACAGAACGATTCCTACATTTGTTAAAAAGGCCTTTAGGTATCGAGGTGGGCATCGATCAAGGGCATTGATTGGCCTCTCGTTCTTAGTGGTATGCCAAGCATGAGGGTTTGTGCAGTGAGAGAGTCACCATATGAATATCAACAAATACAGCATCACTTCTGAAGTCCTTTCACTCTGTTCTGAAGTTAACTTCAGGACAGAGTTGAGAGAATCTGCAATGAGATTACTGAGTAGATATGGCAAATTAGAAAAGACACACATTCTTAGCATTACGTAGGTTAATTCTTCCTCTTCTTCTTCATGTGCAGGTGATGCCAGGGGCCTAAGGGGGATTGCATTCAGCTCCCACAATAGTTGATGTCAGGGCTGTTGCAGGGACGTGATGGGGGACCACGACCATAGACAGGACTTCATTGAGCACCAGGCAGAGGCCTATGTGCAGAATATGGTATGGGCACAGGCAATCTGATCTATCGACGACATCCTGCAGGGCATTTTGATTCCATTCACAGTTTTTAACCGTGAGGCACTCTTTGAGTACATGCAGGTGGTCAGTAAGAAGCTGGCAACCATAATTATTGTCATGAATAAAGCAGACTCGATGCATGTGTTATTTTCGGAGGAAATTATGGACATGACCAAGGCCACCAGGGCAATTTATTGGAAGCTCATCAAAGACAATGTAAAGGGCTGGCCTGTCTTAACATTTTCGTGATGCTGAGGACTGAGGAAGACTCTATGGGTGTTTCACAACTCAATCTAAATGAGGGGCCTGTCACGATCCCTGTCTTTGAGGTCACAAACGGGACAATTGGCTCAGACGACATCCTTCTGGAACTGCACGACTGCCGCTGTTATGACTACATTGCTGATGGACGTAGTCCAGATGAACCGCCACAATATGTACAACGAGTCATGTGACATCGTTTTTCCCGAGCCCAATGTTTACAGGGCTCATGAGATCACTGTTGTGGAGGACTCAGGCACTAAGAACTCGATCAACCCACTCGATCCTGAATTGCCCAGGCATATTGATCTGATCAACCCTACATCTACACTAGCAGCTTAATCCACCACATGAACGTGTGGTATTGGGGGACAAAATCACGTGTGACCCTCAAAAGGTCATCGAGGCAAAGGTGAATGTTCTGAATGGAATCGATCAGATCGGAATGACAGGGGTAGGGTCTGCAAGATCGAGCAGCTTTCCGACATGAAACCCTTCATCATTCAGTGCAACGTCTACGATTCATGGAAACTCGTGCATCTGGCACAGTACAAGAGCAAGATGATCAGCAGGGATCTGGGAGGAGATCATACGGAGGTCCACTTCGCCTCTGACGTGGTGTTCATACCAAAACCAGATGGAATGGTGCCATCACCGGTGGGCTGGTCTGTTATGACGACTGTGCTGCAGTCCTGCTCCATCCGTCCCATAGTTCTGCTCTGTCACGACGATGGTCCCGCTGGCAGGTCTGCAGGAATTACTGGTTAATCAAACACATGTGATGATTTCTATGACAATATGCTCATCAATGACGAACTGCACAAACTGGCCTACAACTACTTGTTCTTGGCGGACCTCGAGATGACTGGCCACCAAATTCCCCTTGATGCGGCCATGGTGAATTTGCTGGTGCTGGCTCTTTCTGATGGTTCCTGAATACAGTCGCAGTTCATGCCCTTCGGCATCAAGCAGGCAAGTGCCACGTTCCAGAGGGCCATTGATTCTGTCCTAGGACCACTGGTTCATACCTCTAGCTTTGTGGACAACGTGAATGCAGGTTGCCTGTCGTGGGGAAAGTAAGGCACAGGTGACGGCACTTTTTGATATGTTTGTCAAGCACAACGTGAAGGTGAAGCCAGAGAAGTGTTCATGGGGCCCTACAGTACTATGACAGCTGGGATGACTGGCTGGTATCAGAAGAGGGCATCGCATTCGACCTGATGCATGACATGTCATCTACGGACCTGACCACAGCAATCTCTGTTAGATGTCTGACTCCAGCAACTACTGCATTCAGAACTGGTGGTTGACTATTCTGAACGAGATGCCCTCAGCATCCACTATCAACCCGGAATATTCAACTATGGAGGCGACTTCTTTTCATGGGAACAGTGGTGCCAGGTTATTGACGATCCCATTACTATTCGCCATAACCTTGATGTTCATGTCTGGGAACACATATGATGGCTGTTCTGGGATGCAATCTGTCTGACTACCAGCAGGACAGACACCACGAACTGCTTCTCCTCCTCCACATGAGAAGGTCAATGACGTTTTCTCGGTAAATCAGGTTTTCTCAGTAAACCTGACGAACTCTGCCTTACAATTATGATCCTCGGCCATGACGACATGATCACAATACACGGTGGGGTTGATCATATGTACCACTCCATCAAGCAGGTGGTCACGTGGCCTGGCATGTACGACGACGTTTACCACTTCATGCACACATGTCCAACGTGTCAGAAGGTCAAGCCTGCGACCTCACATGTGGATTTGATGGCTCTCAATGACTGGGTACCACAAGCACTAGGCCGAGGATCTGTCAGGTCATCAATGCCGAGGGCGGACCACAGCGCCATGCAGTGGTGCCTGTTGTGCGCCATTTTGATTTGTGTGGGGAAGTCTTATTCCATTGGAGGAGAAAAAGACTCTTTGAAATCCAGGATATCATGGCTCATGATTGAATAAAGAGTTGGCTTTGAGTAAACAGAGAAGAAGGATGAAAATACAGTGCAGCATTATTGCAATTAGCACTAAATGTGATTAATTCATCACTTCAATTGCAATGTAGTGCTACATGTGATGCATGCAATGAAATTACATTGCTAATTTAGCACTACAATTGCTACTAGTGCAAATATTTGCACTAGTAGCATAGCACTAGGTAAAATAAATCTATAACACTGAATTTAGGTTGCATGTAGTACAAAAATTGCTATTAGTGATATAATGCTATTTCACACTAAATTTAGTGCAAAATTAGCAATTGAATCGCTAAAGCAGCACTGAAAAACATTGCTAAAGATTTATTGCTCCATGTGCAAATGTCGCAGCAGTGACCAAATGTTTAATGTGAACATAACAGCAAGAAGAACGTTGGGCCAGTCCAGGAAATGGTCCAACAGCAGAGCCCACAGAACCTGCACTGTGGTATGCACCACGACCTCAACAGCTCCATGCCCCTTGGGTGATGGGCGGGAATTCCCCCGAAAAAGGTGTTATATGCTGGTGGTTTTCGTCTCTTGGAAAAAACGTGCCGTGCGTTATGAGGTAAGCTCGGAATTGGCTGTCCCTCGTAACACGATCAGAAGGCCCATAAGCGAGTGTGTGTACAAAATCGCGCACGATTCTGCATGGGCAGGACTGAGAACTGGGGCCTGGAACAAGGGGATTATAANGAGTGTCTCAGCACGTGGGAGTGTCTGCACCATCAGCTGACCCAGATGCAGGGTGAGCAGGGTGAGAGGTGGGCACTTTGTGCTTGGAGGGAGTGGTGCTGGTGCCCTTGAGGGACTCGTACTCCCTCCAATTGGCATGCTCGGACTTGAGGAGCTCCAGCTGCTCCTTGAGCCCCTCGTTCTGGCTCTTCAACGTTGCAATGAGCACATGCTGCTCATGCAGCTCGTTGGTCACCCTGACCTGCTCCTTGTACGTGGCGATCTTCTCCTTCAACTTGGCCCTGGCAGCCTCCAAGCCCTTGATGATCTGGTCCTGCTGCTGTGCTGGAACGAGGAGACCTGGTCCAGCAGCAGAGGCGATTTCGGCAGTCAGCCTTTTCACCTCGTCCTGAGCTCTCTTGTTCAGTGCTATCAGGTCCTTCGTACGTGTGCTGAGGGACTGTATGGACTGCAGTGCTGATGCAGAGCCTCCTCTTGCTCTTTCTGTGGTATACAATGATTAGTGGAGGTTGTCTCAAATATATGTATGCTGGTGGCATATGCTATATGCCGCTGGCATATAATTATATGCTGCTGGCATAAAATTATGTGCTGCTGGCATATGATTATATGCCACTGGCATATAAAATGTGTGTGAATAAAGGGGGAGGGAATTTGATGTGCAGCATTGCTCACGGTCTGGCGCAGGGCTGTGCAAGCATCCTGGAGACTCACGGTGTTGATGTTGTTGACATCCCAGGCCTCTGTGGGCTGCTGAGACCACCACGTGCGCTTTGCTGGAGCACCAGGGGCCCTAAGCATCTCGTGGTCTGCTGGTGCTGCTGCTGGTGCTGCTGCTGCTGCTGCTGCTGCTGCTGCTGGGGCTGGTGCCAGACACCGCTGAATCTTCAAAGGCGAATGAGGAAGGAGGCATTGCGATGCAGCTGGTGCAGCTGGAGCCACGTACTCCTCATTGCTTTCCTCCCTCGTCCTCTTGTGTGTCGTTGTCTTCTCCTTGTGCTCCTCCTGGTCGTTGTCCACATTGCACTCCACCACCTTCTTGCCCCACAGCTCATCAATGGACTTGGAGCTGGAGCTCTCAGCATCGTCTCCAGATGCAGAAGACGTTTCCTTGCTGGCCTGCTTTGCTCCCTTGATCTTGTCCTTGATGCTCCTCACAGCATTAAGCATGGCTTTGGGGCCATCCATGGCACACCCTCTCGCACTGAGGTGGCTAAGGCGATGCACCTCAGCTGCAACTGCAGTCCGTGACATGGTTGCATTCTGCATGGTGTTCTTCATTGGGTCCCAGAACGGCGTGGTGATGTACATCACCTCCAGGCAGTCAGTCCTTGCCTGAACTGCCTCCTTAATGGTCGGAATGACCTTGTTCCTGGTCAGGGTGGAGATGGCAATGATGAAGGCCTGCACAACAGCATCGTTGTAGTCCTGGCATGCCGCAGGCGTCATTGCCTGTCTGTACTGCTGCAGCAGTGGGCTGAAATGCGAGTTAGACTGGTTATGCCAGAGACTTTTTCTATATGCTGCCGACAAATGATTATATGCCGCTGGCATAAAGTTATATGCTGCTGGCATATAGCTATATGCTGGTGGCACATAAACGAAAAACAGCAAAGTCATAAAAATGATGAAAGCAATTGAAATACAAGTGAAAGACAGAGGAAATACATACAAATATATTGCGCCCTCACTGTTGCGCAGGATGTAGTTGATGTAGAAACGCTGCTGTGCTGTCAGCACAGCAGGGTGCCTTACAGCACCACAGGGGATGCTGATCACTGTGTTCTTCTTCTGCACACCAGCCACTGCAAACGCTGGGTTGAGGCAGGCAGTTCAACTGCTTCTTCATGCTGGTGTTGACCGGAATGATGAGGTTGAGGAGAATGACGAGAGTCCACTCGTCCTCCACATAGGCCCAGTACACACTGCTGGACTGCAGCAATGTGGCCCGTTTGCCGGATTCCATGTGGCAAACGTCCCAGAAGTACACGTCATGCAGGCCCATGTGATGGTGGCCAGTCACGAAGCATGGGACAGTCATTGACCCGATCACTGGCAGGTATGTCCCAGTCTGTAACAATTCAGTCAGACATTAGAATTGAGAATGAAATGCGTACTGCTCTGGCACTGGCTTCCTTGGGAATCGTGCTGCTATCCGTGGTGATGTCTCCAGGGCGTGGATGAGGGTACAGGGCCATGAGGTCAGCCCATTCGTGCTAGGAGCACTCTGCTGGGTGACCCACCACATGGGGGTCCATGGCAGCAACCTACTGCCTGGTGCGCACCCCAGCACCCTGGAATGCCCCCCAGTCGCAGGAAGCTGAGAAAGCTGACCAGGGCCGGGGCTTCTGCCATGGCTGGAGCTCCCTGGCACCAGAGGAAGCAGGCCATCCCACGTTCCGGGCCTGCATGCTGGTGGGCTCAGCACTAGGGGCCCCCCCACTGTCGCTGTTGTCCTCGTCCCCCTCCTGGTCCTGTTGCTCGTCCCCCACGTTCTCCTCCTGCTCGTCCTGCTGCTCGTCCTGCTGCTCAGCCTCTGCATTGTCCTGGTGCTTGGCATCACCATCCTGCTGCTCAGTCTTCTTGTCCTGCTTCATTGTCTGCTCGTTCGCCTTCTCTGGCTCAGTGTTCTGCTGCTGCTGGGGCTCAGGAGACAGCTCAGGCTCAGCAGCTGGTGCTGCTGCTGCTGCTGCCATGGCCTCACCAACCGGGGCTGCAGGAGTGGTCATGGAAACCACAACAGAAATAATGTCAGGTTGTAAAGGAATGCAGTGCCACTGATTGTGCCAGTGGTGTATAGTTATGTGCCGCCAGCATATAGTTTATGCTGCTAGCATATAATTATGTGCCGCTGGCATATAATTATATGCCGCCGGCATAATGGCCATGCTACCCCGCGAGAGGTTAACATGAGTTCGTCCCCCCCCAAGGAAGAAACAACGCTATTTAGTTCTATTAATTGGCGCCTAATCTATCTTAACGACTGGCGGGGTAGCACAGCACCCCTCTCCCCCTAAAACAATTGAATATAACATAATATATTATCAGGAATTCGTTTGGTTAAATCTGTTATTGTTGAATATCGATAAATCTTGAATATCTACATATTCAAATCCAAAAATGGAGAGCATCATCACGCTGTGGAACCTCAAGGGCCTGGTCTTCGCGAAGCTCACGGCCGCCGAGAAGACCAACATCTACATCGCCTTCGGCTACATGCCGCCGTACTTCTACCGCAGGCTCCTGATCGAGAACCTCGAGAGGGGCCTCGTCGAAGCGACAGACGACGAACTTCCGCTAGGGGAGCGCATCAACAAGCTGTGGGACGCAACTGAGCACCTCCTCG
>CACRSC010000045.1:233472-251420 GCA_902651635.1 Mastigamoeba balamuthi | reverse complement strand
AAAATTTAACTAAAGGGGGGTTTTTCTCCCCCAAATTGTGTACATTTTTCCACATCATGTGTGTCATGTGTATCATGCACATCAAAAAACTAGCACTAAAATAGTACTAAATCAGCACTAATTCTAGCACTGAAAAATTAGCACTACATGCACTAATTTAGCACTTCAGCACATAAAACACAGCAATGACCAAATGTTTATTAATCAGGAACTGTTATCCAGCCAAGCAGATGTACATTAATCATTTGTTGAAGTGAAAACAGGTGTTCTTCTCTACTTGAATATTGCCAAATTCCTCTTGGAAAGAAAATGTACCATTCACACAGCACATTTCAGAGATCTTAGTTCAAATTAATGGATATTGGTTATAATCAAGCTCTTCTTTGCAGCTTCAAGCATAGACTGAACAATAGAGTAACTTTACCATCACTTTTGCATCCCCTTAATATGCAAATCCAATAAAAGTGAGAAAGAGGACCTGCAGTGCTAATGTATGCTCCCAATGTGAATGAGGCCTACATACGCATATGTGAGGGCTCTCAGGACGCCTTGTTCAGCCTCTTTCTCCTCTGTCCCTCCATCTGGCGTTGTTTGGCAAGCAACCCGTAAGCAACGTCGCGTGCGGTGCTCTTCGCGTACCACTTTTCGCACGTGGTTGGCCGCGCGGTCCGACCCGTGCACGTTTTCGATGCCGTAGGGCGCGTCAATACGCACGTCCCCGCCCAGCACGACGATCGAGCCTCCCTCCCCCCAAGAGCACCTGAGCCTGCGGTGTCTCGCGCACGGGGATCTCGAAATTAGCCCTCTGATCGGACATTTACGGCCCTCTCGAGTATGTGCGACGGCGGACGTTTTGTCGAGCATGTCGAAGAGCTCCTGGGCCTCTGGGGGCACGTTGATGCCGATCTTGGTGGCCTGGTCCTCAGCGGCGGCCACGTTCTGCGCCTCGCGCTCGCAGGCGGCGCCGATGTCGGGCGCGGGCAGCAGCGGGGGCTCGGGGGCCATCGGCAGCCCCACCACCTTGACGCTCGCCACAGACGCCGCCCTCACCACCGTGTACGTGAAGCTGCCGGCGCCCTTGGCCCCGCTGCACGCCTGGGCTGCACTGTCTCGTCAGTGGGTGCGTGTGCGGTGACGTGGCTGACGTGTGCGGTGACGTGCGGAGATTATTCTGATATATTTGTCAGTAAAATAAAATCAACAGAAGGGCGGGCGGAGACAGAGCGCCCGGAGGGGGACTATGCTGCGCGTGCAGTCGGCAGGGCCCAGCACGCACGGCCGCCGGCTCACCGGCGTGGCGGGGAATTGGGCCGAATTAAATTGAACTCAAGCGACTGTGGAGATGTTTATTATTTGCCTCGGGCCCCCCAGTCCCCCATCGCAGAACAGAAGAGCCCTCTCCCCTCGGCTGCGCGCGCCGGCCACCGCGGGAGCCCGAGGGCGAAGGGGGGTGCGGCGTGCTGCGGCCGGGAGACGCGTCGGACGCGGTGTGGGCGTGGGGCGAACCGATGACGAGGAGCTGAGAGGCGTCGTCGTAGGCGAAGACGTCGCCGGCGACGACCGGGGAGCCCGGCGCCGCCAGGGTGAGCTCCACGCGGTGCCCCACGGCCCACTCGGGGCCCGCGGGCGCCGCCCCCGCTGCGCCAGCGATCGCTGCGGGCAATATCATCTCCATCTTTTGATCAAAGCGCAGGCGCCGGTTTGCCTTCTCTCTGGGGGTGAAGATTCATTGATTCTCTCTGGATACTTCGAGGCCAGATTCTGCTGAAGATTTCTGGTCGGCGCGGGGCTCCTCCTCTTCTCTGCTTTGACCACAGAATCATTCCCAGCGCCGCGCGCCGAGGTCAACGCCCAGGATGGTCGCCGGATCGTTCGCGCTCGACAACCTCGACGAGTCCATCGTCCTCGACAGCCGCATCCGCGACTGGGTCCTCATCCCCATCACCCTGGTCATGTTCCTCGTGGGCACGTGTCCCCCCCCAAACCCGCCCCAATTCAGTTGACCCCCAATTCAATCTCAAATTCCCAATTCGCGATTGGCTCCGGGATTTCTTCCGCAGCCTCTGTGCGGATGTCCGCGGCGAGGCTCGTGGAGAGCGAGAAGACGGTGACGCCGGCGAAGCTGCAGGAGCGGCAGGTGCTGAGCCGGGCGTCGCGCCTGCGCCGCGTGGGGGCGCACATACTGCCGCGGGCGTCGTTCAACGCGCGGCGCCACTTCCTGACGACGCGCGTGCTCAACATCGCGCGCAAGGAGGGCGAGGGCCCGCAGGGGCTGACGGGCGGCGCGGGCATGGACCAGAACGTGATGGCGGACATGATGAAGGGGCAGATGCTGATGCTGGTGCCGCAGCTGCTGCTCATGGGCTGGGTCTCGTACTTCTTCAGCGGCTTCGTCGTCATCAAGCTCCCCTTCCCCCTCACCCCGCGCTTCAAGGTACCTGTCCCCCTCTCCCCCTCCTCGGCGTCGCGTCGTCTCTGCACGTCACTGCGTCTCTTCTGGAGTTCGAGCAATTGATTTATCCCCGCGAGTTTCAGTTTAAACGGGAAAGTGTTTGCAATTGTGCCGTTGCTCTGCGTATGTCCTGGGGCTGGTTGGCGCCTGTCCTGTGAGACGCACGTGCTGACACGCCGAACAGGGGATGCTGCAGAGGGGAGTGGAAGCCGCGGGGCTGGACGTGTGGCACGTGAGCAGCCTCTCGTGGTACATCCTCAACTTCCTCGGCCTGCGCGGCATCCAGCACCTGCTGCTCGGCAGCGACGCGCCCGCCGGCAGCGACGACACGCGCATGTTCCAGCAGCAGATGCAGGGCCCGCAGCAGCAGCCGCAGGACATCGTCAAGATCTACCAGGCCGAGCGCGAGAACGTCGAGCTCGCGCAGCACGAGTGGCTCCTCGAGGACGTCGAGCTGCGCGTCATGGCCGCGTTCCCCGCTGCCGCTGCCGCCAAGTCGTCGGCGCCGGCGCCGTCGCGCTCGCCGTCGCTGTCGTCCAAGGGCAAGCACAAGGCCCAGTGAGTGCGCGAGTGCAGTGCACGGGCTCGCGGGTGCGAGCGGGCAGGCGCTCGCGCTGGTGGCACCTGGTCTCTGGGCAACACAGCTTCTCTGGGGTTGTCTCTGGTGCCTGGCGCTGCTTCTGTCTGCTCGTCGTGTTGATCTTGCCAACAAGAGCCACGGGCCACAAGCGTCGCGAGATGCAAGCGAAAACTCTATCGTGTCACGTGGATCCAGTTTGCTCGACCAGCGTGACTGCCACCAGTGTCCCGGCAAGAAAGGGTCTGATTCTTGGGGTTGTTCCTATTTTTGCAGTTCGCACACTGCTGTGCCGCTGACTTCGAGATGGGCGCCTGTGTCTCACGTAGGCGCGTCGCAGCCGTCTCGCCGTCCAAGGCCCCGCATGAACACATGCCCACACGCCCCGATATTGTGGTCACGCCCCCTCCCGAGCCGTCTGCGTCACCAGCGCTGGTGCCTCCGTCTCCCTCGCACTCGTCCGTGGCAAAGCGAAGTCCGCTGGCGGGGCCATCTCCGCCGCCTCCAGAGCCGCCTGCAGCTGTGCTACGCGAGGAGGACGCACCTGTGCAAAGGCCCGCGCCCGTTCAAGTGCCGCAGGAGGTGCCAGACGTCGCTGCCACCGAGGACCCAGTGCCACCGCAGGCCGAGGCTGCCAGCCATACGCACACAGGTTCGCACGCGGCCTCAATCAGGCGCTGCTCCCTTGCTCCTGCGTGAGCACGCAGCTCACGCGCTCCCCCTCGGCACACCCGGTGCAGCACAGGAGACAGTGCAGGCACCGAGGCCAGCGGTGGAGCTGAGAGCCCTGAGGGAAGAGGCGTCTGTGCGGCAGACAGCGGCACCCCAGAGCGCCAGGGCGACGAGCCAGGCCGCTCGCATGATGGGTGGCGGGCCGCGGATACCCAGGACAGCCTCTGCGTCCTCCGCGGACAGCGCCACTTGGCACCGGATGGTCGAGTCCGCCAACGACCTCTCGCACAGAGCCTCTCCGCGACCCCCGAGCGCCGGCGCCAGCGCAGGCGCAGGGCTGGGCAGCTCGCTCGCCGACGTCGTGCCACTGCCCGTGGGGGACGGCGGCCACCTTGGCGATCTGGAGAGAACTGCGGGCGACAAGTGCTCGCCCAAAGCGGCCCCAGTGCCCCCGTCGCCGACGCCCGAGAGCGACAGGCTTAAGAAAACGATCATAATCGACAACGGGTCCGGGGCCATCAAGGCAGGGTTCGCAGGGGACGAGGCCCCGCGCTGTGTTTTCCCCTCGGTGGTGGGAAGGCCGCGCCACGCGGAGGTCATGGCGGGCTCGGAGCACCAGGACGCCTACATCGGGCACGACGCCCAACGGCGCAGGGGAGTCCTCACGCTCAAGTACCCCGTCGAGCACGGAATCGTCACTGACTGGGATGACAGTGCGCACTTGCTTCCCACCGGTCTTCATTTGGTGCTCATATTTTCGTCTGCTCGGGGGCAACAAAAACACAGTGGAGAGGGTGTGGGAGCACACGTTCAGAAAGGAGCTCAAGGTCGAGCCAGAGGAGCACCCCGTGCTGCTGACGGAGGCGCCCCTGAACCCGCGCCACAACAGGCAGAAGATGGCCGAGGTCATGTTCGAGACATTCGGGGTGCCGGCGCTCTACGTGTCCGTCCAGGCCGTCCTCGCTCTCTACGCCAGCGGCAGGACGACGGGAATCGTGCTGGACGCCGGCGACGGCGTGTGCCACACGGTTCCCGTCTACGAGGGCTTCGCGCTGCCGCACGCTGTCATGCGGCTCGACGTCGCGGGGCGAGACCTGACAGAGCTGCTCCAGCGGACGCTGACCGAGCGCGGGTTCTCCTTCACGACCACGGCAGAGCGCGAGATCGTACGGGACATCAAGGAGAAGCTCTGCTACGTGTCCGCGGACTTCGAGAAGGAGCTGTCCGAGTACGAGCAGAGGCCGAGTATGACCCAGGACTACACGCTTCCCGACGGCCAGACCATCTCGGTGGGCAACGAGAGAATTGTAAGTTCCCCGCTGTCGGTCGAGCGCTCACGCGAGGCGCGCGCGCCCTCTCCACTACAGAGATGCAGCGAGGCCCTATTTCGCCCGTCCCTGCTCGGAGTGGAGGCCCCGGGGATCCACGAGATGCTCTACAACTCTATTATGAAGTGCGACGTCGACCTGCGAAGAGACCTGTTCTCCGGCATCGTTCTCTCCGGGGGCACGAGCATGCTGCCAGGGCTGCCCAGCCGACTGCAGACAGAGCTCGAGACGCTCTGCACCCGGAAGGTGCCCGTCATGATCTCCGCGCCGCAGAACCGGCGGTTCAGCGTGTGGGTTGGGGGGTCCATTCTGGCCTCGCTCGACTCCTTCCGGGACGCGTGGGTCTCGCACGACGAGTACATGGAGTCGGGCCCCTGCGTCGTCCACAGGAAGTGTATTTAGCACTGCGAGGGCGACTGTCGTGCAGCATGCCGACCAAATAGGAACGCGCTGGCAGTCGGCTGAAGAGAGACATTGCTCTGTTTTCGGTGTGGGGGTAAAAATACAACACGGCTTCTCGGGTCTTCTGCATTCCGCCCGAGCCGTTTATGCGGGGGAGGAGACGAGCCAGTCTGTCAGGCCGTGTGGATGCGCTTCCAGTCCTCGATCTCCTCGCCCACGTGGAGCGACCGCTGGACGACCTCCTCCTGCTCGGCGCGGAGCCTGCGGACGCACTCGTCGCTGTCGGCGATGATCTGCGGGCTGTACTGCATCGAGCGGAGGCTCTCGACGTGCTCCTGGAAGTGCTGCATCAGCTCGATGTACGTGTTCACCATCCGGTCGAGCTGCTCCTGCGTGGCACAGAGCCTCAGCAGCTCCGAGGGGTCTGCGGTGGGGACGCTCATCTCAACACAGGGACACGGCAGAATAATGCAAGTACTCAGATACTCTTGCCCAGCACATATCCGCTGAACGGACACAAAAATACGGAGAGATTCATTCCCCCGGGGATGCGAAGCGAAGGGCCCTTGCCGCCATGCCAGCTGCACCATGGCGCATCGCGGATCCCGGAACAGAGGAATCAGGCGATTCTTTGGGTACCAGATCCCCGTATCCGAAATATCTGCATCAGAAATAAAACGAACTCTGCGCTCAGATGTGCTTCACTCTGGCGTGCTGCGCGTGCGAGGCCTGCGCGGGTGCCCGCAGTCCCCCCCACCCCCCTCCCCGCTGACGCGGCGTGGCCTGCGCAGGGGCCACGTGCCGGCTGTGCGGCAGGGCGGTGCCCGTGTCGATGGGGCGCGTGGGCTACGTCGTCCTCTTCCTCGTCGTCGCCCTCGCCGCCTGGTGCACCGGCTCCTACCTCCCCGTCTCCGCCTTCGACAAGCTCCACGGCACGCCTCCCCCTCAGCTGGGCCCATGTGTTTTCGCCTGTTCGCTGCGGTTTTCGGTGTCGCGTGTTTCGTGTTTCGTGCTTTGCGTCGCGCTGGCCCGCACCGCTGGCGTGTGCGGAGATACACGGTTGGGTATTTCCGGTTTCCTCCAACAGATTCACAACGGCGCAACGTCACGCGCGGCATTCGCTTCCGCTTTGCCTGCGTGACGTGGCCCGGGAAACGGCGCTCTGACCGTCCCTCCGTCCCACCTCTGCCCCCGCCCCAGCGTTTGCGCAGTGCCCCGCGGACAGCCGCTCCTGCTACCTCACGCTGACGGTCACCCGCGCCATGTTCGCCATGGCTGTGCGTCCGCCTCCCGCTGGCGAGGAGAGAGAGGAGAGGTCTCTTTGCTGACAGCACCGCTGCCCCTGCGCTGCTGTTGGCGCTGCTTCCCCCCCCCCCATCCCCCGCAGGTGTTCCACTTGGCGCAGGCGCTCCTCATGATCGGGGTCAGGAACACCTCGGACTTCCGGCACTCGTTCCAGGAGGGCTGGTGGCCCCTCAAGCTCCCGCTGCTCGCGGGCATCATCACCGCCTCTGTCTTCATCCCCAACAAGTTCTACATCGGCTACGGTGCGACATAATATCTATCTGCTCTCCAGAATCACATCATGATTCCCGATTCCTGGAATGATATCCTGGACGAGGATTTACGAATCTCTATCTCTCTCTTCCTCTCCCCCGTGCAGAGTGGGTGTCGCTGGTGGGGGCGGGCGTGTTCATTCTGGTGCAGCTGATAATGCTGATTGACTTTGCGTGCGACTGGGCGCACAACTGGATCGAGAAGATGGAGGACGCGGCCGACGACGGCTCGTGCAACCGCTGGTACGCCGCGCTGCTCAGCTGCTCCGCCTTCATGTTCGCCGGCGCCCTCACCATCACCGTCCTCCTCTACGTGCGTCCCGTCCCCTCTTCGCTTTCTCTCCCGCTGGTGGGTCGCTGGTTCTGTTGCATTCGGCTTTGGAACCAACGGTTTTCCCTTCGTGACACCCGCGAAGACCGCCCAGGCCCTCGGGTCTTGCGCACAGATCCCGCACAGAAACGGTCTTTCTTGTGTGGTCGTTGTGCTGAGACTCGTAATCGCCTTTTTTTTGTAACGCAACGTTTTTCCTTCGTGTTTTGGGGGGGGCCCCCGCTGCGTCTTCGTGACACCCGCGAAGACCGCTCAGGTCCTCGGGTCTTGCACACAGAACCCGTGCAGAGCGGTTTTGTACTCATTGTGCTGCTGCTTGCGCAGGTGTTCTACACGCAGAAGCACGGCGAGGGGACGTGCCCCAAGGGGGCCCTAAACGCGTTCTTTGTGACGTTCAACATGATCCTGTGCATCGTGGTGACGCTGGTCTCGGTGCTCCCCGTGGTCCGCGAGCACAAGCCCGACTCGGGCATCTTCCAGTCGTCGGTCGTCTGCGTCTACACGTCGTACCTCGTCTTCAGCGCCCTCGCCAGCGAGCCCCGCCCCTGGACGCGCGGCTGCAACAGCCTCTGGAACACCGCCTCGGACTCGACCGGCGGCCAGAACGCCGTCATCATCATTGTCCGTTGCCGCCGCCGCCCGCACGCGCCCTCGGCTGACGCAGTGCCCTCCCCCACACCCACAGGGCGCCATCATGACCATCCTCGCCGTCTGCTACAGCACGTTCCGCGTCTCGGGGACAGACCCGGACAAATTCGTACGACGAAGTAGTGGTGAGGTGCGCTGAGACCACCCACGGGGGGATTGCCGCAGGGGCTCGAGTCGAAGCCCGCCGAGGGCGACGGGGACGACAGGGACGACGAGCCGCTGGTGGGCAGGGACGAGGAGGACGGGCCTGTGACGTACAACCACAGCGCGTTCCACGTCATCTTCATGCTGGGGTGCATGTACACGGAGCAGCTGCTGACCAACTGGCAGGTCATCACCAACGTGGCCGGCGACGGCAAGGACGCCACGTGCGCTGGCCACTCTGCCGCCCTGCCACACCGCGCCTGCTGGTGGGCTCTGTCTTCTCACGCTCTCGTCCCCTCCCACCGCGGCAGCGTGAACGTGGACTCGGGAGCTGCGGCCGTGTGGGTGAAGATCGTGTCGGGGTGGATTGTCTTTGGCCTCTACGTCTGGTCGATGGTCGCCCCCTCGCTCTTCCCCGACCGCGACTTCGGCACTGGTGTCTGAGACGTTGGTGGCCTTCCCGCAATGAGAACACACAAGAGTGCGCACTGCTTGTGCAAGTGCCCAACTAGTACAGCGGCCGAATGCCCCGTGACAGAGAAGCGGCCTCACAATGCGATGAGGCACAGCGACAAGAACCTGGGAGCAGCTACGGCAGCAGCGCAGCTCTTGACCCCTTCGGGCGCTGGGCACCTGCGATTATTGCCAGCTGTGTTCCCACCACTGGGTCATCCCAGGCAGAACAAGCACAGGACATGCCAGCACAACAGCCGGGCTCGTGCTGTTGTCCTTCGCACGGCGCATGCAACCTCTCGGGTAACACGCCAGTCGGGAGGCGGCTTGGGTACTAAAGCGGGGCTCTCGCCGTAGCTTGCAGCTTCTGAGTTGGGGTTGCCACCGCGGCTCCCTAATCGTCGTAGCGAGTGAGCCCTCGAGTGCCCACAACGCTCCATACATTCTTTGAAATACCCTACTTTTTCCTTGCCGAACCTTCGTGATTGGCGTTTGTGCATCTGCTGGGTTCTACACGGGTCTTTGGCCCGTTGAGGTAATGCGTCGAAGTATGGCCGAGCCAGTCTATTTTTACAGTTGACACAGCCGAATGCATGGGCGGGTGTGTGGCGCCTCAGAAGGGCGGGTAGCTCAGGCTATGATGGTGGACAGCTGGGTGTTGATGCCGCACATGTTCTTGCCGCGGACCAGGCGGATGTAGCCCCACTCACCCCAGCCAGTGCCCCACGAGTTGCGGACCCACCAGAACTGAACGCCGCTGCTGTCGGTGCCGTAGCCCGTGATCGCGACGCCGTGGTTGACGTTGGTGCCGCAGAGCGTCGAGTCGAGGATGCCGGAGCCATAGCTCTGGAACACGTAGCTGTCCGCCTCGACGGCGGCCGACAGGGGGCCGTACTGCTGCAGGTAGAGCATAATGTTGCTGTCGCTCCAGACCTGCCCGAAGTCGATGGCGTTGGTGTATGTCGCCGCCACGGTGTAGGCCTTGCACGGGGGCACGTATCCCGTGCCCGACGCCCACGGGTACGACGCCTGGGAGGCCAGGCCGTTCTTGAGGATGTAGCTGTCCGCTGTGGTCATCATCCCGCCGTCGCAGCCCGAGTCGTACATGTCACACGAGATGAGCTGCTGTTCTGACAGCGCCAGCACCGAACCGTGCTTGTAGTAGTACTGCCCCTCGGCGTTCGCGACCGCGGAGAACGCCCTGTGGGTTCCGCGAGCGGTCAGCAGAGGGACTTGGGGGATGTCAGGAGTGGGAGTGCGCTCACCAGTCGCCGCCGTAGCAGGACCCCTGGTTCTTGATAGCGGGGAGGTAGCTCCTCATGTCGAGGTTGGTGTTCAAGTTGTCGGGGATGACTTCGATGGCCGCCGAGCTGTTGCGTGCGCCCGTGAAGTTGCTAGGGGCGTAGCGGGCCTTGAACTCGTCGTTGGTGAGGTCGCTGAAGCTGTTGAGGCCAAAAACAGCGCCGTGGCGGCCCTCGCGGTTCAGCGCGTCGACGATGGCGAGGTTCTGCACGAAGACGAGGTACCTCGCCTTCTCCTCCTCGGCGGTGTAGAGCCTGTTGTTCTGCTTGGCCCACGCGCGGAACGTGTCGATGGTGGCCCCCGACGATAGTGCCACGAGGAGTAGTACGGAGACTAACACAACCTGCATTGTGCTTTGAGAGCCAACTGGGTCTGTGCGACAGAGCAAAAAAAGCGTTGTGGGCTGCAGATATTCGTGTGTTTTGCAAAGGTGCTTCTGTAATTGGCTCTGGCGGTGGGGGGAACACGTACGACGTCATCGACCCCAAGAAGCGAATTCTGCGTCCAGAAATAGTCCCAGCAGAGAAGCCTCGAAAAGAAGGGTCCCTTTCGCCCCTCGCCTCAAGAACTGTACGGCTGGCTTCTCGAGCTTTCCCAGGTCAGCTCGGCGAGGCCGTGGGGTTGCCTGAGTGCCGGCGAGCGTTATGCGGGGTTTCTGGCGAGGCGAGAACACTCCCGAAGCAGATGGGCACAGATGTAGTTTGGAAAAACCTATCCTCCTAACTCATACCAACCACAAACCAGCCGTTCTCCTAAAGAGCCTGTCCTCCTTGTTCACCACAGACGGATGCAGGCAGACAAATTAATGGCGAATGCCTCAGTTTTCCCTTCGGTAGTGTAAATCCTCGGACCCATTTCCAAAAGTTCATCCTCTTGTGAGAATTGGCGCCTCCCACTGCAGAACTCCCATCCTCCAGCGGAACGCACAGGAACTTGAGGCACCCGCTGCGTCGCCCCTCGAGGACTCAAGAATATAAATACAATGTTATCCTGACAAGGAGATGATCGAGAAGCGCCTGAAGGCATTCGATGTCGACGGCGGCGAGGGACCAAGTGGGTGAAGAATAGTGCGACAGTGATAGTACACCTCAAATGAAGCCTGGTATTTAGTGACGCGGAGCTAATAAGTGAACGAAATAATCGCAGACCCTCAGAATACGGTGGGATCGTGAGAAACCTCCACCGACGGCACACCAACAATGATTGGTTTTCTGGTGTTATAACTACTGTTAAATCTGGACGAAAAAAATACAGATTCCGTAGGCAAGTGTCTACCATTTTAATCAAGTCAGAGGGGCAGAGGGGGCCACTTATCATGAATGCAATTCAACATAGTTTTGCAAAGTGCATACAAAATGCTGACACACAAGAATGAAGTGCCATTCATTCACTATGTATTGTGTCAATTGTTATCGCTTCATTCAACTGGCCAATATCAAAACTCACAGATTCACCAGGTGCAGGGTGCCCTGCCATTTGAAGAACCCCAGTCAAGCACTCTGCTTTGTTGCCCTCAGCAGCTCATCGTGCTGAGAGATAAACAATAATCTGCACTTCCCCACATCTGTGGGCAAGTGGTGCGGGTTTGGCAAGTTATCCAGTGGTGTGGGGGTGTGGGTCACCATCCATGTCCACGAACACCTATCTCCCCACGAGTGGCTCTGCCTGGCTCTTCGGCCAGCCATTCAGCCAATCAGGCATTGACGGCACTCCTTGTTGGACAGCCGTAATCCTCCGCCGCGGCAAGAGAGCTACTACGACGGGCCTGAGTTTCTTCGACTCAGATCGATGTTTGCTGGCATCGGGCTTAGGAAAAGTCCAGTTTGGCATGACCGCAATTCGGCAAGGACAGACGCACCCCCACAACCCCACACCGCCCAGAGAAATCTGCTCACGATTGACCCCCTCTTGCGTCGAGCACACATCAGAACAACAACGACAATCGTTGGCTTAGTTTGTCAAGAGCAACCGCACCAACAAGCGCACGACCGTTCGCATCAATGGCACAATATACAAGCGACAAGATGCCCGTGTTCGCATGCAGTGACCAGGCGTCCACCAGCAGCACCCGCTTCCCCGACCTCGCGAAGGCAGCGGCCTCTGCACCGGTGCCAGTGTTCGACATGACCCGCGCCGAGTACGTGGCGTTGCTGGGCCGTTGGACCTCGGAGATGAACGCCGGGGCGACCGAGTTCCCGAGTGCTCGATACTGCGGCCACATGAACTACGACGTGTCGACGGCGCATCTCGACGCGCTCAAGGCGACGCTCGTGCTCAACCAAAACAACGTCGCGGTCGAGTCTTCGGGGTCCACAACGCGCGCCGAGACCGAGTTCGTGTCGATGCTGGCGCGGGACCTCGGACTGAGTGACACCGCGTGGGGCTACGTCTGCTCCGGCGGGACCGTCGCCAACATCGAGGCCCTGTGGGTCGCCCGTAACAAGGACCGCGCCCTGGCCCCCTGCACAGCCTCGAGGCGCCGCGCGGTGCTGGCGTCCAAGTACGCGCACTACAGCGTCCGCAAGGCCTGCGACCTGCTCGACCTCGAGCTGCGCCAGTGCCCAGTCGACGCCAGAGGCCGCATGAGGGCGCCCGAGGGCCTCGACGCGAGCGTCCTGGCCGTAGTCGCCACTGTCGGGACGACCGAGTACGGCGTAGTCGACGACGTCTGCGGCCTGGCGCGCTGGTGTCGAGCGAACGGGTCGTGGCTGCACGCCGACGCCGCCTACGGCGGGTACTTCGCCTACGCCCTCCGCACCGATGCCCGGGCTCGGCTCTTCGACAACGACCGCGTCAGCGCAGTAAACGAGGCGGCCGCGGCAGTGGAGAACAACGTCGAGAGCTTCGACGCCCTGGCACTGTGCGACTCCTTGACGATCGACCCGCACAAGTGCGGCTTCGCCCCCTACGCGACAGGAGTCTTCCTGCTCCGCGACGGCAGCGACAAGCAGCATGTCTGCTGCACGTCGCACGCGGCCTACGTCGACTCGAGCGCCACGTCCTCGTGGACCCTCGAGGGGTCTCGCTCGGGGGCCATCGCTGCGGCTGCCTGCTTTGGCCACCGTGTGCTACGCGTTCAGTATCCGCTCCTCATGGCCGACCTCCTGCGCGGCTCTGCGGCCCTGAAGCGCGCCATCGACGCTCGCCCAGAGCGTCTGGAGAGGATCGGTAGCACTGGGTTGGCCATTGTGGTGTTCAGGACGAGCAGGAACCCCGAGCGCATGCCGCTGTACGTCGAGAAGCTGTGCCGCGGACAGAACACCCACGATGGCGGAATCACATTGGTCAGCACGGAGCTGGACAGCGGCAGTAAGGTGTTCCGCGCCGTGGTCATGAACCCGTCATTCTGGTTCTTTTCCGATAAGTTTGTTGCATCAGTGACGTCAGAGATGGACCGCGTTGACCGAGAGCTCGAGGCGCAAGATTGTAACGGGGTGACCACGGCCTGAAGATCCACAATAATTGGCCAAGGGTCGAAGTGCTGCTCGATAACTGCGCCCAACCTTGACTAAGGACCAGCCAGATGATAACTCATGTTCATAGCACGCTGCAATCATGAATTCAACTGCCCTGAAAACAAAAACACAATAAATTGGAAAAGAAGGTGTTTGCTGTCCAACTTTCAAATCAAACGGTAACACAATCGGGGAACGATGTATGTAGTACATTTATTTATTTTTGCGAGCAATGATATGAATAGTGGACGCAATCATCACAATTTCGAATGGGGAGCACAAACTACAAAAGGTTCAAATCTCATCATGCAAAAATGGGTAGGAACGTGACCTTTCGTCAATAACTTTTGTGACCTTTCGTCATCAAATTCTGGTGGCCTTTGTGATTTCGTCATCAAGTGATAAGTCATCTTTCAGAAAACGCAAAACAACAGAGTTACATCGGTGTAACCATTTGTAATCATGCCCTTTGGGACTATTATTTTGTTATGCCACGAATCCTTGCAAGCCTGCAAGCCTAGCCAGGGCACCCCTTAGCAGGGGACACGCCCAAAGGGCATGATTATGTGGCAATGATTAGGTGGCAATAGCATGAGGGAACGTGTTTTGGAGGGGATCCTCTCGTCTCATCTCTCAGGCCGCTCTTATCATTTTTCTGCATCGCAAGCATTCGCCACTTGGGCTGCATGCCTCCTATCAGGTCCTACCCAATCGCATTTCTGTGTACCACATCGGACAGATGGAGTTCTCTGAATGGCACACATACAAATCACCATATTCATCATTTGTTGCCTTTGTTCTAGGACTCGAAAAAGACATGTGACAGTGCGAGAGCTGTGCTCACAGAAACAGCGCCCCACACTGATGGCAGCACCTGCATGCACCCGTTCGGGGTGCAGGTTGGCGCTGGCTGCCACGTGGTGTTTACACACAACCCCGCAGTGGCTGAGTGGTTAGCATGACACGCGAGCAAGCACGCCGACCCGCTGGGACTGCTGTTGGTGCACGTCCCCCACCCCTGTGCCGTGCTCGGCAGGTTCAGGTTGCAGACCGCAGGCAAGCACGCCGGCGCAGGCTTCCACGAGCCAGGATTGCACTGCCCCGGTTGCGGGATGAGGTTCCCTGGGCATTTCAACTGACATGAACTGCCACTTGGGATGGAAATGCGGCACGTGCACCAGCCAGTGGCAAACCGAGGGATTTCCGACAGAGTGCAGGGGTTAGGAATGCACCTGGGAGGCTCCATCCACGCTCCAGCTAAGCACGAGCCAGGGCGATGCGAGTATCCGTCATTGCAGCCCAACAGGCAGAAGCTACCGCTTGGAGTGCTGCCTTCGCATGCCCCCAACGACCCGACTTCGGGGCTGGGCTTGGGGGTCCAGCAAGGTTTGGGTGAGCAGTAGGGTTCTTGCGACCTCCACGATCCATCCAGACACGTTCCCGGTACTGGAGTGTAACCGGACATACATGACACATTGCAGGTCACTCCGCTCTTGGTGGATTGGCTGCACGCTCCCCACGCACTCGCCCCACTCGACAGAGTGAGTGGGAATTGACGAGAGCAACGGGGTATGGCAGGCTCCCAGTTACCAAAGTGGCAGGTGCTGGGGACAGCATCTGTTCCAGCCGGGCATTCGAGCACGCACGTGGCACTTACAGCAGTGAGGTTCGAGCAGTTCCCCTGTGTGGCATTGGCGGGAATCTGGAGTAGACAGCCACTCTCAATGCAGTCTGGCTTGATAGATGCCGCCCAGGTTCCATTGTGGCGCGTACCCAGAGTGGCTGAGTAGCCCTTCTTGCAGCTGTATGAGCATGATCTGCCGTCGAGAATGGTTCCGCTGTTGGAGCACGTTCCCCAGCCAGTGGAGGAGCTCGGCAGGGAGACGTCACAGCATCCTCTCTTGCAGAAACTGTATCTTTCTTGGAAATTGGGAATATTGCATTCGGCTGAGCTCATGCACATCTCTGCATTGCCCCGGCAAGCTTCCGTCTCGGGAACGCTGCAGAATCCATTGGGAACCCGACCACTGAGCATGTTGTTGGCAAAGCTCCTGAATGAGAGTGATATTCAGTGTTTGCTATGCCGTTTTCAGGTACATTAGGAAGGACACCTTGAACGCTGGAGGAATTGTGCCACTGAGTTTATTGTTGTTCACAGTACTGCATGCTGTTAGATCGAATATTGATAAGACACTACTTAAAAGCTTTCCAGTGACAGCTTGACGATGGTGTTCGGGATAGTTCCACTGAAGGTATTATTGTACATTTCACTAGAAACAAAGACAGACCACCAACGCAGGAGACTCATCGAATTCCATCTTACATGTTTCGCGCTGACGTCAAGTTACCGATGGTGTCTGGTATGGCTCCTGATAGCTCATTGTCATCGAGATATCTGAGAGGTATCAGAGCTCAGTATTAAAAACAGCACACAATCTCTTGAGGCTGTCGAAGCTTCCGATGGAACGTGGGATGGTTCCTTTCAGCCCTTTTCTGATCAGATTTCTGTGGGTTGCTTCTCAGCAGCGAGGTCCGAGGCCATAACGAGGCTCACATGAAGGTGATTCCGCCGTTTTCGCATGTGACTCCCGCAAGCGTCTTCTGGCACGGCGACGTCCAAGAGCAGGGGTCATCCCACGGGGAATTCTTCATTAGCCCCAGGGACATGGCACGGTACATGTTGCAGAGCGCACCAACTTGCGGTATTAACTCGGCCTCTGCGACCACCTCCAGCATACCAGCCACCAGCAGAACCACTGTCGTGCAGAATGAGCGCTCAGGGAACAGTTCAGTACGCAAGTACTCAAGCACCGAGCAGACCAGCACGAGGAGAAGTTCGCATTTGTTATTCACTCAGAACGTCCAACGATGAATCTCAGTTGACTGTTCAAAAATGAAACTTGGAGTGCAAATCTCAAATAGCCAAAAAGGGTTAAGGCCGGGCCCGCTCACTTCTGTAAAGCAATGATAAAAGGGAAGCACGTTATGTGAGATCAAAGTAATGCGAAAGACAGATAAGTAGGCACTTGCTGTGCAAAATGCACTTACCATTTTCATCCAGCTCTTTTCGTATTTTCTCTCACTCCCTTTGCAATTAACGAGCTCATGGATGTCCAAAGCCGTGAGGCGTCCTCTGCGATCTGCGGCATGTCCTGCGTGCTTCAACCTCCGAGATAGATTGTTGTTTCCGCAATCGCTGATGTACCTACTGCTGAAGAATTGCGTAGAGTGGCCAGAGTGAGCGTGGCGCCCGGACCTGACCCCCACCCACGAGCAGCGCTCGCAGCAAAACATTCGTGCACAGCAGGACCTGTTTAGGTCGGTCTCTCGCGAACCACCACGTAGGCCTCCTCCAGGCTGGAGGCCAGCTCTGCACTCGCTACCCTCGCCCTCGACCCCACTTGGCCCTGTCCTGCCCGTACGCGGGAGAAGAGGGGAGTGGGTGGGCCGCTGGGCACGCCTGATGCGTGCGTGTGTGCCGGTGCACGTCTACCCGTCGTACCAGAAAAACCATCAGCAGGTTCAACCGCCTCTCATGAACAGTGGCGCCCCTTGTGAGCCCCTGCGTCCGTTGCGTGAGAAGTGGCGGAGCATTAGCAATGCGGTGCAGCCAACGTTAGAGAGCCAACGACAGGCACCTCGCAGCACACTCTCCTCACAGCTATCTGTCTCTTACCACCACCGATCGCGCACTCAAATAAGGACCGGTGCCCCTCAATGTGTCGCCCGCACAGGAGAGGCAGCCCGCTTACCCTCCAACTGCTATTCTGGCATCACTTTTCAGCACTGCAATCACCGCGGCCGCCAGGCTCGATGCACCAGTCCTCGTCGCCTGGCGGATCTGCTCGGCCCTCAACAGGAGGAACAGATGCCCTCGCGTCCTGCTCACGGTATGCGTTCATCGCCTGCGGTTGGCGGCAGTACATGGGGCGGTTTTTTTCTCAGGAGCGTAGTAGAAAACAAGGAGCTTCCCTTGCCTGTCCTGGTTGCCGGCCCGAGGCCAGCGATCTCTCCACGCGCGTGCCCTGAGAGTTCGTGTCAGCGCTTTCTTTTGAGGCGCACGCACGTGGATTGTCTCGCCCCCGCTGCGTAGGAGTTCCTGAGCAACGCTTTGTAACGATTGAGCCGGAAATTTGGAGGATTGTGGCACTATATCTGCGCCGCAGCCGCAGCGGGCCCGACGGTACCCTCCTTCGGGGACCCGTTTATAGCTGAAGTCTCATCGCTGTCAGACCGGACAGCGGGGATGCCCCTTGCTCCCTTTTTCCTCTGGGATTAGGAAAAATGCTGTTATGATAAAGCCTCGTCGGCGTCGTCGTATTTTTGTCGGATCGCCGCGATTCCCTGTCGTCGCCGCGGTTCCGCACTGCTCCACAAGCACCCGATATCGGTATGCGGCTTCTTATGCGAGCCGCCGTGCGGTGTGGATCGGGAAGTGGGCGAGGCCTTCAGGTCATCATAACCGTTGCTTGCCCGTTGTTCCCACACCAGTCTGAACGAAAACCGTCTCTTCCTTTCCTACCTCTCCGGTTCTCTCTAAACTGCGAAACCGGCTCTAGCCGCAGGCCTACGACGTCGCTGAAGAGTGGATTCTGCCGTGTGCAGAGCCTACGCCGCGAAGACCAGGT